>CM068301.1:17610447-17707380 GCA_034768395.1 Linum lewisii | reverse complement strand
CCCCCAAGATAGTGGTGGTTGTATCTTGGTCGTCACTACCATCCAAGTAGGTTGCTCTCAGTTTTGACCGGCGCGAGCAATAACAATTTTGTGATACTGACGGGGACTACTTGGAAGAATATTTCATGAACCTGGGTTTTTTTATCGCAAGGCCCGAATTGAGAGCTGTTGTGACATGGTTGCAGATTGCTTGGGAGAAAGGTACCTGAAGGTAGGGAGCAATTAGACTCGCGCGTTGTGATTCAACTCTTTTTGGACGGTGGGGAGGCTACACACCAGCACTCTTCTAAGGTCGCCAATATCTTTGAGATGATGGACCAGGAGAGAACGGTCGAAGTTGGGCATATATATTGGAAAGGCAACCGGCCAACAGACTATCTTGCTAGCCTTCGTCATAGTTTACCTCTTGGGGTTCATTATGTTGATATGTTTGATCCTGGTTTGTCCCTACATACTTCGTATGACTTGTTTGAGATTTTTCTATTTCATTTGATTGTGAATGAAAGATAGGCGCTAACGCACTACATGCTTAACAAAAACAAAGACGCACCTAGGTTGTGACAACACATCCATTTCACTAGAAAAATGAAGTTTTTGGTATTTTGAAAATATTTATGCATTATTCATAAAAAATATTTATGTATTTAATTAAATAATTTTAATATCTATTATTTTTAAAAGTGTCTAATACTATTCTAACTTTCGTTTATTATCAACGATCCTTTGGTGACCAGTCGGTAAGCCTCTGACCACTATCGATGAGTCTCATAACTACTTACGAGCAAAAATAATAATGGTAATAACTGGTTACATGACTTAATCAATAATTATATATACATCTTAATAACTAATTACTTGTTCAAACAACTACTTACTCATGGTAATAACTGGTTGCTCATGAAAATAACTAGTTATATGAACAATAACTAGTGACTTATACTTAATTGAAAATGCACCAAGAATAAAATGAAATGTGCATCAAACGCTAAAAACTATTGTCACTAGTTATTGTTCATCCAAAACATAAGTGACAAAATAATAATTCACCAATTGATTCCAAATCTGTAATGACCCCATCTTTGATTCGGGCCCGAGAGGGACAGTACAAGACTTTGGGGCATGGGCCCAAACTACTGGAACTGAAAGCGTAGTGGTTTGAATTACTGCCATGGTTGAGTCCCAGTAATGTCCATTGTCCTTGTCACACTGGTTGTAAGAAATTATTAATTAAATAAATCATGATTAGCAGTTATAAAATTGAAAGAGAAAGAGATTTTGAGAAAAGGGTCGAGATTAGAGAGCTTAGGAGAGGACTGGACGAATGAGGCTCCATGGGAGGTCAAGAGGAAAAGGACTTGGGTTAAGGGGAAGAATTAGGGAGCGAGGGTTCGAGCGTTCTCTACCCCATGATGCGGTAAGCAATCTCTTCTCTCTTAGATTCCTTCAATAAATCGAGACTAGGGTTTATTCGCAATTCTGATTTGGCCTGTTAATCAATGGACTTTGGTTTTTTCGAGAATTTTAACGAAGGTGGATGCGGATAGGCTCTAGAGTAGTATTAGATGTAGACGAGGTGATGGGTTTATGTCGGTTACGACTATGATTCATACCCTAGGGTGCTAGATGATTATTATTGGAATTGGTAACGAGTAATGGTTAATGGTGATATGGTTTGGGTCAAAATTGTCAGAGATAGTCATGTTGTTTTATTAGTTGATTTGTGATAGTGAGGATGTTCACTACGAACTCCCTTAATAGTTGCTAATAAACATAGAATTTGGTAGACTAACTTAACGGTTGGAACTAGTTGAAAGTACAAATGACCCACCTCTGAATTGCGCAATTCCCTTGGTTTACTAGTATTGGTATTGAGATCCCATTCTAACCATATATATTGGGGGTCCTTTGTAACCACGCTCATTGGGGTCCCTCAAACTATTTATTGACTAGGGTTGGCTTGTACTTCCAACCTAACGTGTTATTGATGTCATTGGTAGCTTAGTGGCATTTGCCCTATGGTAGTAGTATTGGTATCAGTTACTGGTCCTTGTCTTCGGAATTCATTGAGATTATGGGATACAACTACTAAGTTGCTAACTATGGGTTTAAGGGTTTCTACTCTTGGCGTTGTGCCAAGGCTCCTTGATGAGACGCAATCGTTGTGCGTGCGTTCAATCAAATAACTAACAAAGCTAACAAAAGCTAGGGTAGATCGTATTCCACAGGCCTTCTAATGATTGACTACTCAAATAAGCTAGCAAATTACTCAGGTTTAAGCACTTCGTGCGTGGTGTGAGTTCCACGACTTCTAATTCTAGGAAATGCGGAGAAATTAAAAATTGAAACTAAGAACAGATTGGAAATTGGTTGATTAAAACAGAGATGACAGACGAACTTAGACTTTGAATCCCCCTTCGTTCCCCAGAGCATTGGCAATCAACAGATCAGCGGATTTCGATTCTCATTCAATCAATTCTAAGACACCACCATAACTCCTGACCCTTATGTTTAAGACCGGCGAACGTTCGCTCTATCCGTTCTAGACTACCAAGATTAATTAGTCGCCGGGTACGGTCGCCTCTTTCAATGACTTAACTTAACTGGTGGAATTACTAACGATTTATGAGTTACTCTTGCAGTGGATTAACCCTAACTGGTTCCAACGAAAGGCACGCTCCAATTATAAGGTTAATTGTTCAATTTGATGTTTTAAAGTAAGGCGAGCGTTTGCTTCTATCCTTAGCTTAACAAGAATCTAATCTAGGTGATCAATCCAGACAAGAAACATGAACAATGAAGAACAAATCAAACATGAAAGAGAAACTGACTGAACTTCGAATCTAATCACCGCCGATCCGTGACCGCTTTAAAGCCGTGGGTCACTTAGGGTTCATCTAGTCTAAGCTCTAAGAGTTTAGCTACACATGTTCATCACAAAAGAATCAAAGACAAAAAAAGAGTTCACCATCAGAGGAAGAACATAAAAGAATCTGAAAAACCTAATTAAGACGACTCTGGCAGACTTCGATCTTCGGTAAACTACAATCCTAGCTCCGAGTCTTCGAGATGGAAGGGATGGCGTCACGATCTCTTTCTGGCTCTTCAAACTCTAAACTCTCTGCTTCAGAACTTGAGAGAATTCTGAAGTTCGGTATTAGTTGGTAATTATGTTGTGTATGATCCCCCTTAATTTGGGCCGCCGGTTAAGTATTTATACTTAACCCTAAACCACCGGATTTAGCCTGATATTTTCGCCGAAAATATTGAAGGATTTTCGCCGAAAATCTTAGTTTAAATGGATGGTCCGCCGGCTGCTTTTCTTCTGTGATTTTCGGATCAATTGTTCTCGGCGAAAACTTAGGGTTTTCGCCAAAAAATTCCTTTGATTAGCATCAGTCGATTTGTGCTGGGATTTTCGCTGAAAACACTAAGGGATTTTCGGCGAAAACTTTTGTGTAAACCGGGGCAGACTTTGGTTCGACTCGATTGACTCCTCGGATCGATTTCGGTGCAATTCCTCGAGGTTCCAACGCCTTAGACACGTCCTTGGCTACTTTATTTGACGGCAAAAACCTGTGCTAACATAAAAACAATAGAAAACCATCAAATAGACCCGAAACGGGCCAAAGTAACACAAATGGCACGAGATAGGGCAATCGATTGAATATTCGTTATTCTACCCCAAAAACCATGTCTTAAGCAAGGAAGTGTCGCTTAAATGAGGCTGATAATCACGTCAAATCGAGTGTCATCAAAATACCCCACACTTAAGCTTTTGCTTGTCCTCAAGCAAACTGAATAGAAACACTCATGTTCACAAATGATAAGATCGATTAAATTAGAGTTCAATCATACACAATGAATTGTTAGACAGATAGATCCTAGAACAAGAAACCTAACATGCATACTGATCAGCCAAACTACCTGGTCTCACTAATAAACTGCACACGACAAGTAGTAGAAACCAATTATGCACGAATTTGACCTGACCAACCAGACTCCTCACACAGGAAATATTTAGTACATGGGGAACTCTCACTCTCTGTGTTTAAGGACGTGTTTCTGCTCTCAATCATTTTCTGTTATTGAATTCTGTCATAACTTTGCAATTCAACCACACTCCACCACTGTGACAACACGAGTAACCAGTCAAGAAGGACTTCCCTGCTAGGACTGTAACGAATTCTACACTACTTGGGTTTATAATGAGATGGATGATGGGAATGTATGATGATGGCTTTGTGCGGTGTAGCTTTCGACTAACTTCCCTCGAATCTAGCCTATGGCTCCCTACCGTCTAACCAGACACGGGTGGAATAATGAACGCTCGTCCTATGATACCCTCAAGCAACCTAGCACTTATTATTTTTCTTTACACAATTTTTCTGACTTTTCTTTTGACTTCGTTCTTCCATTTGTAGGGAGAAGAACGTTTTATTGAACTAAAAACTTGAAACCTTTTTGGCTTTTCTGATTTTTCTTCTTTTCATTTTTTTCGAAACTTGCTTCTTTTCTTCTTTTTCTATTTTTTCTTCTTTTGTGCCGATTCTTTTCTTTTAGTTGCTAAGAGGGGTTTACACGTCTGGACATAATAGCTATGACCACCTATTTAATGGCTATAGGCAGGTTACCACAAACCGACTTCCGGTAGGTCAATCTAGAACTACAACCACAAGAGATCAACGGGGAAATGAAAGAATGGGAAATGGCTGTAATGTATATCGAACCGAAAGAAACAGGCCAAGCTCAAGGGTTTAAACCTAATGGATTTAACGTTAGGTAGGCTATCTGGCTTAGTAGCTGAATCTAGGTGCTCCTATCATTCTAGAACTCGTGTCATCGTGTGGTCTCGAGTAGGTCTCATGCAAATTCTAACTCATTCAAGCAAACATAAAATCACTCAGAAAGAATTGAAATTGCAAGTTACGTGCAATGGATCAAAAGCTCACAGTTGGTTTGCTAGTCGGATTCGGTCATTTTCATGCAATCAAGGCTACAAACTACAAGTGTGATTTTAAAATTCTGTTCTAACCAGGCAATTTAGCATCAAAGTATACAAGTTGGTTCTCAAGTTCTAGGTTAAGTAGTCTAAGCATCATTGTGACAGTTTGAACAACAACTTAACATCAAAAACCAAGAACTGAGCCATTCTAATGCTAGAGAGACTGGAAAGGAATCAAGAGGCACACAGAAAACACAATCAAGGGCAATCAACTTCATGCAAGGTTCTCTAGCATCCTACCCCACACTTAAATCGGACTGTGTCCTCACAGGACTAATTCTAGAGTTCAGAGTGAAGTAGAAGAACCTGGACCGAGATGGTTGGCGTAGGGGATGAGCACGGGTCCTCGGAGCGGAGGGAATCTACCAAAGCGAAGCAAAGGGAATCCCCCTACTGCCTACAAAACAGAAACAAATGAAACATAAAAAGGAAACCAGGACAAGTGACTAGGATCCACACAGAAAAAAAATTGGATCGAAATCCGAAAAGAATAAATAAAAAGAAGGGACAAGAAAGAGGATACAACTCGGTCACTGCTCGTCAGGCGCGCCGGGAGGTGGAAAGTGGAGGAAATCGCCGAGCTGACGTTGCCACGCCAGCTGTGCCTCATACCGCCTATCAGCGCGGTGCATATGTTGCTGCATAATAGTCCATCTCGCCTCTTGAGTGGCGTTGTCGGTGATGCGCCACTCCTGCAGTCGCTCATACAGCTCTCCAACATCCGCGGGGTGCGGGTGAGGCTGTGGGTGAGGCGCCTGGTATGGATCTGGGATGGCCGGCGGTGACTGGTGTGCATACCCTGCCTATTGATGTGGCGAGGGAGTATGGTCATGAAACTCTGGTTCGTACTGAGGCTAGGACTCCTCAGAATCATCTTCTTCCTCCGATTCATCCTCGTTCTGGAGGGGAGGATCTGCTGCTACCTGGGGACTGAGGTCCAGCTAGAGGTCGTACTCGACCGCCAAATCACCTCCAACGGTGCGTACTCTGCGGCGTGGGATGTTCGGGCCATATTCGTGGCTGAGGCCGAAGGAGATGATGAGTCGGCCGATGAAGTTGCCTCCCATGAGTGAGCGAGGTGGCGTCCTCCTCTTGGTCTTCTGGTGGAAGATGCGAGCAAGAACCCATCTGGGGTGAAGAGGGTAGCTCTTCCGGATGGCGCGAAGAAGCAGAAGTTCCTCCTTGCTGATATAGTGGCGGGTCCTTCTCTGGATCATATAAAAGTGATCTACGCCAAACCATATGAATGTATTTATAGAGAGGGTGAGAGAGAGACTTAACCGAATTATGGTCCGTGAGGCGATCGCCGGGCACTCCAGTCATGTGGCTCCAGAGTGCATGGTACTCCTCTCCGTCGTCCTCGTCGTTCACCCAGCCGAGGTGATGACTGATGTGACTTTAATTAGTGCATTTTAAGCTTATGAATGACCTATGATATGCCCGTGTTTATTCGTGAAATGACATGACTTTTATGCTTTTATTGAGATTTTGTGCAAAGTGTCATTTTGTTGGCCGGATTCCACTTTGGAGCCAAATTCGTGGTCTATTGGAGTTGCCTCTGTGCATTTTCAGGTTATGGCTTCAAAGTACGGATGACAAGGAGCGCATAGGAGAAAATGGGAGGTCATTTGGAGGCCAGACGAGGGAGATATGAGCCTTGCAAGATCGGGTTTTCTGCAGAAGTGCAGGGGTGCACGCCGTGCAGATGTGCACGCCGTGCACTGTGCACGCCGTGCAGGGGTGCAACGCCGTGCAGGGGTGCACGCCGTGCACTGTCCCCTGCACTATAAATACTCTTCTTTTTGGCCATTTTGAGGCATTCTATGATATCTATTGAACCCCAAACACATATCCACGAACCCTCAAACCCTAGAACACGTTTCTGGAGCAATTTGAAGCCATTGGAGCTAGGATTGAAGCCAACAAACCTTGGGAGAAGTGCTTACAAGTGGAGAAGTGAAGATCATCTCAAGGATTCATCCATGGTGTTCTTGTGACCATTCTTCCTTCTTTTCTCTTTACTCCCTTGGCCATGTGTGGCTGAGTTTCTAGGGTTCATCTTGGATGGGTAGATTAGTTGTGCTATGATAGAGGAATGATTGTATAGAACTTGCCATGATTGATCTTGGTTGTATGAGGATGATTCCTAGACTTGTTCTTAATGCCATTTTTTTGCCATGTTTGCTTGATTTGGTCCATTCATTGTGATTTGATGCATGAGAGTGCTTGGATTGCATAGATTGTAGGTCTAGGGATTGAAGTGAGTGTGTTCTAGAGATTAGATCATCTTATTTCAACCATTTTCACTTGATTTCTCTCTTGGGCATTTTTATCGAACACTTGGTGTGCATGTGGATTTTCATTCAATTGAGTTTGAAAAGGCTTTTTGGTGAATCTCTTAGTGTTAGTTCATTGATATGAGAGTGTTGTGCCTAGCCTTGTGGTCATAGAGTCTTAAGGGAGGGTCTTGTGTCTTGGCATTTCATCAAACACTTAGAATGCATCTTTTTTTCACTTAGCTTGAGAGCGAGAGCCTAAGTTGAGTGGTATTGGGATAGGGATTAGGTGCTACGAGAGTGCATCGAGTCTATAAAAGTGAAATGCATGGTCATCCGAATGCAAACTCGATCTTGATTGACTTGTTTGTTCAATTAGTCATCTTGAGCATGATGAAACTACCCACCAAGAGAGCCCTTTGTCTTTGATTTGCACCACTTTATTTTTCTTTCTTCCCTTTAGTTTCCTTTAAGTTTTTAATGTCTATTTCAAATCAAAACTCCTTTCAAATGAATAGACCGTCTACGAGGAATGTGAGTAGAGGCCATTGAGAGAACCCGTGGAATACGACCTTGGTAAACCCGCTTTTATCAATGACCGTGGTAATGCTCGTAGGGATGCCTAGATGAGCTGCAAACTCATCATAGGTGGGGTCCTGTACACCCCACCCAGATAGAAGGAAATGACCTTCTTGCTCTGCCTCCTCTTGTGCTCGTCCAGATCAAAAGTGGCCCAGAACTCCTGTAGAGCGACGTCTGGGAAGTCGGAAGCTATGGTGGTTAGCTTCAGGAGGCCGGCCGGTGCCAGGGCGTCGTGCACGTTCCGGTGGTAGTCCTCATCGTGATCGAAGAGGGACTCCACGGAAAGTGGCCGAACATTAGCTCCAGGAATATGCTCGAGCTTCTTGTAGCACTCAAAGTAGTAGTCGGGTAGACGAGCAACAGTGTGATGGTGCCCAGCACGGCCAGGGAATGCTGGTAGAGGGCCCTGGACGGCGGGTGTGACGGGAGCGGGGGCTCTGGAGCTCGAGGCAGTGTCAGTCTCTGCTTGGTCCTGCGCTCATAAGTGGTGTTCCTAAACAAGAAAACGAGCCAGATTAGTCAAACTAAAACCCTACCCCCCACTAAGTCGAAAAAACTCAATTTCACAAAGAAAATGAGGAAAACCGAGTGGGGGTAAGCAAAGCAGATTAACCGGTAATCACGAACAATAAAATACATGCTTAGGACAAGCCAGAATGGAATTAGCACAATCAGAGTTCAGAAGTTTAAACCGACATTCAAAAAGTCAACATAATAGAACATTGAAACCTAATCATGGCAAGACTATCACAAAGCAGGAAATGACAGTATAATATGGTCTCAGATGGCAAACACAATAATCGGAACAAAAATGAGCACATAAGGCAGCCAAATGATAAAAAAACAGTTCATGGTCAAACCGACATTTCTCAAAAGTCAACCTCACAAGGAATGGGACTTAGGCATAGCAACACATGATCAAACGATATGAAATTAAGCACAACACTCCCTAAGCATGCTAGAATAGTTCAACAAGTTCAGCTAACCTAGTTCACACGAAATCAGTCGGCACGCAAATCGAGGCAAACCGAAAAGTCAACCCAAAGTCAACCCCGACGAAATTCAGCATTCAATGTGTCAAAAGATTCGCAATGAAAAGTTCTACAACTTACCTTGAAGCCATGGATTCTAAAAATGAACGGATTGGGAGAAATCGGTGAAAAATTGAAAATTTTAGGGTTTGGGTGAACTAGAGCTGTAGAGTTCCGATTTGGACGTTCTAGGGCTTGGATTGATCGGAAATGGAAGGGGAAAAGGGAGCGGCGGCGGCGGCGGCGGTCGGAAACGGTCGGTGGCGGCGAGAAATGAGCGCCGGTGGGCGGGTTTTGGGAAAACAGAGGATGGTTTTTGACAAAATTTCGAAAATGAAGAAGTTAGGAGAGAGAGGGTTAATCCGGATTTTTAAAACGAAATTTTGGTTGATTTTCAAAGGAATTTTCGGCGAAAATAAGTGCAAGTTTTCGCCGAAAATGTTAGTTAAAAAGTACTGCCGGTTTTCAAAAGAATTTTCGCCGAAAATGTGGAATAGTTTTCGCCCTAAATGTGAAGTAAAAATGTCTGGAAAACTCAGTGGGATTTCAAAGAGAATTTTCGCCGAAAACACGGGTTATTTTCGCCGAAAATATTGAACTCTACGATTGAAAATATTTTCGCAATCCCGGCAAACTTCAGAAAATCACAGTTAAATCTACAAAAATCGGAATAACCTCAATCAACTTGCAATTGACACTAAGAACGTGAAAGGACCGCATTTAGTAACAACGTCTTTAATTTCTCCCCTAGGGGTTTTAAGTGATCTATTAGCAAAGACAAGTTGCATACTAGGCGGTTCGAGTTCTCTAGGTTCAATTTTTCATATAGACTCATAGGCATAACATTAACAGACGCGCCAAGATCAACCAAACAAGGTTCTATCTCAACATCATTAATGACAAGAGGTAGAGTGAAAGAACCAGGATCAGAGCACTTAGCTGGATATGGAGAGGAAGGTTTCTTACTACGAGCATCAGGATATCCTTCTTTATTCCCCTTCATGCCAGTCTCGATCCTTGCATTCGGCAGCAATGCTCTTGGAAAAGGAGGCTTCACGACGTACGATGCAAGAGGAGGTTCATCCTCATTAGGCGCCACTTTTAGTGCTTCCTTCTTCTCTGGAGATTCAGCGATCCTGCGTAAAACAGAACAAGCGTCAGCTGATAAGCTTGTAAATTTTTTAACAGATACCATCTTGGCTTGCTCCTTTCTCGGATTCGGTTCTGTCTAGCTCGGAAGTTGGCCAAATGGTCGACCAGATGCTAGCATGCTCGAGATGTTGTTCACAGCTTGCTCAATTCTTTGACCGGCTGCTATCTGTTCTTGATTGAGGAAAGCTTGAGCTTTAAATTGACTGTCATGATCATCAAGTCTGGTGATGATCTGGCTAAGCTTCTTGTCCAGGTCACTGACGTTGTTTTCCTTCTGGTACTGCTGCCCTGGATAGGTGTTATTCAAATATTGATTCTGGCGATTGCCAGGAGCAGTCCCATAGTTACCCGAATTGCGTTGCGGCGGCTGATAGACACCTGCCGGCGGATGGTTAGGCTTCTGATCCTGAGCTGGACCAGCTGGGCGGTTATTCTGGTTCTGGTTATGGTTGGCGCCAGCATTGTAGGGAGGTCTGTCTTGATAGTTCCCTTGCTGCCTGAAGTTGCGGTAGCCAGCATAACCATTCTGATTATTAACGAAGCCTTGTTGAATGAAATTTACCTCTTCTGCGGACCAGACTTCTGTCTTACCAAAATTCTTGCAACGGCCTCCGTTATGTGCGCAGGCTCCACACCACTCGCAATCAGCAACATAGACAGAAGCTGCCGGCGATTTGATTGGTGTGGAAGACTTCTTCAAATGCTTCTCTACTTCGGCCTTGATAGCTGCTTCGAGATCGAGCTTGCTCCTTGATCCTTCAGATTGTCGTTCCCAGTTCCTTGACTTAGAAGCACAGTTTGCAAGTGGAGAAGAGCAGCTTCAGGTGTGAGCGTAGTGCAATCCCCTTCAGCTAGGGAATTGACCCACTTGGCAGATTCTTCTCGAAGACCTCGAGCAAAGATTTCAGCTAACTACCTCTGCTCGAATCCATGATGAGGGCAGTTGTAGAGAAGTTCTTGGAATCGATTCCAAGTATCGTATAAGCTTTCTCCTTCTTTCTGGGAGAATCTGGCAATGATGTCCTTGATGGCTGTTGTTCTGGCAGGAGGAAAGTATTCCTCAACGAAGTCTTGATATCCCAATCAGTGTAATATCCAGGTGGTTTGCCAGTAAGCCACCTCTTAGCAGCGCCTTTCAGAGAAAACGGGAAAGCTCTCAAACAAAGAGTATTCTTGTTTAGGTTTCGTTCTTGAAAGTGCTGCAGAGATCAAGGAAGTCTGCAAGATGAGTGCACGGATTGTCTAGGGGCCCGCCTTCAAACTGTAGATCCCTAGAGATCATAGTCAAGAATGGAATCTTGATCTCATAGTCAGGATCTCCTTCAATGCGCGGTACGACAATGGCAGATCGAAAGCTAGTCGCGCTCGGCTTGTTGTAATCAGCTAGACTTTACTGTGCAAGTGGCGGTGGTGGATTTCCGCCTGGTGGTGGTGGTGGTAATTGATCAGTCATGGTAGGAGATGGAGGAGGTGGATTGGTTCTGCCTCTCCTTGGAATCTGTGATTGTCGAGGTGGAGTAGAACTGCTTGGTCTCTCTATACTCTTAGCCTTGTCGGTTTGGGAGCGAGTCCAAGGCGGCGATGCTTACACCTGTGAACAACCTACAAATAACAAAAACAAACAAAAACCAGTGTAAAATCGAAGTGGGTGGAAAATGAAAGATGGAAAGTAGAAGAATAAATTGCCAGTTCTTCTTTCAAACAATCAAAAGAAGTCCCGGCAACGGCGCCAATTTGATGAGACGCAATCGTTGTGCGTGCGTTCAATCAAATAACTAACAAAGCTAACAAAAGCTAGGGTAGATCGTATTCCACGGGCCTTCTAATGATTGACTACTCAAATAAGCTAGCAAATTACTCAGATTTAAGCACTTCGTGCGTGGTGTGAGTTCCACGACTTCTAATTCTAGGAAATGCAGAGAAATTAAAAATTGAAACTAAGAACAGATTGGAAATTGGTTGATTAAAACAGAGATGACAGATGAAGTTAGACTTTGAATCCCCCTTCGTTCCCCAGAGCATTGGCAATCAACAGATCAGCGGATTTCGATTCTCATTCAATCAATTCTAAGACACCACCATAACTCCTGACCCTTAGGTATAAGACCGGCGAACGTTCGCTCTATCCGTTCTAGCTACCAAGATTAATTAGTCGCCCGGGTATGGTCGCCTCTCGCAACGACTTAACTTAACTGGTGGAATTACTAACGATTTATGAGTTACTCTTGCAGTGGATTAACCCTAACGGGTTCCTACGAAAGGCACGCTCCAATTATAAGGTTAATTGTTCAATTTGATGTTTTAAAGTAAGGCAAGCGTTCGCTTCTATCCTTAGCTTAACAAGAATCTAATCTAGGTGATCAATCTAGACAAGAAACATGAACAATGAAGAACAAATCAAACATGAAAGAGAAACTGATTGAACTTCGAATCTAATCACCGCCGATCCGTGACCGCTTTAAAGCCCTGGGTCACTTAGGGTTCATCTAGTCTAAGCTCTAAGAGTTTAGCTACTCATGTTCATCACAAAAGAATCAAAGACAAAGAAAGAGTTCATCATCCAGAGGAAGAACTGAAAAGAATCTGAAAAACCTAATTAAGACGACTCTGGCAGACTTTGATCTTCGGTAAACTGCAATCCTAGCTCCGAGTCTTCGAGATGGAAGGGATGGCGTCACGATCTCTTTCCGGCTCTTCAAACTCTAAACTCTCTGCTTTAGAACTTCAGAGAATTCTGAAGTTCGGTATTAGTTGGTAATTATGTTGTGTATGATCCCCCTTAATTTGGGCCGCCGGTTAAGTATTTATACTTAACCCTAAACGCCGGATTTAGCCTGATATTTTCGCTGAAAATATTGAAGGATTTTCGCCGAAAATCTTAGTGTAAATGGATGGTCCGCCGGCTGCTTTTCTTCTGTGATTTTTGGATCAATTGTTCTCGTGAAAACTTAGGGTTTTCACCGAAAACTTCCTTTGATGAGCATCAGTCGATTTGTGCTGGGATTTTCGCCGAAAACACTAAGGGATTTTTGGCGAAAACTTTAGCGTAAACCGGGACAGACTTTGGTTCGACTCGATTGACTCCTCGGATCGATTCTGGTGCAATTCCTCGAGGTTCCAACACCTTAGACACGTCCTTGGCTACTTTATTTGATGGCAAAACCTGTGCTAACATAAAAATACTAGAAAACCATCAAATAGACCCAAAACGGGCCAAAGTAACACAAATGGCACGAGATAGGGCAATCGATTGTAATATTCATTATTCTACCCTAAAAACCATGTCTTAAGGAAGGAAATGTCGCTTAAATGAGGCTGATAATCACGTCAAATCGAGTGTCATCACTCCTCTTATTCTATGTGGTTTATGGTTATCTTTTGGCTTAGAGATCGCTTAGTGTGTATCATTGACCCTGGTTCCTTTTATCTTCATTGTTATTGGTGTTGGGGTATGATGAGTAGTCCATCTTGCCGCTGAGAAGACCACAAGGATGAGGACCTGGACATGTCGAGTTCTGGCATGTTGTGTTAATTGAAGTTCACAAGGATTCACTTTTATCTTTTGGTTACATGTTTTTTCGTTGGAATTGTGTATTGGGTTTCTTATTGGTTGTATTGAATATTTGGTTTGCCAGGGTTGTGGGTTTTTATTGTATCATGTTGATTAGTGGCTATCGGTTCTATCTTCGCCTTCGTGTATGGTTTATGTATTGACAAGTATTGTTATGGTTAGTGATTGTTTTGATTTCTTGTATGAGAGTCGGTAACACCTGATATAGTATATGTGCGTGGCTTGAAATATTAGTTTAACTAGTGTCTTCTAGGGTAGGGTGTTATAATGGTTATTAGAGTCTTGTTTGTTCTTTGCTGCATTAGGGTGCTACCTGCTTACCTAAGGTGTGATGAACCTCAAAGGGAGGTTGGTATTCCACTCTCGTGTTAGTACTGAACCGCCAAGGGGAAGATGTCTATTTAGTTAATTGACGTGAAAAGGGGTTTTGTGGAAAGGTTTTTTTAAACATAGACAAGTTAAATGAGTCAAAGTGTTTGATCATTGGGAGTCCCTCTAAATCCTTAGTGGAAATAAATATGGAATGTTGGGAAGAAGATGTGGTATCCTCGAAGGGTAGTTAGATTGTTGAAAGCAGTAAGAAGAAATTTGGTGGATAGACAGCGGGCGTGGGCCAAGCCCTATGGCTGTTGTCATAGGCGTGAGCCGAACAGTAAGGTCCATAGTAAAGTTGGTAGTAATGAGATTAGTGAATGCCATAACTAGCCTTGAAGTAGGCAACTTACGCGGTACATGTAACAATGGCCATTGCCAATGTGCAGGGACTTACGGACATACTCTATTTTTGCCAAGTTTGAGTGTTTAAAATTAGTAATCGGAATGTTAGACTATTTTGAGATGAACGGGGATGCAAATAATCAATAGATAATAAAAGGAGAAGCCAAGAAATTGTAGCATAATGCATCAAAGTGACAAATCAAAGTTTGGTACAAGAAAGTAAACCGAAAATCAAAGTGAACCAAGGGAGGGAAAATGGAAGAAAAATGAGAAATGTTTATCACTGCCCGTCTAAAGGAAAGGACGGTGGTGTGGGCTAGTTTGGGAACTATTGCTAGAGTCTGGTATTCACTAGTATCAACGAGAATTCCAGCGAGCCTCTCGCTCGACCCAGTAAGCATCCCACTCAGAGGACTGGACTTACATAAAGTTGATCGCCACTATGATATATATATCCTGCTGAGAGTGATCTGCACTAGCACATGTGACCTTCTGCTCAGTCTTGGGGGAAGAGCCACCCGACTCCTCATACTTGGTCTCCTTATTCAACCCGCCAGCATCAGTAGCTACTAGAATAGTATCATCAGCCAGTGCGTTTTCTTCAGCATCTTTATGTGGAGGAGTGTCTGGACTCCAACCGGAAGAGATGGGAACCGTCTCACATCTTGGAATTGATCTAGAAGACCTAGGTAGTGGGCAGAGAAGGTCACGTAGGAGGCGCAATGAAGTGTGTTCAAACGTAAGCGGCTCAAGAACTGTTGGGACAGATGAGCCACTAGGCTACGACCAAGCTCATTGGGGTCCCTCAGGCTGTTTATTGGCTAGGGGTCGCTTGTACTTCCTGTAACATCCCAACCTTTTCTGACAAGATATTGTCTGCTTTGGGCCCAACCCTCACACGGATTCATTTTTGGGTGTTGGTGGGATTCGAACCCATGACCTCCTCCTCTCAAGATCAAACCCCCACCACTACGACCCAAAACACATTATGTCAGTTAAGGTTGAACTATTCCACATAGCCCATGGATCTCCCCCGTGCTTTGTCGATGTGGGATTTGCCTAGGATG
The DNA here is from genome assembly GCA_034768395.1 of Linum lewisii. NCBI lineage: Eukaryota > Viridiplantae > Streptophyta > Magnoliopsida > Malpighiales > Linaceae > Linum > Linum lewisii. The sequence continues at coordinate 17,691,982 of CM068301.1, read as the reverse complement.
TCACATACACCCCCCCTTCAGGGACTCAACGTCCTCGTTGAGGTTTGCCCCACCATCGTTCAAGACGGACGGGGAGAGCTCTGATACCACTTGTAACATCCCAACCTTTTCTGACAAGATATTGTCCGCTTTGGGCCCAACCCTCACGGAATTGTTTTTGGGTGTTGGTGGGATTCGAACCCATGACCTCCTCCTCTCAAGATCAAACCCCCATCAATATGCCCCAAAACGCGTCATGTCAGTTAAGGTTGAACTATTCCACATAGCCCATGGATCTCCCCGTGCTTTGTCGATGTGGAATTTGCCTAGGATGTCACACTTCCAACGTAACGTGATATTGATGTTCTTGGTAACGTAACGGCCCTTGGCCTGAGGTACTTTTATTGGTATCGGTTACTAGTCCTTATTCAGTAGTCCAATAATTGGTATTGGGATTATGGATAGAAAATACTAGGTTGCTAATTAAGGGCTAAGGGTTTCTACCATTGGCTTTGAGCTAAGGCTCCTCAACTTCTTCCTAGTTTATGCTTATCTTTTGGCTTAGAGATCGCACAGTGTTTATCACTCACCTGGTTCCTTTTATCTTCTTTGTTATTGGTGTTGGGGTATGGTGAGCATTCCATCTTTGTCTCCGAGAAGACCACGAGGATGAGGAGATGGTCAGCATGCTGAGTTCTATCATGTTGCATCAATAGAAGTTCATGGGGATTTCTTATTGATCGTATAGGATATTTAATTTTCCCAGGTTGTGGATTGTTTTTAAATCATGTTGATTACTGACTATTTTTCTATATTCCTTGTCATTTATGGTTTATGTGTTGCCAAGTATTGTTATGGTTAATGATTGTCTTGATTTCTTGTATGAGAGTCGGTAACAACTGATACAACATATGAGTGGGTTGAACCTAGTTCAATCGGAGACCTTCTAGGACGATGTTACAAAATCTAGATAACAAATTTTTATTGGCAACTGTGGGGAAAAACTAACATCATCAGTCTAATCCATTTTAGTGGCACCAAAGTTCATTTCTTACTACTCCTCGCAGTTTAATTCACAAAGTCAGTTTTTTCATCGCTAGAGCAACAGTAACGAATGACAAGTTTCCAAAATATGGCAAAGATATTTTTCTCACACATCCAGTGTCGTGTCTTCCATGATGAAAACCATCTTTTCCTGATCTGACATTGTCGGAACCACTATTGGGACCTAAAAATGCAGCCAAACTCCAATCTTCTGCCATTAAACTTTGAAGTTTTGAAATCAACTACTTCAGTCGCATGTTAAACTCCAACCCTCTACCACCATACTTCGTGGTTGAAATAGATCTCCAGATCTCTGACTTTTCTTGGTTCATGGATGAAACTGAAATCTAGTTCATAGTCTCCAATTCGTTCTTAGTAGTGCCGATAGTGGGGCGTTGATGCAAACCTAGCCTTTCATAAGGCATAGACTCAACAACAATATGATTAGTAATAAAAACAAATCAAACAAACTTTATTGAAATAAAACTTGGAACATATAGCTACAAATGAGTTATGAACCCTAAGTATCAATAATAAATGATATAACTAGAAAATGAATGAATACTTTTTACCTCGATAAAACGGTGATCCTCCAGTCAAGCAAAAAATGATAAAAAAAACAAAAAGGAATGCAAAAGAATATAAGCAACAAGTTCATTCGTGTCTTGCTCTTGGCTTTTGATCATGACCAAAGCGGCCGATCCCAAAGATACCTACCAATGCTAGGGTCGATTTCACAGTGTCCCTCGATGGAAGCGTACTCAGATATGAGGATATCTAACAAAGAGTTGCGTGGTGTAGGCGCCACGAGGAGTCAAACAACATTCAAAGCCCACTAGCATAAAACAAAAGTCAACTTAATGAGGAAACTCAACATGGGCTCAAAGAACATGGAAATAGTGAGATCACAAGCAAAGACGAAATCTGTGACATCCTAGGCAAATCCCACATCGACAAAGCACGGGGGAGATCCATGGGCTATGTGGAATAATTCAACTTTGACTGACACGACACGTTTTGTGGTGTAGTGGTGGGGGTTTGATCTTGAGAGGAGGAGGTCATGGGTTCGAATCCCACCAACACCCAAAAACAAATCCGTGAGGGCTGGGCCCAAAGCGGACAATATCTTGTCAGGAAAGGTTGGGATGTTACAAGTGGTATCAGAGCCTCTCCCCGTCCCTCTTGAACGATGGTGGGGCAAACCTTAACGAGGACGTTGAGTCCCTGAGGGGGGTGTATGTGACATCCTAGGCAAATCCCACATCGACAAAGCACGGGGGAGATCCATGGGCTATGTGGAATAATTCAACTTTGACTGACACGACGCGTTTTGTGGTGTAGTGGTGGGGGTTTGATCTTGAGAGGAGGAGGTCATGGGTTCGAATCCCACCAACACCCAAAAACAAATCCGTGAGGGCTGCGCCCAAAGCGGACAATATCTTGTCAGGAAAGGTTGGGATGTTACAAAATCAATGAGGAGGAAACTCTAAAAGAAGGTAGGGTGGGTTGGGGTACACCTCTAGGATAAGATCTCCCCTAAACATGGAAACCGAGATTCGTAGATATTCGAAAAGCATGCAACGCAACTCCCATCCCTCGTCATATCGCCAAACACGGCATAAGCTTAGTAGAACTAGTCCTACTAAGGTGCGAAAAAAGAGGTGACCAACCTTTCGATCCTTGAAGGCCAATTCACAACCGCACACCAAGTGTTCGACAAAAGTCCCAAGTGACAAAACACTCGAAGATGACCTAAATCATGTCCCTCTATCACGAGAAACTAGGAAAGAGGAAATCAAAAAGTTAAACCCACGATCCTAGCAATTAACTATGCAATTGAGGATAAAAGGAACCATTCAAGCATGAGCAAACACATGTGTCTATCGCACAATGAACCCAATTACATATGATGTGGTTCCAATTGGGTAAAACAAATGATGAATAGACAAAGGGACATTACAAAGCTTGTTCTCACCCTATCAATTACCCATGGAATAAAATGGAACACAATAGAACCCAAAAAATTCCCCCAACCCAAACTCTACGTGTCTAGTGTGTCATACAAAGAGCAAGAACAACCATCAATCTACACAAAGAAGTGAAGAGAGTAAACATCCTTACCTCTAGATTGACTAGGAATGGATGGATGGAAGTATGGAGCCCTTGGGAGGACCTTCAATAGAGGTGGAGACACCATTCCTTCGTCAAAATCGCCCTTGGAGAAGCCATAAGTCGAACTCCCTCCAAAAAGTGCTAAAAACACACTTTTATAGTGTTGTCACAAGGCTGAGCGCAGTCACCTGCGCGGCCGCGCATCAGATTGCGCGGTCACACTAGGCAGGTGACGGGGGGCGTCGTGGTGGTCGGCCACAGACTAAGCCCTCTCTAACTCCAATTTTGCATTCAGCCAAGAGTGCACTGAATTTCCCCGCGCACTCTACAGCTTTCGGACACCAACTTCAAGTGATCATTCTAGAAGCTATCGGCCTCCAGTTGGGGCACCATTTGAATCGGGTGAAACCTTCACTACAAGAAAATACCAATTTAGTCACGGTTATTTAGTCACGGTTTTTGAAACCGTGACTAATTTGTCACGGTTTTCTGAAACGTGACTAATTAGTCACGGTTTTCTGAAACCGTGACTAATTTGTCACGGTTCATAAGAAACCGTGACTAATTTGTCACGGTTCAAAAGAAACCGTGACTAATTTGTCACGGTTCCTTATGAACCGTGACTACTTTGTCACGGTTTCAAAAGAACCGTGACCAATTTGTCACGGTTCTAAAGAACAGTGACTAAACTGGTCACGGTTCTTTATGGAACCGTGACAAATTTTGACAGGCTGGCAATCTTCTTCAATCACTGCCCGACGACTCTTCTCTCATCTTTAATCTTCTTCCTCTTCTCTTCCTCAGTCTTCTTCCTCTTCTTCAATCTTCATTCTTCATTCTTCAAGCTCCTCTTCATTCTCCTCTCCCTAGCCGCCGCCTCTCCCCAGCCGCAGCCTCTCCCCAGCCGCCGCCTCTCCCCTTCGAAAACCAACCCCAGCCGCCGCCTCTCCCCTTCGAAACCAAATCCCCACCGGCCGACGACCCTTCTTCTTCTTTCTTCGCCAGTCAGCTCACCAAAGCCAACAATCGGTGGAATCTAAATCTGAAACCACCAGCGAGAGCTAGGGAGAGTGGGTTCCGTCTCGTCGGCCTTCCTACACCACTTCCACCACCGCCACCACCAACCCTTCCTCCATCACCTCCGGACTCCACCGCCGCCGCCAACTCCACCGCTGATCTAGTCTCCTCCGACTCTCCTCTTCTCCAAATCACATCTACGACATCGATTGGGACGTCAGCCAGGTTGATGGTCCTCGTGGCTACTCCGACGAGTCTCCTGGTCGGATGTCGTCGATCTTCAATCGGAGGCAGCGGCGATGATTTCAATCGGAGAAGGCAAAGGGCGTCGATGCAATTTTTTGAAAGTTTGGGGGCTCTGGGCAATTTTTGGAAAGTTTGGGGGTCTGTTTTATAAATGTAATTATTTTATTTTCAAATTAATTAATATTGTAATTTGTATTATTTGAAACAAATTAATAAATTAATGACCTATTAGAAATCCTGTAAAATGGAGTGACTAGTTTGCATAACTGAAAGAGTTGAATTGGGACCTTTTGTTAACTGTCAAAGTTTTTGGATCACTTTGCATAACGGAAGGAATTGAGGGTTTGGTTCTATAATTCTAGAAAATTACAAATGTAGTCACTGAAACATTGCTATTTGGTCACTAAAATTAGTCACGGTTTTTGTACAGAAACCGTGACTAATTTTGTCACGGTTCCTTAAAGAACCGTGAGTAATATTAGTCACGGTTCTTTAAGAAACCGTGACAAAATTAGTCACGGTTTCTTTAAGAACCGTGACTAATATTACTCACGGTTCTTTAAGGAACCATGACAAAATTATGTTAGTCACGGTTTTCAAGTAAACCATGACAAAAAATGCTCATTATAGTCACGGTTTCAGAAACCGTGACTAATTTTTTTAGTCACGGTAAAATCCGTGACTAAAAGGGTAAAAAACCGTGACTAAAAGTGTATTTTGTTGTAGTGCTTGTGCAACATTCTCCAATGGTGTAACCTGAAATGATATAAAAACACTAGAAAGCAGGTGAAAATGGACCATGAAAGTCCCTTGTCGTCGCAAATGGTCAAAGTGTCAAAACACGCTAAAACACCACGAAAACAATGAGAAAGGGGCCAAACACTCCTAGAATATGAGGTTAAGTGAGGGGGGGAGGTTATATAGTTTCCTTGCATTAGCGTCAGGTCAGTCTCAACCTCAATTATCACTAACATGGCTTTCATCTTGACTTTTTTGGGCCTTAACTCAAATCAACTTTGAATGGGTCTTGGTCGAACTCAACATTCGGTCGACCTTAGGCGATATCAAAATCAAATGAGCCTCAGACAACCTTATCATCTGACTTCAATAGAACGGGAAAGCCAACATCTAGTGACATATGATCATTCTAGAAGTTATCGGCCTCCAGTTGGGGCACCGTTTGAACCGGGTGAAACCTTGTGCAACACTCTCCAATGGTGTAACCTGAAATTATATAAAAACACTAGAAAGTAGGTGAAAATGGACCATGAAAGTCCCTTGTCGTCACAAATGGTCAAAGTTTCAAAACAAGCTAAAACACCACGAAAACAACGAGAAAGGGGCCAAACACTCCTAGAATATGAGGTTAAGTGAGGGGGGAAGGTTATATATTTTCCTTGCATTAGCGCCAGGTCAGTCTCAACCTCAATTATCACTAACATGGCTTTCGTCTTGACTTTTTTGGGCCTTAACTCAAAATCAACTTTGAATGGGTCTTGGTCGAACTCAACATTCGGTCGACCTTGAGCGATATCAAAATCAGATGAGCCTCAGACAACCTTATCATCTGAATTCAATAGAACGGGAAAGCCAACATCTAGTGACATATGATTATTCTAGAAGCTATCGGCCTCTAGTTGGGGCACCATTTGAACCGGGTGAAACCATGTGCAACACTCTCCAATGGTGTAACCTAAAATGATATAAAAATGCTAGAAAGCAGGTGAAAATGGACCATGAAAGTCCATTGTCGTCGCAAATGGTCAAAGTGTCAAAACAAGCTAAAACACCACGAAAACAACGAGAAAGGGTCCAAACACTCCTAGAATATGAGGTTAAGTGAGGTGGGGAAGGTTATATATTTTCCTTGCATTAGCGTTAGGTCAGTCTCAACCTCAATTATCACTAACATGGCTTTCGTCTTGACTTTTTTTGGGCCTTAACTCAAAATCAACTTTGAATGGGTCTTGGTCGAACTCAACATTCGGTCGACCTTGGGCGATATCAAAATCAGATGAGCCTCAGACAACCATATCATCTGACTTCAATAGAACGGGAAAGCCAACATCTAATGACATATGATCCAACACTACACATAGTACCTAGTGTCCTTCAATTTTCAAGTCCCATACCCAATTCATCTTGACACTAACTCTTAGTGTTCCTCAATGTGGTTCGTCCTCAACATCACAAAACCGACTTGGTGCTTCTTGGCCTCCTAAAATATGGCTCAACTTGACATTAGAATCAAGCACTCAATACGGCTTGGTCCAAACTATCTCTGGATGTCCTGAACTTTACTTTGGGGACCTAATCACAATCCAGTACGACCTCTCTTGGTTTGATAGGGCCTGGTTCACCCTCTTCCAGCTAGGTACGCCTTGCACCAACATCAATGGCTTGCCCAGTCCCAGTCCATGTTCCCTCGACCTGGAGTGTCCCAAGTACGGATGTCACAACTTCGATACGATCCAGTCTCTCTTTCATGTCCTTGGTTAGACGAGATATGGACACTTGCGTTTGTGGCGTGGACTTTTAAGTCATGTCCACATCCTCCAATCTTAATTTTCTTAAGGTTAAGTCCTAGGATAGCCTTAACATGGGCACCAACTGAAAAACAAATCTCTATTTATGATAGGGAGCATCGACTGTGAAGCAAGGTTAGAGGGAGGGGGGCTTCAACAACACTAATGAAGGCTGGTCAAAGAATAAGAAAGGGGTTGTGGATGGAATGGTGGATGAGGTAAAAAATTAGGGGAGGGCCAAGAAGAATTGAATGAAAAAAATATCAAATAGGTTAATATAAGAAATAATAATCTAATTAAATAAATTAATAATTAGACTACCCTCCTATCTTTTTTATAAACAACACTATTTCATTTCACAAAAATAAAAACTAAAGTATAAGATTCCTATCTTTTCTTTAAAACTACTAAACATAAAAATCTTTGAACTAAAATTTATCCCCTAAGTTGTCATCCATATACCTAATAAATCACAAATTAAAATATCAAGAGATAGTCTTGTCCCCTTCCAACTTCATTTTGGGACACCACGTTATGGATCGAAAATGAACCACTTTAAATTTAAATCAATAGTGTGTTGAATCATTGTGCCAGATAATTGCACCTGTTAATAATTTTCTATTATAAGACAATAGGCTTTCCAAAAAAAAAAAAAAAACTATTAGACAATGGGGATTACAATATTATAATTTATTTGTATAAAATATCAAATTCTTTTATTTATGTTCCGCACACGAGGTTGTGGCGTTTTAAGGCTATTGACGAACCAAGTTGCTCGCGTTTCGGCTCGGAAAAAGCTCGCTCAGAGCTCATTAAAGGGCTTGTGAAACAGCTTGAGAACGGGCTTGTTATAATACTTGCGGGGAAGTTCGCGAGCTGGCTCGTTTCCAGAGCTCGCGAACTGGCTCATGTGGCTCGTAAATGGCTCAATTTTTATTTAAACTTTAATATTCATTTTTATTTTTTAATATGCCTCAAATTAATGGTAAATATAATTAAAAAATGAGTAAGTTGGTAATATAATATAGTTTATTATTATTATGCTTTAGTGATTTATACTTAACATAACTGAATAAAGTAAAATTATACTTTATAGTTTATGATCAAATTGAATAAAGTAAAATTAATATATGTTACCTTAACAAAGAGTTTGTAAGTATAAATAATTTAATTAGTGTTTCTAGGTCTAATTTAGAATATAGGATTAATTTTATTTGATTACAACTAATCATTTAGTGTTCGGTAACATCGTAATTGTTAAGTAAGAAGTAAGAAGTAAAAAGTAAGAATGAAGAACACAATACATTTATAATTTATAGTTTAATATTAGTAAGTTTTAGTGAATTATACTTTATAGTTTATTGTCCAAACGTCTATCATATATCATCAATAGTTTAGGGTTTAGAGTTTAGGATTAGGGTGAGTGGTAAATGACAAATTGTTAAGTACGAACTTAGAACAATGTCTACTGAGAATAATATGATTGATAGTTTAGTGGTAACTAAAAATTAAGAACAACACATCCACAAATAATATATAAGATATATTACGCATTGATCGATAGTGTAATGGTAGATATGTAGTATAAATTTCGTAGGTATTAAATCACTAGTCATTACGATAAGGTTCATAATTCAATGTATATTGTCTAATATCTGATTAATTGCTTAATTGTTAAGCACGACCTAAGAACACAATGTTTTTGGTTCTTATTTTGGTAGGTGGACCGACATCATTAAAGATTTGGTTGTTGTGCATTTCATATAAGAAAAGAACGGCTTCCAGATATAATGGTGTCGAGCTAATCTTGAGCTAATTCGAATCGAGTTCGAGCCTAAAAAACTTAACCGAGCACGAGCTCGAAACCTTGCAATTGACCTCGATCCGAGCTCGAGCTCGTTTAGGCTCGTTAACGAGCTAGTTTCAAACCGAAGCCAAGCTCGAGCTCGAAAGCTTGAAATCGAGCTCGATCTAAGTTCAGGCTCGAAAGCTTGCAATCAAGCTCGATCCGAGCTCGAGCTCGTTTAGGCTCGTTAACGAGCCAGTTTCGAACCGAGCAGGGCTGAGCTCAAGCAAAAAAAAATTGGTCGAGCCGAGCTCGAGCCCGAGTTCAAACCAAGAGCCGAGCTCGAGCCCGAGTTCAAACCAAAGAGCCGAGCAAGAGCTGGGCAAAGCTCGGCTCAGCTCGGCTCGTCAGCACCCCTATGTGGCGTACAATAATGTTCAACCTATTCATCTTGTTCTTGTGCACCGTAGTCGTACGGAGTGTACCTACCTCGCAAGGTGTACAGGAGACAGTAGTAAGAGGACGAACAGATGTATTTGTGTGTTAAGGGGGTAAGGTCGTATGAGAGAGAGACACGGAAGTACCCGGGGTTCCCATTAGGGTTTATGAGGATGACAACCCTAATCGTACTAACTGGAGTCTACTGCTTAAGGCATGTCCTCTGAATGTGTTGTGTCCCTTTGCCTTTGAGGGTTGATCCCTTATATATAGTGCCCGCAGTTTGAGTCCATCTCAACTAGGGAGTCCTTTCCCGTGATGGAGTTGTTCTCTGTGTTTGAGGGGGAGCCCTAGGCGGCTAGGGTTCCAACCATCCTCCTGTGGACCTCGCGGTTCGTGCGGCCTAGGTATTTTTCAAAAGAACCCTAGGCGGTTGTCGGCCCAGGAGTTCCATCGCGTTATATTTGTTCGTCAGTTGGTATGCAGAGCGGGGGGCTAGCAACTTGGCATAGGACCATCAATTGCCCCCCGAGCATAATTTAGAAGCTTGAGACATGGAATGCTTCTGAATCGTGCTCAAGAGAGGTGGGCGTTCTGTACGTCGAGTGTTTGAACGCCGTTACTCCCATTATTTTGTCTTCTAATTATTGGCTTACTTCAGACACTTTTGAGAAGTCTCTTCGTTTTCCCGCCATCATGATTGTCAGCCTGTGAATCCCTTCTTTTTGGTAGTAGTTACTGTTATTCACCATGTGTCACTCTAGGGATGGGCTTTCGTATTTGGCGAGTGATGACACTCGATTTGACGTGATTATCAGCCTCATTTAAGCAACATTTCATACCCTTTGATGCCATTTTGATGAGTATTTGGTGCATTTGTCAAACTTTGTGATTATCGGCTCCTAGTGCGTACATTGTCTATTTCTCGGCTATTTTCACCCTTTTTGTGAGATTTTATGTTGAGCCCCAGGTTACCACATTATATAGGACTCTCTCACGAGTCCAACGCTTCAAACGGAGACCAAATCGGAGTTCAAACGGAGCGGGAATGATCGAAACAAGTTGGAAGTCTGCCCAGCTCAAAACGCTGCGTTTTGGAGCTTACACACCGTGTAAGCTAAATACACTGTGAGCTTACACGCCGTGTAAGCTCCCCAGACGGGAAATTCTCAACTTTTCCAACAAGGAAAGGGTTTTCGGGGGTATTAATAGACTTTTTGAAGCCAGATTTGTTAACATACAATCGAGAGAGATCAGCCACGACTTGAGGAGAGTTGAGAGAGTATTTCGGAGTTATCGGAGAGATCGTGACGCCATCAATCCATCCCGGAAGACGCTCGGAGCTAGAAATTGAAGATTCTCAAGATCGAAGCTTCACGGATCGTCCGGAATTAGGTTTTTCAGATCCTTTTCTGTTCTTCCTTTGTTTAAGATGAATCCTTCTGTCGCCTTTGATTCTTGTTTGTCAGATATGAGTAGCTAAACTTGTAGAGCTTAGATTAGATGAACCCTAAGTGACCCAGGGCTTTAAAGCGGTCACAGATCGGCGGTAATTAGATTCGAATGTTCAATCAGTTTCTCTTTGCATGGTTGTTTTGTTCTTCATTGTTTATGTTTCTTCTCTGGTTGATCGCCTAGATTAGGTGTTTGCAAGCTAAGGGTTAGTCGCTAGACATCTTCCTGCTTTGGCGCATAAACTTGTCTTACTTGATCACCTAGTTTAGATTCTTGTTAAGCTGAGGATAGAAGCGAACGCTCGCCTCTCTTTAAAACATCAATTCAACCAGTTAACCTTATAATTGGAGCGTGCCTTTCGTAGGAACCGGTTAGGGTTAATCCACTGCAAGAGTAACTCATTAATCATTAGTAATTGCACCAGTTAAGTTAAGTCGTTGCGAGAGGCGACCGTACCCGGGCGACTAATTAATCTTGGTAGTTAGATCGGATAGAGCGAACGTTCGCCAGTCTTAAACCTAAGGGTCAGGAGTTATGGTGGTGTATAGAAATTGATTGAATGAGAATTGAAAACTGTTGGTCTTATGATTGCTGTTGCCTTGGTGATCTAAGGGGATTCAAATCTAAGCTTGTATGTCGTCTGTCTAAACCAACCAATCATTCTGTCTTTTAATTTCATTTTAATTTTCCTGTATCTTACTCTAGAAGTCGCGGAACTCACACCACGCACAACGTGCTTAAACTTGGATAAATTGCCAGCTTCTTTGAGTAGTCAATTAGAAGAAACCCTGTGGAATACGATCTACCCTAGCTTTCAGCTTGGTAGTTATTTGATACCGCTAAAACCGCAGCATCAAATTGGCGCCGTTGCCGGGGACTCTTCTATATTGTTTGAAAGAAGAGTTGGCATTTTATTCTTCTACTTTCCATCTTTCATTTCCCGTCACACTTCGATTTTACACTGGTTGTGCTTGTTTTTGTCCCTTGCAGATCATAGCAGTACAGAATCGAATCACTCCCGTTCCGTCTTCCTTACCGCAATGTCTGCTCCAAAGAGTCTTGCGGACTACAGTAAGCCGAGCGCATCTAACATTCAGTCTCCCATCACCGTGCCTTTTAATGACGACGATCCCGACTATGAGATCAAGATCCCCTTTCTGGGACTAATCTCTAGGGACGTGCAATTTGAGGGAAAGCCAGATGATAATCCTTGCACACATCTATCTGACTTTCTGGCTGTCTGTGAAACTTTCAAGTCTAAGAACCTCAACAAGAACGCTCTATGCCTTCGAGCCTTCCCATTCTCACTCCGAGGCGCCGCAAAGAGATGGCTCACTAGCAAGCCACCCGGACACTACACCAACTGGGATGATCTTGCTCAGGAATTCATAGAGGAATACTTCCCTCCTTCCAGAACAACTGCTTACAGAAAAAGCATCTCAAGATTCAGACAGAGAGAAGGGGTAAGTTTACATGAAGCTTGGAACGAATTCCAGGACTCCTCTACGATTGCCCTCATCATGGATTCACTCAGATGCAACTAGTCGAGATCTTTGCTTGGGGTATGAATGAAGAATCATCTAAATGGGTTAACTTCTTAGCTGATGGCGACTACACCGCACTCACACCAGAAGCTGCTCTTCTCCACTTTGCAAACTGCGCAACTAAGTCGAGAAGCTGGGAGAGACAGTTTGGAGCAGCTAAGAGCCAACCAAGCCGTGAAGATCAGATCAAGAGCGAAGTACAGAAAGAAATGAAGAAGATCTTCGGTACAGCAAATAACTAGTCTATAGGGGAAGTGAATTTTATTGATCAAGATCCCCCTGGATTCACCGGAGGAAAGCAGCCTGAGAATTACACGTTTGAGAATACCTTGGAAATTGAGATAGAGAAGAAGCTCGACCTGATCTTGGCAAGACTAGATAACCACGAAGAAAAAGTCAAGCTTCAAGCCGCCATAAATCAAGAACATGAAGCTCGAGGTCAACGAATGGAGAGCATGATAAATAACATGGTCAGCTTGATAACTAGTAGCCCCCTCCTTAATCAATCCTCGGTTCAAGTCGACTCTACCATTAGGAGGGAGCACGTCAAGGCCGTCTCCACAAGAAGCGGCAAGCAATTAGCTGGTCCTGCAGCTCCTGATCCGATCATAATTCCTGATGCTATAGCCATTAACGAGCCAGAGATCGAGGAGGAGGTGACTGCCCGCCTCCCCTCACAAAGACATCAGCTACGCCACCTCTTCCTCCATATCAGCCTCAGATTCCGTTTCCTAAAGCTGCGCAATAAAAGGAGAAAGATCATGATACCCGGTACAGAAAGTGGCATGGATACTTGAAGAACACGAATATGAATACACCAGTTACTGATGATATCCAAGTGATACCGGAGGCTGACAAAATCGCAAAGGATCCTGCGAAAAATAAGAAGAAGGGAGAGTTGTCCTCCATATCCCTCGAGGAAAAATGCTCTGCTATCCAGGGCCATGCGACACCCATACCACCCCCAGCTAAGTGTCGAGATCCCGGTGCTTTTACTTTGCCTTGCATTATTAATGATGTGAAGATTGATTGTAGTGTAATTGATCTAGGTGCTTCTATCAATGTTATGCCTACATGGCTGTTTGAGAAATTGAACCTAGGAGAGTTGAAACCAATTAGCATGCATTTAGTGTTTGCCGACAGATCTGTTAAACTGCCTAGGGGATTGATAGAAGACGTGGTTGTCCGTTGTGGTCCTTTTACTATTCTGACTGACTTTGTTGTCATGGATACTCGAGAGGAAGATGTCACTCTTCTCCTAGGCCGACCGTTCATGGCAACAGCCGGCATTAACATTAATGTCCCGAATGGCTCGTTGACATTAAGGGTCGGCAAGGACACCATGACATTCCGCCTCAAGGACGGTATGCAAGTCCCAGTCAAAGAAGAGATGCATTGTTTATCTGTTGAAGCTGTGGAGTTGGCTTTGGTCAACTCTAGTTCTAATGAAAAATCTAGAGTTTCTGCAGAAATCGTCTTGTCAGGTGTTGGACAGGTCCCTAATCTGAAGAATGAGCTGCCGGCACAAAGGCCAAGAAAGAAGGAGGATCCGACGGCGTCCCCTCATGAATCACCAAACGTTAAAGATCCTGGCGAGATAAAGGAGGAGAATAAAGAGAAGAGGAAGGCGGTTTGGAAGCCGATTGCTCAGCCCCCGTCTACCGAGCCACCAGAACGAACCAAGATAATTCACGCAAATGGGAAGAAGTTCACACTTGCCGGAGGATCCCCAAGGCCATATTTCATGAACTCCGACTCGGGCCTAAGAGAAATCCTGAGTTGGGATGTCTCCTGATCGCCATCCAGGTATCGTCCGGCTCAAGGACGTTAAGCAAGAGCGCTTCGTGGGAGGCAACCCACGGCTGGAGTCATTTTAAATTTATTGAGTTAGTTTTATTTATTTTGAGTCATTTTGAGAATTTTGTGTTGAGTCGGTTGAGTCCGGATGTTAGAAAATAGTCGAAAAAATATATATTGGGTATTATTTGGGTTGAATATATTGTTTGCAGAAGAGGAGTGACCAATTTGCAAGAAATTGGCCAAAATTCGGAATAGAGAACCCAAGGAGAGCTGAAAAACACAGTGGGTTTACACAGTGTGTAAACCCCGTGTAAGAGCTTACACGCCGTGTAAGCTATTGCACTACACAGCTTACACGCCGTGTAAGCTCCCAAAAATCACGGGTAAGTCATTTTTTTCCTTCATTTTTCGCGTTTTTTCTCTCTCTCCTCTCTTCCTCTCCAGCCGAAAACCTCTCCCCCAACTCCCTCAAACCAGCCGACCGAGGCCGCCCCACCTGCCGCCGTTCGCCGCGCCGTCGCCGCCGCCCAGCCCGCGCCGCCCGCCGCACGACCTCGCCATTCAGCAGCAGCTCGTCTGACCCGACGAGCCCAGCAACTCGAGTCAGAGAACTCGAACCTACCAGCCGACTTCCCCCTCTTTTTCCTTCGATTTTGTGGGTTTGAATCGACATTCAGGTATGTAAATCACCTTCCCTACCCTCCATGATGCTTTAATCAAGGTATTTGCCATGGAAATCGAACTTGCAGGTGCTGAATCGAATTTGAGTTCTTGAACTCAAGAACCCTAATTTTTCAATTTTGGGGTTTTGTAAAATTGACTTGATATACATGAAATTGGTGATATAATATGCTTGTAGTTTGAATCGGGGTCATTTCGACTTCGTTTGCCTATCCAATTGTGAAATTCCTTAGACTTTTACTACCGATTTTTATCAAAATTGGGGATTTTTGCATATGGACGAACTTGGATGAAGTTTTGCTGTGTTATTGATCTTGTGATGATTATAGACATGTATGCATGCTTGTTCCCGAATATCTATGCCTTAATTAGCTCGTATGACGTATTAAGGTTCACTTTGTGCATATCGATTTCATGGGTTGTGATCTTAGCTTGTGTAACTTATATGGCTGATTTGGACTTGCTTATTACTTGATTATGACTTAAGTTTGAATTGCAATTGGCTATTTGCTTCCATGATGATCTTTGCCAAGTATGTTAAATGCCTAAATGTTGATCTTGCTAAGTGTGTGTACGACCTAGTTATGTGCTCATGTGATTGTGCCTTCACTTGTTGACATCCTACTTGCATTCTTTGATCTTGATATCTTTGATGTTTGTTGTGGTTGTCATTGCTCGGTTGATTCATAGGTTCAATGCCATGTTCTCGTGTGTCTCATACCTTATTCCATTTGCTTGTCTTATATGCACAAATCCCACTTGTTATATGCTAAACTTGGCATTTTGGTTTGTGATTTATTTTCAGGATGGAAAATCAAAAGGGAAAGGAGTTGCTTCCTCTTCCTCCGCCCCACCTCCGGCGAAAGAAACAGAAAGGAACCGGGAGGCCGACACCCTCCAAGTGGCTTCCCCGCCGGATAACGTCTCCACCACTATCTTCAACTTCCCGAGGGAGGATGATCGGGCAACATGGATGGTCATACAACGGAAAGCAATTGGTGCCATGAGTCAGGTTGATTGGGAGGCCATGGAGGCGGAAGATTGGGCTGATGGTCTCCGTGCGACACTTGACCGTGCCGGTTTGCTCCCGCTATTCCAAGTCACCGAGCCGGCGTACGAGTGGCCAACCAAGGAGCTCATCTCCACCTTCCGTATGGAGAGGGTGAACGAGAGAATTAACTCTGTCACATCGACCAAGTGCATCTACTTCCGCCTAGGAGGGATCGAGAGGTCTCTCACTCTTGATGAGTTTGCCATCGACCTTGGTTTCTACACTGCGGAAGAGCTAGCTTCAGCTCCACCGACTGCTGTCTTCCGCAACACGAGAGTACAGCAGAGTGTGAGATTTTCTGGCGCACCTTAGCTCCGTCGGACCCGAACAAGTATGACTCTAGTACATCCAAGGCTAGTATGATGGAGAGGCCAATCTACCGGTTCTTGCAGTTGGTCTTCCGGGAGTCTATCACTCACAGGTTGAACTCTGGTGGTGTCTGTAACGCTAGAGACCTGTTCATACTGCGGTGCATCGAGGAGGGACGGAAGGTCCATCTTGGCGCTTTGGTGGCCAAGTTATTTCAGCTTCAGCGCGAGCGCGGCACAAGACTTCTGTTGGGTGGCTCCTATGTCACCCGTCTGGTTCACAGGTACAACGTGCTCGCTTCATATGGCGCCACCCGCATCCATCATCGTATCCCTCAGCTCTGGATCACCGGCGATCTTCCTCGGTCCAAGAAGGTTCCTGACATCCTTGCTCCCCACTGCGATCCTTACATTGGGGAACGTGGAAGATCGACACCAGTACCAGAGCCAGAGCCGGAAGCGGCCCCAGCATACAACTTCAGTGGACTGGAGCGTGAGCTTAGGGAGATGAGAGCAGATTCCGACTCGCGGTGGGAGGCTACGCAGAAGTGGCAACAGGAGTCCGACGAGCGTTAAACCAGCTTCCAGACGCTGCAGCAGCAGATGTACCAGTCACAACTTCAGTTCTTTCGACAGTTCCAGGCTCCAGATGATCACCAGCACCCTCCGCCCCAGTGATTTCAGGATTTTTCTTTATTTCTCTTATCATCCAGAACTCTGTACTTTTGTTTTTGTTCGTGTCGGTTTATGTTATTTTGGGTCTTTGTTGAAACTTTGTGATCGGTCGAGTCTTCTGTACTCCAACTGTTCTAATCGTATGATGGATCCTCTCTTATTATGTTTTCAGGTTATGATCTCAGAATTCTCTATGGTTCTATGCACGTCTATACCCCCGATGTCTCGCCAGCTCCATCTCCGACGCCCTCACGCTCATTTTATGGTACCCCTGTACACTTTCATTCTCTTTTTGTCTGGTCCATTGAGGACAATGTCTGATTTAAGTGTGGGGTGGGATTATATTTCTGAGGGATGCTATTCGTCTGTGGTATTTGTGAGATTTCTCTAGCATAGAATTGCTCAATTCTTGACTGCTTAACCTAGAACCTGTAATCAACCTGCTTGCATCGATGCTAGATTTCCTGGTTAGAACAGAAAAGCTTATCACTCTTGTAGTTTTTCACTTTGATTGCATGATAATGACTGAATCCGACTAGCAAACCAAACGTGAGCTTTTGATCCATTGCACGTAACTTGCAATTTTAATTCTTTTTGAGTGGTTTTCTGTTTACTTGAATGAGTTAGAATTTGCATGAGACCTACTCGAGACCACACGATAACACGAGTTCTAGAATGATAGGGGCACCTAGATTCAGCTACTTAGCCAGATAGCCTACCAAACGATAAATCCATTAGGTTTAAACCCTTGAGCTTGGCCTGTTCTTTCGGTTCGATAATACATTACAGCCATTTCCCATTCTTTCATTCCCCGTTGATCCCCTGTGGTTGTAGTTCTAGATTGACCTACCGGAAGTCGGTTTGTGGTAACCTGCCTATAGCCATTAAACAGGTGGTCTTAGCTATTATGTCCAAACGTGTAAACCCCTCTAGCAACTAAAAGAAAGAATCGGCACAAAGAAAAAAAAGTGAAAAAAAAAGAAAAAAAGAAAAAGAAAGAAAATTTGAAAAAAACAGAAAAAATTCAAAGTTTCAAAGTTTATAGTATAGTTCAATAACGTTCTTCTCCCTACATATGGAAGAACGAAGTCAAAAGAAAATGTAAAGAGAAGAAAAAGAAAATATGCAAAACAAAGTGCTAGGTTGCTTGAGGGTATCATAGGACGAGCGTACATTATTCCACCTGTGTCTGGTTAGACGGTAGGAAGCCATAGGCTAGATTCGAGGGAAGTTAGTCGAAAGCTACACCGCACCAGAGCCATCATCATACATTCCCATCATCCATCTCATTATAAACCCTTGTAGTGTAGAATTCGTTACAGTCCTAGCAGGGAAGTCCTTCTTGACTAGTTACTCGTGTTGTCACAGTGGTGGAGATGTGGTCGAATTGCAAACCTATGACAGAATTCAGTGACAGAAAATGATTGAGAGCATAAACACGTCCCTAAACACAGAGTGCGAGAGTTCCCGTGTACCAAATATTACCTGTGTGAGAAGTCTGGTCGGTTAGGTCAGAGTCGTGCATGATTTGGGTTTGCTACTTGTTGTGTGCAGATAATTAGTGAGACCAGGTTGTTTGGTTGACGTGTAAGCATGTTAGGTCACTTGTTCTAGAAGTAGCAGTTTAATAATTCATTGTGATTGCTTGAACCTTGTGAGACTAGGTTTTTGCAAGCTAGGGTTAGTCGCCAGACATCTTCCTGCTTTGGCGCGTAAACTTGTCTTACTTGATCACCTAGTTTAGATTCTTGTTAAGCTGAGGATAGAAGCGAATGCTCGCCTCTCTTTAAAACATCAATTCAACCAGTTAACCTTATAATTGGAGCGCGCCTTTTGTAGGAACCGGTTAGGGTTAATCCACTGCAAGAGTAACTCATTAATCATTAGTAATTGCACCAGTTAAGTTAAGTCGTTGCGAGAGGCGACCGTACCCGGGCGACTAATTAATCTTGGTAGTTAGATCGGATAGAGCGAACGTTCGCCAGTCTTAAACCTAAGGGTCAGGAGTTATGGTGGTGTATAGAAATTGATTGAATGAGAATTGAAAACCGCTGGTCTTGTGATTGCTGTTGCCTTGGTGATCTAAGGGGAATTCGAAATCTAAGCTTGTCTATCGTCTGTCTAAACCAACCAATCATTCTGTCTTTTAATTTCATTTTAATTTTCCTGTATCTTAGTCTAGAAGTCGTGGAACTCACACCACGCACAACGTGCTTAAACTTGGATAAATTGCCAGCTTCTTTGAGTAGTCAATTAGAAGAAACCCTGTGGAATACGATCTACCCTAGCTTTCCAGCTTGGTAGTTATTTGACACTCGATTTGACGTGATTATCAGCCTCATTTAAACGACATTTCTTTGCTTAAGACATGGTTTTTATGGTAGAATAGCGAATATTCAACCAATTGCCCTATCTCGTGCCATCTGTGTTACTTTGGCCCGTTTCGGGTCTATTTGATGGTTTTCTAGTGTTTTTGTGTTAGCACAGGTTTTTGCCGTCAAATAAAGTAGCCAAGGTCATGTCTAAGGCGTTGGAACCTCGAGGAATTGCACCGGAATCGATCAAAGGAGCCAATCAAGTCGAAACAATTTCTGCCCCGGTTTACAAAGGAATTTTCGCCGAAAATACCCTAGCCTTTTCGGCAAAAATATCAGCACAAATCAACTAAGGCCAACTGAAGGAAGTTTTCGGCCGAAAACTCTAAGTTTTCGGCCGAAGCAAAAATTACAGGAGAATTCAGCCAAAGGACCGTCCATTTACACGATTATTTTCGGCAAAAATAATAAGGTATTTTTGGCGAAAAGAATAGAAGAAATCTGGCTGAATTAGGGTTAAGTATAAATACTTAACCGGCGGCCCAATCAATAGACCTCATAACATACTTTCATAATCACAATTCCAAGAATTCTCTGAAGTTCTGGAGCGAAGAGTTAGAGTTCGAAGAGCCGGAAAGAGATCGTGACACCATCCCTTCCATCTCGAAGACTCAGAGCTAGGATTGCGGTTTACCGAAGATCGAAGTCTGTCAGAGTCGTCTTAATTAGGTTTTTCAGATTCTTTTTGTTCTTCCTCTAGATGATGAACTCTTTCTTTGCTTTTGATTCTTTTGTGATAAACATGAGTAGCTAAACTCTTAGAGCTTAGACTAGATGAACCCTAAGTGACCCAGGGCTTTAAAGCGGTCACGGATCGGTGGTGATTAGATTCAAAGTTCAATCAGTTTCTCTTTCATGTTTGATTTGTTCTTCATTGTTCATGTTTCTTGTCTGGATTGATCACCTAGATTAGATTCTTGTTAAGCTAAGGATAGAAGCGAACGCTCGCCTTACTTTGGAACATCGAATTGAACAATTAACCTTATAATTGGAGCGTGCCTTTCGTAGGAACAGGTTAGGGTTAATCCACTGCAAGAGTAACTCATAAATCGTTAGTAATTTCACCAGTTAAGTTAAGTCGTTGCGAGAGGTGACCGTACCCGGGCGACTAATTAATCTTGGTAGCTATAACGAATAGAGCGAACATTCGCCGTCTTAAACCTAAGGGTAAGGAGTTATGGTGGTGTCTTAGTGATTGATTGAATGAGAATCGAAATCCGCTGATCTGTTGATTGCCAATGCTCTGGGGAACGAAGGGGATTCAAAGTCTAAGTTCGTCTGTCATCTTTGTTTTCAACCCTAATTTTCAATCTGCTAGTTTAATTTTTAAATTTCTCTGCATTTCTTAGAATTAGAAGTCGTGGAACTCACACCACGCACGAAGTGTTTACATTCGAGTATTTTGCTAGTTTTTGGAGTAGTCAATCATAGAAGGCCCGTGGAATACGATCTACCCTAGCTTGTTAGCTTTGTTAGTTATTTGGTTGAACCCGAACAATGATCTTAGACGTTCACCAAATTGGCGCCGTTGCCGAGGACTTCTTTGATTGTTTGAAAGAAGAACTGGCAATTTATTCTTCTACTTTCCATCTTTCATTTTCCACCCACTTCGATTTTACGCCGGTATGTTTGCTTTTGTTGCTTGTAGGTTGTTCTACAGGTTTATGAACCGCTCGATCGCTCATTCTCAGTTTAAGCCGGGTAATGCTACTCCGCCGAAGAAACCGCGAGCTCAGAAGCAAGTCATAATCATTCCGCCGAAGATTGAGGGAGTTGAAGGAGAACTCCTCACCTTCATCTGCTCCATCCACTACTTCAGATTCACCACCACTTTCTCCTCCCGCAGAGGCTGCTCAACGCACCATGGCGGAATATTGTAGACCAATTGCGGCTAACTTTGAGCTAGCGTCGTTGTGCCGCACAACGATGACGACCCTGACTATGAGATCACAATTTCCTTCCTGAACATGGTCTCTAGGGATCTTTGATTCGAAGGGAAGCCGCAAGAAAACCCTTGCACACATTTGGCGAACTTCCTAGCCATGTGCGAGACGTTTAAGAGCGGGAATCTCGGTAGGAACAATCTTTGCTTATGAGTATTCCCATTCTCTCTTAAAGGCAACGCCAAGATATGGCTCAGCTCGAAACCACCTGGCCACTACACCGACTGAGATAATATAGCTCAAGACTTCATAGAGGAATATTATCCCCCTTCAAGAACGACATTCTACAAGGATAGCATCGCTAGATTCTCTCAGAAGGAAGGAGTAAGCTTATACGATGCTTGGAATGAATTCCAAGAGCTTCTCTCTGAATGCCCTCATCATGGATTCAGCCAGGCGCAGCTAGCCAAATCTTTTCCCAAGGTATGAACGAAGAAACGGCTGAATGGGTCAACACTTTAGCTAATGGCAACTGCACAGCACTTGAACCAGAAGCTGCTCTTCTTCACTTCGCAGACTGCGCATCTAAGTCCAGAAACTGGGAGAGACAGTTTGGAGCAGCCAAGAGCCAACCAAGCAGTGAAGATCAGATTAAGATTGAGGTACAGAAACATATGAATGAGATCTTCGGTACAACTAATAAATGGTGTAAAGAGGAAGTGAATTTCATCGATCAAGGCTTCACCAAGGATCAAAGAGGCTACCCCGACTATCATCAGTTCAGAACACCTCCTCAACAACAGGGAAGCCTCCTTGAGCGTTCTCCTCACAACTTTGGGCTCTACCAGATTCAGAATCAATGCTGGGATAATAGTTATCAAGATCCTCCCAGATTCACCAGTGCACAACATCCTCATAATTTTACGTCTAAAGACATGTGGGAGAGGAAACTAGCCCAGAAGTTTGATCTGATTGCAGCACGGCTTAATGATCACGAAGAAAAGCTTAAAGCCCAAGAAGCTTTTAACCAAGGACAGATCGCACAAGGACAGAGAATAGATAGCATGGTAAATAAAGTTGCTAGCCTGTTAGCCAACCTTCCTCTCTTCAATCAGGCGCCGTCTCAAAACAACTCCTCCATGAAGAACGAGCAAGCGAAAGTCATCACAACCAGGAGCAGTGAGCAGAACAGCCTGGAGAAGAAGAAGGAAGCACTATCCATTCTCTCTACGGGAGAGTGTTCGGCTATCATCTCGCAATCACCACCCATACCTATTCCAGCTAAGTGCTCTGATCCTGGTCCTTTTACGTTACCTTTAATCATTAACGGCATTGAAATTGAGCGTAGTTTGGTTGATCTAGGTGCGTCTATAAATGTCATGCCTATGTGTTTATATAAGAAACTGAACCTAGGTGAATTACAACCTGCTAGCATGCATGTAGTGTTCGCCGACAGAACTCTAAAAGAACCTACAGGAATAATCAAGGATGTAATCACTTGTTGTGGCCCTTTCCAATTTTTCACTGACTATCTAGTAATGGATACTCAAGAGACATATTCTACCCTTCTCTTATGCCGACCATTTATGGCGACAGCCGGCATTAACATTAATGTTCCAAATGGTTCGTTAACATTAAGGGTTGGGAAGGATACTGCAACATTCCGTCTCAAGGATGGTATGAAATACACTCCTAAGGGAGAATCACATTGTTTATCCGTAGAAACTGTGGAGTTGGCCTCGGTCAACTTCATTACTGATGTTTCTTCTAGTGTTCCTAGCTCAATTGTTACTGCAGGTGCTGGACAGGTTATCAAGCAGAAACAAAAACCTATCCCTCAAAAGCCGCCAAAGAAGAAGGAACTGCAAGCCTCGTCTAAACCGCCAAGCAAGGAGTCTGGCAAGTCAAGGAGGCAGAATCACAAGAAGACGAAGACCCAAATGGTCTGGAGACCAATTGTGCCGCCATCGTTTACCGAGCCAACTGCACCACCTATTCGTTCTAAGCTACCGGCGCTGGAACAAGTATGGAGGGAGAAGCCAAAAGCCTCTCCTAAGGAAATACTGACGATCACCGATCCTGGTGATATCAAGCCGGATATTGAAGAAAAGAAGGAGCCGATCGTTCTCATTCCATCCACTGTCTTCCTTGTGGAAGATGATCCCTTGACAGAACTGTTCGGACCATTCAAGATCACTGACCACCTTCCCGACGGACGTACCAAACTCTTACACGCGAACGGGAAGAAATTCATGCTCACCGGACAAGCCCCGAAGCTCTACTTTATGAACTCCGATGTTAGCATTAAGGAGAATCTGAGTTGGGATGTCTCCTAATACCGTCCAAGTATCGTCCAGCTCAAGGACGTTAATAAAAGAGCGCTTCGTGGGAGGCAACCTACGGTTGGAGTCCGTTTTTTATTTGTGTCAACCTTAGTGTTTTAGAGTCGGTTCGGGGGGAGCCAAAAGTGTCAGTTTGTTTTTTTCTTATTTTTCTTGTGTAGTCTGTGTGTCGTAGTGTCGTTTGCAAGTCGTTTGAGGTCTTTCCGATTTTTGTGGATTTAACTGTGATTTTTTGAAGTTTGCTGGGATTGCGAAAATATTGTCAATCATAGAGTTCAATATTTTCGGCGAAAATAACCTATGTTTTCGGCGAAAATTCTCTTTGAAATCCCATTGAGTTTTCCAAACGCTCCTGTTTCACATTTTTGGGAAATGTATTAATGTTTTCGGTGAAAATCTCTATCGAAAACCGGTAGTACTTTTTAACCAATATTTTCGGCGAAAACTCACCCATATTTTCGCCGAAAATTTCTTTGAAAATCAACCAACTATTCACTTTAAAATCCGGATTTACCCTCTCTCTCTTCCTTCTTTCATTTTCAAAAATTTCTTCAGAAAACAAACCCCCCCTCTGTTTTTCAAAACCGCCACCACCACTTTCCACCTCCCGACGCGCCTGACGAGCAGTGATCGGGTTGTATCCTCTTTCTTGTCCCTTCTTTTTATTTATTATTTTCGGATCTCGATCCAACTTTTTTCTGTGTGGATCCGGGACACTTGTCCCGGTTTCCTTTTTATGTTTCATTTGTTTTTGTTTTGTAGGCAGTAGGGAGATTCCCTTTGCTTCGTTTCGGTAGATTCCCTCCGCTCCGAGGACCCGTGCTCATCCCCTACGCCAACCATCTCGGTCCAGGTTCTTCTGCTTCACTCTGAACTCTAATTCTAGTCCTGCGAGGACACAGTCCGATTTAAGTGTGGGGTAGGATGCTAGAGAACCTTGCATGAACTTGATTGCCCTTGATTGTGTTTTGTGTGTGCCTCGTGATTCCATTCCAGTCTCTCTAGCATTAGAATGGCTCAGTTCTTGATTTTTGATGTTAAGTTGTTGTTCAAACCTTCATAATGATGCATAGACTGCTTAACCTAGAACTTGAGAACCAACTTGTGTACTTTGATGCTAAACTGCCTGGTAGAACAGTATTTTTAAATCACACTTGTAGTTTGTAGCCTTGATTGCATGAAAATGACCGAATCCGACTAGCAAACCAAATGTGAGCTTTTGATCCATTGCACGTAACTTGCAATTTTAATTCTTTCTGAGTGGTTTTCCGTTTACTTGAATGAGTTAGAATTTGCATGAGACCTACTTGAGACCACACGATGACACGAGTTCTAGAAGGATAGGGGCACCTAGATTCAGCTACTAAGCCAAATAGCCTACCAAACGATAAATCCATTAGGTTTAGACCCTTGAGCTTGGCCTGTTCTTTCGGTTCGATAATACATTACAGCCATTTCCCGTTTCTTTATTCCCCATTGATCCCCTGTGGTTGTAGTTCTAGATTGACCCACCGGAAGTCGGTTTGTGGTAACCTGCCTATAGCCATTAAACAGGTGGTCTTAGCTAATATGTCCAGACGTGTAAATCCCTCTAGCAACTAAAAGAAAGAATCGGCACAAAAGAAAAAAAGTCAAGTAAGAAAAGAAAGAAAATTTCAAAAAAGTGAAGAAAAGAAAAATCAGAAAAATCAGAAAAGTTTCAAATTTTTAGTTCAATAAAACGTTCTTCTCCCTACAGATCGAAGAACGAAGTCAAAAGAAAAGTTGAAAAGAAAAGAAAAAATTGTGCAAAGAAAAATAATAAAGTGCTAGGTTGCTTGAGGGTATCATAGGACGAGCGTTCACTATTCCACCCGTGTCTGGTTAGACGGTAGGGAGCCATAGATTAGATTCGAGGGAAGTTAGTCGAAAGCTACACCGCACAAAGCCATCATCATACATTCCCATCATCCATCACATCATAAACCCAAGTAGTGTAGAATTCATTACGGTCCTAGCAGGGAAGTCCTTCTTGACTAGATACTCATGTTGTCACAGTGGTGGAGATGTGGTCGAATTGCAAACCTATGACAGAATTCAGTAAGAGAAAATGATCGAGAGCAGAAACACGTCCTTAAACACAGAGAGTGAGAGTTCTCGTTGTACTATATTTATCCTGTGTGAGGAGTCTTGTCGGTTAGGTCAAATTCGTGCATAATTGGTTGCTAATTACTTGTCGTGTGCAGTTTACTAGTAAGACCAGGTTGTTTGGCTGATCTGTATACATGTCAGGTTTCTTGTTCTAGGAATTAGCTGTCTAATAATTCATTGTGTTTGATTGAGCTCCAATTTAATCGATCTTATCATTTATGAACATGAGCGTTTCTATTCAGTTTGCTTGAGGACAAGCAAAAGCTTAAGTTTGGAGTATTTTGATGACACTCGATTTGACGTGATTATCAGCCTCATTTAAGCGACATTTCTTTGCTTAAGACATGGTTTTTAGGGTAGAATAGCGAATAATCAACCAATTGCCCTATCTCGTGCCATCTGTGTTACTTTGGCCCGTTTCGGGTCTATTTGATGGTTTTCTAGTGTTTTTGTGTTAGCACAGGTTTTTACCGTCAAATAAAGTAGCCAAGGTCATGTCTAAGGCGTTGGAACCTCGAGGAATTGCACCGAAATTGATCAAAGGAGCCAATCAAGTCGAAACAATTTCTGCCCCGGTTTACAAAGGAATTTTCGCCGAAAATACCCTAGCATTTTCGGCGAAAATATCAGCACAAATCAACTAAGGCCAACTGAAGGAAGTTTTCGGCCGAAAACTCTAAGTTTTCGGTCGAAGCAAAAATTACAGGAGAACTCAGCCAAAGGACCGTCCATTTACACGATTATTTTTGGCGAAAATAATAAGGTATTTTCGGCGAAAAGAATAGAAGAAATCCGGCTGAATTAGGGTTAAGTATAAATACTTAACCGGCAGCCCAAATCAATACACCTCATAACATACTTTCATAATCACAATTCCAAGAATTCTCTGAAGTTCTGGAGCGAAGAGTTAGAGTTCGAAGAGCCGGAAAGAGATCGTGACGCCATCCCTTCCATCTCGAAGACTCGGAGCTAGGATTGCGGTTTACCGAAGATCGAAGTCTGTCAGAGTCGTCTTAATTAGGTTTTTCAGATTCTTTTCTGTTCTTCCTCTGGATGATGAACTCTTTCTTTGCTTTTGATTCTTTTGTGATAAACATGAGTAGCTAAACTCTTAGAGCTTAGACTAGATGAACCCTAAGTGACCCAGGGCTTTAAAGCGGTCACGGATCGGCGGTGATTAGATTCGAAGTTCAATCAGTTTCTCTTTCATGTTTAATTTGTTCTTCATTGTTCATGTTTCTTGTCTGGATTGATCACCTAGATTAGATTCTTGTTAAGCTAAGGATAGAAGCGAACGCTCGCCTTACTTTGGAACATCGAATTGAACAATTAACCTTATAATTGGAGTGTGCCTTTCGTAGGAACCGGTTAGGGTTAATCCACTGCAAGAGTAACTCATAAATTGTTAGTAATTTCACCAGTTAAGTTAAGTCGTTGCGAGAGGCGACCGTACCCGGGCGACTAATTAATCTTGGTAGCTAGAACGGATAGAGCGAACGTTCGCTTGTCTTAAACCTAAGGGTAAGGAGTTATGGTGGTGTCTTAGTGATTGATTGAATGAGAATCGAAATCCGTTGATCTGTTGGTTGCCAATGCTCTGGGGAACGAAGGGGGATTCAAAGTCTAAGTTCGTCTGTCATCTTTGTTTTCAACCCTAATTTCCAATCTGCTAGTTTAATTTTTAAATTTCTCTGCATTTCTTAGAATTAGAAGTCGTGGAACTCACACCACGCACGAAGTGTTTACATTCGAGTATTTTGCTAGTTTTTGGAGTAGTCAATCATAGAAGGCCCGTGGAATACGATCTACCCTAGCTTGTTAGCTTTGTTAGTTATTTGGTTGAACCCGAACAACGATCTTAGACGTTCACCATAGCTCAAGTAAGTGAATTTCGCCATCTTCTTTATCTTGTTTTTTTTTTTTGCTTTTATTTTCGCTCCTTTTGTCGTTCATTCTCATTTTACGTTAGGGTGCATGTTCTATAGATCTGGGTGTGCTTAGTCTTCATGGGCTAGGGTGCCTGTTTCGGCTTTCTCGCCCCCCTTTAAAAAACATATGAGAAGTTTTATTTCTTGATGGTTATTAGTTGTTGTGGGGGGGTTATGGGTTCTCTTCCTTCTTTTCCCTCCTTTACTAACCTTCATTGCATCTCGTGAAGGTCAGACGCGTTTGGGCCCCCATCCCCCTTCTCGACAAGGATCCCCCTGCCAGTTCTCATTGAGAGAGATATGGCTCGAGTGACGACGCTGATCCTTCTAGGCATACCTCCGGAAGATCCACTCGTTCTACGAGTCGCACACCCATTAATGGGGAAAGAGGAAGAGCCACGTGCCTCCAATCATTGACTTGACGGACTAACCCTTTTTGAGGAGGTAGAGTACGCTGAGACCTGCCTCGCCCCTGAGAATCGAGCCACCATCTATTGATGTTTAGGGGCGGCTCTGGAGACCAAGCACAGTGATGGAACGTCTCAGGATTTTCGTTCCTACAATAGCAGCTTTTCATTTATCTCTCCAACGTTTTGAGCTTAAGAAGGACAATGTGGAAGTCGGTGAGTTTTTTGTGGGGAGCTGGGCGGACATGTTTAGTACGTTCGGGGAGGCTCAGCATGCTGCTCGGACCACCTTGGGGCCGCCTTACTTCCCTTACTGTTTGGCCAACCGTGTCACCGACTTCCTTTCCAAGAACTCCTCTATCTTCCTGTGGTCCTATCAATACTTCGGATTAGGGCGCTTGTCCACCATTGGTAATTTCCCTGTGGGTTTGCATGGGTTTGGTTGAAGGCTTTCGGCTTCGGGATGCGTCTTCCTCTGGAGCCTTGGCAAGTGGATGTGCTTCGGTGGCTAGGGTGCTCTATTGGGGGTCTTCAGGCTCATGCGTGGGCCACCTTTGCGGCTGTCAGCATTGCTTGCAAAGAGTAGTCTGTCCGCCCGAGCGCTCCTCTATTTTGCGTACTATTTCAGGCAAACTCGGCGGAGAACGAGATCACCTTTCCCCAGCATCTCAACTTTGTCGGTGGGATCACTGTTACGGTAAAGTCGTGATCCTCCTAGTTTCACTCCCACTTCTTTTTCTTTCCGAGCGACGAGGACGCCCTCTTGTTCTCCCCCTAATTGGTCTCCTGGAGACATTGCTAATTTTAAGGATGATCATGTTGTGTCCGCCCGAATGCAGGCGTTAGCAATGCGTATTAACGCCTAGGACTTTGGCCTTGTTTACGTCAACTATCATATGCTGAAATAGTTTCTTCTCCTGGGGGAGGCGAGTGTCATTTGCCTTGCTATTTTCCTTTTGTAGTGATCCACTCCATGCTTATTTATGTACTTTCTT
Source organism: Linum lewisii (assembly GCA_034768395.1). Classification (NCBI taxonomy): domain Eukaryota; kingdom Viridiplantae; phylum Streptophyta; class Magnoliopsida; order Malpighiales; family Linaceae; genus Linum; species Linum lewisii. Next base: position 17,663,261 of record CM068301.1, on the reverse strand, counting down.
GTGCAGCTGACTAGTGGGTTGTCCTCTTCCGACGAAGATGTCGATCTTCTGGTTCCCCCTCTCTCTTGGACAGGTTCATTTTCCTCGTGCCAACCTGGGTGAAACGAGTTTGGTGATGATTCAGTCGTACCCTAGACACGGCTAGAGCTGCCCCTGACTAGGAGCCCAGTGAGAGCCTTCATGGACCGGGTCAATTCCTACATGAAGGCTTGGAGTCAAGGTAGCCATGAAGAGGTTGATCAGAGGCTTTCCAAGGGAGGTTATACATTACTAGAGAGGGAGGCACCAAGCTAGGAGAGAAGGCCGGATTAGACTCCAGAAGTGATGCCGAGCCAGAGCATGATGCTGGTGCCAAGCCGAGACCACACCGACCCCTAGCCGAGACTAGCACCGAACCCCGGGCCCAGGCCAACACCCATGATCCCCAAGGCCAAGCTGCATCCTGAAGACATCCTAAGGGCACTCCTGAAGGCCAGCCGAAGCCAAAAGACCAAAGGTCTGGCCAGATCAGACAAGGGCCTAGAGCCCAGCCAGACATAGGCGTATGACCGATACCCATGCAGCGCTAAGTGGTGATTTGGGCCGAGCTAATGACGTGGCCATGCCTGGTGCCGTGACCAAGACCTACTCGGCATTACCACTGATGTCGAGAGTTGTCGAATGCCTAATGTCGAGCAGCGACATCAACAATATTTGAAGCGGCCACCCGCTAATGCCGAGCCAAGGCATAATCAATACAAGACAAGTCTGTGGGAGCTGATGTTCATGCTAATGATCGTGGCCAACCATGACATTCATGCCAACCCAAGCATTGTTGTCGAGCCGATGCTAGGTACCAAAACCAGGCCACCACCTGAGCCTGATCCGAGGACGGATGACCGAACATCAGTGGTGTGGGACATTGATGAACGTCGCAGAAGCGGTTGATCAAATACTACAAAGCTAAAAGCTAAGCAGATCATATTCCACGGGCCTTCTATGATTGACTACTCCAAAAACTAGCAAAATACTCGAATGCAAGCACTTCGTGCGTGGTGTGTGTTCCACGACTTCTAATTCTAAGAAATGCAGAGAAAATTAAAAATTAAACTAAAGCAGATTGGAAATTAGGGTTTGAAAACAAAGATCACAGACGAACTTAGACTTTGAATCCCCCTTCGTTCCCCAGAGCATTGGCAATCAACAGATCAGCGGATTTCGATTCTCATTCAATCAATCACTAAGACACCACCATAACTCCTTACCCTTAGGTTTAAGACCGGCGAACGTTCGCTCTATCCGTTCTAACTACCAAGATTAACTAGCCGCCCGGGTACGGTCGCCTCTCGTAATGACTTAATTAACTGGTGCAATTACTAACGATTTATGAGTTACTCTTGCAGTGGATTAACCCTAACCGGTTCCTACGAAAGGCACGCTCCAATTATAAGGTTAATTGTTCAATTCGATGTTCTAAAGTAAGGCGAGCGTTCGCTTCTATCCTTAGCTTAACAAGAATCTAATCTAGGTGATCAATCCAGACAAGAAACATGAACAATGAAGAACGAATCAAACATGAAAGAGAACTGATTGAATCTGGAATCTAATCACCGCCGATCCGTGACCACTTTAAAGCCCTGGGTCACTTAGGGTTCATCTAGTCTAAGCTCTAACGAGTTTAGCTACTCATGTTTATCACAAAAGAATCAAAAACAAAGAAAGAGTTCATCATCCAGAGGAAGAACAGAAAAGAATCTGAAAAACCTAATTTAGACGACTCTGACAGACTTCGATCTTCCGTAAACTACACTCCTAGCCCCGAGTCTCCGAGGTGGAAGGGATGGCGTCACGATCTCTTTCCGGCTCTTCGAACTCTAACTCTTCGCTCCAGAACTTCAGAGAATTCTTCAAATTCCGATTTCGAAAAGTATATTATGATGTATTATATGTTCTCTTGGGCCGCCGGTTAAGTATTTATACTTAACCCTAGATTGGCCGGATTTGCCTGATATTTTCGCCAAAAATAACAAGGTATTTTCGCCGAAAATTCTAGTGTAAATGGATGGCCCTTCGGTTGAATTCTCCTGTGATTTTCGGACTGATGGTTCTCGGCGAAAACTTTGGGTTTTCGCCGAAAACTTCCTTGGCTGAGCATCAGTGGATTTGTCCTTGCATTTTCGCCGAAAACCATAGGTTCTTTTCGCCGAAAATGTCAGTGTAAACGGGCAGACTTTTGGTTTGACTTGATTGGCTCCTTGGATCAATTCCGGTGTGATTCCTCGAGGTTCCAATGCCTTAGACACGTCCTTGGCTACTTTATTTGACGGCAAAAACCTGTGCTAACATAAAAACACTAGAAAACCATCAAATAGACCTGAAACGGGCCAAGGTAACACAAATGGCACGAGATAGGGCAATCGATTGAATATTCGTTATTCTACCCTAAAAAACCATGTCTTAAGCAAAGAAATGTCGCTTAAATGAGGCTGATAATCACGTCAAATCGAGTGTCATCAAATACCCCACACTTAAGCTTTTGCTTGTCCTCAAGCAAACTGAATAGAAACGCTCATGTTCATAAATGATAAGATCGATTAAATTAGAGCTCAATCAAACACAATGAATTATTAGACAGCTAATTCCTAGAACAAGAAACCTGACATGCATACAGATCAGCCAAACAACCTGGTCTCACTAGTAAACTGCACACAACAAGTAATTAGCAACCAATTATGCACGAATTTGACCTGACCGACCAGACTCCTCACACAGGAAATATTTAGTACAATGGGGAACTCTCGCTCTCTGTGTTTAAGGACGTGTTTCTGCTCTCGATCATTTTCTGTGGGGAATGTATGATGATGGCTCTGGTGCGGTGTAGCTTTCGACTAACTTCCCTCGAATCTAGCCTATGGCTACCTACCGTCTAACCAGACACGGGTGGAATAATGAACGCTCGCCCTATGATACCCTCAAGCAACCTAGCACTTATTCTTTTTCTTTACACGATTTTTTTCTTTTCTTTTAACTTTCTTGAACTTTTCTTGACTTCTCTCCATTTGTAGGGAGAAGAACGTTTTATTGAACTAGAAACTTTAAAACTTTTTTTCTTTGCTTTTCTGATTTTTCTTCTTTTCATTTTTTCGAAACTTGCTTCTTTTCTTTTCTTTTTCTATTTTTTTCTCTTTTTCTTTTGTGCCGATTTTCTTTTAGTTGCTAGAGGGGTTGACACGTCTGGACATATTAGCTAAGAGCACCTGTTTAATGGCTATAGGCAGGTTACCACAAACCGACTTCCGGTAGGTCAATCTAGAACTACAACCACAGGGGATCAACGGGGAATGAAAGAAATGGAAAATGATTGTAATGTATATCGAACCGAAAGAACAGGCCAAGCTCAAGGGTCTACACCTAATGGTTTTATCGTTAGGTAGGCTATATGGCTTAGTAGCTGAATCTAGGTGCCCTATCCTTCTAGAACTCGTGTCATCGTGTGGTCTCGAGTAGGTCTCATGCAAATTCTAACTCATTCAAGCAAACAGAAAACCACTCAGAAAGAATTAAAATTGCAAGTTACGTGCAATGGATCAAAAGCTCACAGTTGGTTTGCTAGTTGGATTCGGTCATTTTCATGCAATCAAGGCTACAAACTACAAGTGTGATTTTAAAAATTGTGTTTTGACCAGGCAATTTAGCATCAAAGTATACAAGTTGGTTCTCAAGTTCTAGGTTAAGCAGTCTAAGCATCATTATGAAAGTTTGAACAACAACTTAACATCAAAAATCAAGAACTGAGCCATTCTAATGCTAGAGAGACTGGAATGGAATCACGAGGCACACAGAAAACACAATCAAGGGCAATCAAGTTCATGCAAGGTTCTCTAGCGTTCAGAGTGAAGTAGAAGAACCTGGACCGAGATGATTGGCGGGTCCTCGGAGCGTAGGGGATGAGCACGGGTCCTCGGAGTGGAGGCGATCTACCAAAGCGAAGCAAAGGGAATCTCCCTACTGCCTACAAAACAAAAACAAATGAAACATAAAAAGGAAACCGGGACAAGTGATCCCGGATCCACACAAAAAAAGTTAGACCGAAATCCGAAAAGAATAAATAAAAAAAAGGACAAGGAAAAGGACACCACCTGATCATGGCTGGTCAGGGGTGTCGGGAGGTGGAAAGTGGAGGTGCTCGCCGAGCTGGCGTTGCCACGCCAGCTGTGCCTCATATCGCCTGTCGGCGCGGCGCATATGCTGCTGCATAATAGTCCATCTCGCCTCTTGAGTGGTGTTGTCGGTGATGCGCCACTCCTGCAGTCACTCATACAACTCACCAATGTCTGCGGGGTGCGGTCGGTGCTGAGGGTGAGGCGCCTGGTATGGATCTGGAATGTGCGGCGGCGACTGGTGTGCATACCCTGCCTGATGATGTGGCGAGGGTATATAGTCATGGAATTCTGGCTGCGGTTGGGGCTGCTGCTGCTCAGTGTCATCCTCTTCCTCCGACTCGGTTACATGCTGGAGTGGAGGATCTGCTGCCACCTGGGGACTGAGGTCCAGCTCTAGGTCGTATTCGACCGCTAAGTCTCCTCCAACGGTCCTAACTTGGTGTCGTGGAATGTTCGGGCCATATTCATGGCTGATGCCGAAGGAGATGTGAGCTGACCTATGAAGTTACCTCCCAGGAGTGCACGAGGTAGCTTCCGCCTCTTGGTCTTCTGGCGGAAGATGCGAGCAAGCACCCAACCGGGGTGAAGAGGGTAGCTCTCTCGGATGGCTCGGAGAAGCATAAGCTCCTCCTTGAGGATATGGTGGCGATCCTTATCTGGAACATATAAAAGAGATCTACGCCAAACCATATCAATAAATTTAAAGAGAGGGTGAGAGAGTGACTTAACTGAGTTGTGCTCCTCAAGGCGATCGCCAGGCACTCCAGTCATGTGGCTCCAGAGTGTATGGTAAGCCTCATCGTCATCATCGTCGCCCCAGCCAGGTGATGGCCATGATAGTGCTCATAGGGGATACCTAGATGAGCAGCAAACTCATCGTAGGTAAGCTGCCTGTACACTCCACCCAGATAGAAGGTAACAACCTTCTGGCCTTGCCTCCTCTTGTGCTCATCCAGATCAAAAGTACGCCCAGAACTCCTGAAGGGCGATGTCTGGGAAGTCGGCAGCTATGGTGGTCAGCTCCAGGAGGTCGGCCGGTGCTAGGGCGTCATGCACGTTCCGTAGTAGTCCTCGTCGTGCTCGCTCAGGGACTCCATGGAAAGAGGCGTACCTTAGCTCCCCGGATGTGCTCGATCTTCTGGAAGCACTCGAAGTAGAAGTCAGGTAGACGAGCGATAGTGCGATGGTACCCAGCCCGGCGAGGTAGTGCTGGAGGAGGGCCCTGAACGGCGGGTGTGACGGGAGCGGGGGCTCTGGAGCTCGAGGCGGCATCAAGTCGCGCCTTAGTCCTGCGCTCAAAAGTGATGTTCCTATAACCAGAATGAAACCAGATTAGTCAAACTTAAACCCTACCCCACACTTAGTAGAAAAAACTCAATTTCACTAAGAAATGAGGAAAACCGAGTGGGGGTAAGCAAAGCAGAGTAACCGGTAATCATAGATAATAAAATACATGCTTAGGAACAGCCAGAATTGGATAAGCACAATTCAGAGTTCAAAGAGTCAAACTGACATTTAGAAAGTCAACACTATAGCATAATGAACCCTAATCATGGCAAGACTATCACAAAGCGGAGAATGACGGTAAATATCATCTCAGATGGCAAACACGATAATCTGAACGAGAATGAACACATACGGCAGCCAAATGATCAAAAACAGTTCATGGTCAAACCGACATTTCTCACAAGTCAACATCACAAAGAATCAATCGTATGCATAGCAACACATGATCAAATGATATGAAAATTAAGCACGAAACTCCCTAAGCATGCTAGAACAGTTCAACAAGTTCAGCTAACCTAGTTCACACGAAATCAGTTGGCACGCAAATCGAGGCAAACCGAAAAGTCAACCGAAAGTCAACCCCGACGAAATTCAGCAATCAATATGTCAAAAGATTCGTATTGAAAAGTTCTACAACTTACCTTGAAGCCATGGATGCTAAAAACGAACGGTTTGGGAGGAATCGGTGAAAACTCTGAAAACAAGGGTTTCGGTGAACTGGAGCTGTAGAGCTCCGATTCGAACGTTCTAGGGCTCAACGGAATCGGAAAAGGAAGGGGAAGGGAGCGGCGGCGATCGGCGATCGGCGAGGCGGCGGTGGCGGTTTAAAAAGGGTGGCGGTCGGCTGTGGTCGAAAACAGTAGAGGAGGGGTTTTGGTTTGAAATTTTCAAAAATAGGAAAGTGGGGAGAGAGAGAGGGTAGACCGGATTTTAAGTGGAGGATTGGGTGATTTTCAAAAGGATTTTCGGCAAAAATAATAGGGAGTTTTCGCCGAAAATAAACGTTCAAATGCACTGCCGGTTTTCAAATGGATTTTCGCCGAAAACACAATAAATTTTCGGAACGAAAATATGAAACAGGAGGGTCGGGAAAACTCAATTGGATTTTAAAGGGCTTTTTCGCCAAAAATGATGAGTTATTTTCGCCGAAAATAATGAACTCTACGATTAAAAATATTTTCGCAATCCCGGCAGATTTCAGAAAATCACAGTTAAATCCACAAAAATCGGAACGACCAATCGACTTGCAGCTGACTCTATGACACACAGACTACACACGAAAAATAAGAAAACAAACAAACTGACACTTTTCGCTCCCCCGAACCGACTCTAAAATACTAAGGTTGACAAAAATTAAAAACGGACTCCAGCCGTGGGTTGCCTCCCACGAAGCGCTCTTTTATTAACGTCCTTGAGCTGGACGATACCTGGACGGTATTAGGAGACATCCCAACTCAGATTCTCCTTTACGCTAGCGTCGGAGTTCATGAAGTACAGCTTCGGGGCCTCTCCGGTAAGCGTGAATCTCTTCCCGTTCGCATGCAAGAGCGTGGTACGTCCATCGGGAAGATGATCGATGAACTTGAATGGTCCGAACAGTTCTCTGGAGAGGTCATCCTTCTTGAGTGTTACGATGGAAGGAATGAGGACTGTCGGCTTCTTCTTTTCTTTCATCTCCGGCTTGGTATCACCAGGATCGGTGATCGTTAGTATATCCTTAGGAGATGCTTTTGGCTTCTCCTTCCATACTTGTTCCGGCGCCGATTTCTCGGAACGAATTGGTGGTGCAGCTGGCTCGGTAGAAGATGGCGGAGCTTTTAGTCTCCAGACCATTTGAGTCTTCGTTTTCTTGTTCTTCCCTCGAGGCCTGCTCGGTTTTGTACTCGGTGGTTTAGAAGAGGCTTGCAGTTCCTTCTTCTTCTTTGGCGGCTCGGGAGGAACAGATCTTGGTTTCTGCTTGATAACCTGTCCAGCACCTGTAACAACAACAGATCTAGACACACTAGAAGAGATATTAGTGACGGAGTTGACCGGAGTCAACTCCACGGTTTCAACAGCCAAGCAATGACATTCTTCATTCTTCGGATTATATTTCATTCCGTCTTTAAGGCGGAACGTGACAGTGTCTTTACCAACCCTTAGAGTCAAAGAACCATTTGGAACGTTAATATTCATTCCAGTAGTAGCCATGAAAGGTCGACCTATGAGAATGGTAGAATCATCCTTACTAGTGTCAATGATTACATAGTCAGCTAAAAACGTGAACGGACCACATTTAGTAACGACGTCTTTTATTTCTCCTCTAGGCGTTTTAAGTGATCTATCGGCAAAGACGAGTTGCATAGTAGTTGGTTCAAGTTCTCCTAGGTTAATTTTTGAAATAAGCTCATAGGCATAACATTGACAGACACGCCTAGATCCACTAAACTACGCTCTATTTCAATATCATTAATAACCAAAGGTAGCGTGAAAGAAGCAGGATCAGAACACTTAGCTAGGTATGGAGAGGTAGACTTCTTGCTACGGATGTCAGGATATCCTTCCTTGTTTCCCTTCATACCAGTCTCGATCCTTGCATTTGGCAGCAATGCTCTAGGAAAAGGAGGCTTCACGACGTACGGTGCAAGAGGAGGATCATACTCCTTAGGCGCCACTTTCTGTGCTTCCTTCTTCTCTGGAGTGTCAGACATCCTGCATAAATCAGAAGAAGCATAAGAAGATGAGCTTGAAGGATCTTGAACAGTTACCATCTTGGCTTGCTCCTTTCTCGGGTTTGGCTCTGTCTGGCTCGGAAGTTGGCCAAATGGTCGACCGGATGCCAGCATGCTTGAAATGTTGTTCACGGCTTGCTCAATTCTTTGTCCAGATGCTATCTGTTCTTGATTGAGAAGAGCTTGAGCCTTGAACTGACTGTCGAGATCATCGAGTCTGGTGATGATCTGGCTAAGCTTCCTGTCCAGGTCACTAATGTTGTTCTCTCTCTAATGCTGCTGCCCTGGATATGTATTGTTAAGATATTGATTCTGGCGGTTGCCAGGTGCAGTTCCATAGTTGCCCGGATTTCGATGCGGCGGCTGGTAGACACCTGCCGGCGGATGGTTAGGTTTCTAATCCTGAGCTGGACCAGCTGGGCGGTTATTCTGGTTCTGGTTATGGTTGGCGCCATTATTGTAGGGAGGTCTGTCTTGATAGTTCCCTTGCTGCCTGAAGTTGCGGTAGCCAGCTAACAATTTTGATTATTAACGAAGCCTTGTTGAATGAAATTTATCTCTTCGGCAGACCAGACTTCTGCCTTACCAAAATTCTGACAGCGGCCTCCGTTATGTGCGTAAGCTCCACACCATTCGCAATCGGCAACGTAGACAGAAGCTGCGGCGTTTGATTGGTGTGGTAGACTTCTTCAAATGCTTCTCTACCTCTGCCTTGATAGTAGCTTCGAGATCGAGCTTGCTCCTTGATCCTTCAGATTGTCGTTCCCAGTTCCTTGACTTGGAAGCACAGTTTGCGAAGTGAAGAAGAGCAGCTTCAGGTGTAAGTGTAGTGCAATCTCCTTCAGCTAGAGAATTGACCCACTTGGCAGATTCTTCTCGAAGTCCTCGAGCAAAGATCTCAGCTAACTGCCTCTGCTCGAATCCATGATGGGGCAGTTGTAGAGAAGTTCTTGGAATCTATTCCAAGTATCATATAAGCTTTCTCCTTCTTTCTGGGAGAATCTGGCAATGCTGTCCTTGATGGCAGTTGTTCTGGCTGGCGGGAAGTATTCTTCAACGAAGTCCTGAGCCAGAGTATCCCAATTAGTGTAGTAGCCAGGTGGTTTACCAGTAAGCCACCTCTTAGCAGGGCCTTTCAGAGAGAACGGGTAAGCTCTCAGACAAAGAGTATTTTTGTCGAGGTTTCCGTTTTTGAAAGTGCTGCAGAGATCAAGGAAGTCTGCAAGATGAGTGCACGGATTGTCTAGGGTCCTGCCTTCAAATTGTAGATCCCTAGAGATCATGGTCAAGAATGGAATCTTGATCTCATTGTCAGGGTCTCCTTCAATGCGCGGAACGGCAATGGCAGATCGAACGCTAGTCGCGCTCGGCTTGTTATAGTCTGCTAGACTCTTCTGTGCAGGTGGTGGTGGTGGCGGCGGTGTTCTCCATTTGGTGGTGGTGGCGGTGGCAACTGATTGTCCATGGTAGGAGATGCAGGAGGTGAAAGTGATGCGGTGTATGAAGCAGATGAAGATGACGGTGAAGACGGAGATGAGGGACTCTCCTTCAGTTCCTCGATCTTGATCGGAGTGACGGGTGGATTGGATCTGCCTCTCTTCAAATTTGTGATCGTAGAGGTGGAGCATAACTGCCTGGTCTCTCTGCACTCTTAGCCTGTTCGGTTTGAGAGCGAGTCCAAGGACGGTGAGGCATACACCTGTAAACCTACAGATAACAAAGACAAACAAAACCAGTGTAAAATCGAAGTGGATGGAAAGGTGAAAGATGGAAAATAGAAGAATAAATTGCCAGTTCTTCTTTCAAACAATCAAAGAAGTCCCCGGCAATGGCGCCAATTTGATGAACGTCGCAGAAGCGGTTGATCAAATACTACAAAGCTAAAAGCTAAGCAGATCATATTCCACGGGCCTTCTATGATTGACTACTCCAAAAACTAGTAAAATACTCGAATGCAAGCACTTCGTGTGTGGTGTGAGTTCCACGACTTCTAATTCTAAGAAATGCAGAGAAAATTAAAAATTAAACTAAAGCAGATTGGAAATTAGGGTTTGAAAACAAAGATGACAGACGAACTTAGACTTTGAATCCCCCTTCGTTCCCAGAGCATTCGCAATCAACAGATCAGCGGATTTCGATTCTCATTCAATCAATTACAAAGACACCACCATAACTCCTTACCCTTAGGTTTAAGACCGGCGAACGTTCGCTCTATCCGTTCTAACTACCAAGATTAACTAGCCGCCCGGGTACGGTCGCCTCTCGCAACAACTTAATTAACTGGTGCAATTACAAACGATTTATGAGTTACTCTTGCAGTGGATTAACCCTAACCGGTTCCTACGAAAGGCACGCTCCAATTATAAGGTTAATTGTTCAATTCGATGTTCTAAAGTAAGGCGAGCGTTCGCTTCTATCCTTAGCTTAACAAGAATCTAATTTAGGTGATCAATCCAGACAAGAAACATGAACAATGAAGAACGAATCAAACATGAAAGAGAACTGATTGAATTTCGAATCTAATCACCGCCGATCCGTGACCGCTTTAAAGCCCTGGGTCACTTAGGGTTCATCTAGTCTAAGCTCTAACGAGTTTAGCTACTCATGTTTATCACAAAAGAATCAAAAACAAAGAAAGAGTTCATCATCCAGAGGAAGAACAGAAAAGAATCTGAAAAACCTAATTTAGACGACTCTGACAGACTTCGATCTTCCGTAAACTACACACCTAGCCCCGAGTCTCTGAGGTGGAAGGGATGGCGTCACGATCTCTTCTCGGCTCTTCGAACTCTAACTCTTCGCTCCAGAACTTCAGAGAATTCTTCAAATTCCGATTTCGAAAAGTATATTATGATGTATTGTATGTTCTCTTGGGCCGCCGGTTAAGTATTTATACTTAACCCTAGATTGGCCGGATTTGCCTGATATTTTTGCCAAAAATAACAAGGTATTTTCGCCGAAAATTCTAGTGTAAATGGATGGCCCTTCGGTTGAATTCTCCTGTGATTTTCGGACTGATGGTTCTCGGTGAAAACTTTGGGTTTTCGCCGAAAACTTCCTTGGCTGAGCATCAGTGGATTTGTCCTTGCATTTTTGCCGAAAACCATAGGTTCTTTTCGCCGAAAATGTCAGTGTAAACGGGCTAGACTTTTGGTTTGACTTGATTGGCTCCTTGGATCGAATCCGGTGTGATTCCTCGAGGTTCCAACGCCTTAGACACGTCCTTGGCTACTTTATTTGACGGCAAAAACCTGTGCTAACATAAAAACACTAGAAAACCATCAAATAGACCGAAACGGGCCAAGGTAACACAAATGGCACGAGATAGGGCAATCGATTGAATATTCGTTATTCAACCCTAAAAACCATGTCTTAAGCAAAGAAATGTCGCTTAAATGAGGCTGATAATCACGTCAAATCGAGTGTCATCAGACATGAAAGGAAGATGCCAAGAAAACAACATTCTGCCAAGAAGAGATGAAAATGGAAAGAATGTGAAGATTGATTATCCAATGGCAAGATTCAAAAAATTTGTGATCTTCAATGACCATTCCTCCATTTAGGAAAGTTGAGGGGCCTTGATGAACGAAATTCATCTCCATTCATGCATTTGTATTCTGTTCATTCACTTCCACTTTGGAACAAGAGAAGTACTTAGTTAATTGCGAACAATTAATTATGTAGTTTTTCTAGGTGACTAGATTCAGCGAATCTAGTGTAGGACACATTTCCCCCAACCCTACTTAAAGGGTTCTTTGTAGTTTGATTCAAGGCAGCTTGTTTCCTCACAACTAAAGATTCAGACTTCGATTTACAGTATTTGTTCCTTTAAGCTTTTGCTCGTTGTTGCTTGGCTTTGGGAGTTTGGTTTATAGAGATAAGGGTAATCACCCCTTAGTTCTTGGTACCGCACACACTTGATACCTCGAGTTCTTAGCTCTATAGCTAAGGGTTCTGGTCCGATTTCCATCTTCTATCTTGATTGTGTTTTCGTTTGCAAATTGTTCAAACCGAGTTGTGTGGATTGAGCCAACCTTGGCTTCGGTTCATATCAGCTGACAAACTACTCGTGCCTTTCCAGTATCCTTCGTGCCTAAGGATTCCTTATGCGGTCGGGATAAACCTCCACTAATCCTAAATGGATTCGGAGAAGAACTAACGAAGGACACGGAGTCCTTGCCCGCTAGGACTTGCTCACCTAATCCAGATCGGACACGGATTCACACCCGGAGCCGGATTAGGATTTCTCTGGGTTTGTCGGTTTTGCTATTTTAGATTTTTTAGTGTTTTAGTAGGATTTCCCTTTTAATGTCGATTGTTTAGGAATATTTTAGTATTCTAGAATTATAATAAGAATAGGATTCAGAGAGTTTGTTCCCGAATCCCTCCCTATAAATAAAGGCCTTTGGCCTACGAAGTAACACACACTTAGATCAATCATAAATTTTCAGAACACAAGTTCTTGTTTCCTTCAAGCTTTTGCTCGTTGTTGCTTAGCTTAAGGTTTAGTTTATCATCTTGGGTATTCTCCCCTTGGTGTGACACCTTCGACTGGACACTTAGAGTTCCTAGCTCATTATATCTAGTGGGTTCAAGTACTCTTCGCCTAGGTTTCCATAGGTTCGACTTATTGCTAAGGTATTCAGCTTGCGATGTTCAAAGGTCGTCTGCCCACGGTTGCAATGGTTCACATCATTTGGCCTCCATCCTGGACCTGGTTGGGCAGGTGGCCACCGAGTGGGAGCTGGATAGCCCTTCTGATTGCAACGAGGATGTTAAGGCGACCACTGACGTCGTTCACTATCTTTGGGTAAGTTTTTTTCCTTTTTCTTTTTCCCTTTCTATGTAGGATGTATGTTCTGTGACCAATTATATGTCTCAGTGCTTTACTAAGGCGGGAGTTTGACACGCTCGCTATCTGGCTGAGAAGAAGGTCGACGGCAAGGTCGAGGCACCAGGACAGGGCCAGCGTATCCTTGACTTGGAGATGGAGTTGGCGAAATCTCGTGCAGACCTAGAGGCGATGGCGGTGGCTAAGGTAACCTTAGTGTCTCCATTTTTTCCTATTATCCCTTTTATTTTCTTGTGTCGCACCTTTTTTTCATGGGTAATATTTTTTGTAGGCGGAAGCAAACAAGTGTATTTGGCGAGGGACGCCGAGATCTTGGAGCTGAAGAACATCATTACGAGATTTGAACCAAACCTAACGGACCTGACCGTCAGAGTGTCTTGTCTGGAGCATGAGTTGGGGGTAGCTCATGAACGTGAGGATGCCTTTACGACGGAGAAGTTGAATATCGAGCGTGCAACTGATGAGTTGCGGGACCATGGGGTGAGTGTGCTCGATTGGCCATGTGGGTGGCTATCACTGCCATGCGCCACTACATGAGGAGGGAGTCCCCAGGCTTTGTCTGGAACCAAGCTGGCGTAGTTGGGGATGTGCTCAAGCTCCAGCTCGCTTCCCACTACTATGTTGAGGAAGTCGACTCGGACCCAGAATGTGACGGCCAAGGCATCCTAAGAGGGGTGAGGAGGCGGTTTGCACATCTTCGCCCGCCCCGTCTTCATGGTCCAGCCAACGCACCTGAAGCTCCTGGTGCGCCCCGTAACTGCTGATCCTGCTCCGTGAACCCTTTATCTATTTTATTTTATTTTATTTAGCACCAGTCTTGAACAGCGGCGCCCTTATGCGTCTTTTAATTTCTGGTTTAGACAATGCGTCTTCGTGCGCCTTTTTCCTTGAACGTCGGCCTCCGTGGATGCTTTAACCATGGGGCCTTTTAATTTATGTCCTTATTTTGCTTATCATTGTGCATGATTTTTTAGGACTTCTTTCTTTGTCACCTCTTCGCGCAGAGCTCAAGGGTGTTGAGCTCGCTTCAAGTAGGCTTTTAAGAGTTATGCTTTCTTCTGTCTAATAGAGTTTGCCCTGAGCTTCGGCGTTTAGGTTATGCCTTACAAAATAGAGTAAATTTAAAATTCCCTCTGTATATGAGAGTTCGCCCAGAGCCTCGGCATTTAGTGTACTCCTTAACAAATAGAGAGGAGTTAGACTTCCCTCCGTATATAAGAGTTCGCCAAGAGCCTTGACGTTTCAAGCTACACCGTAACAAATGGAAAGGGGTTAGACTTCCCTCTGTATAGGAGAGTTCGCCCAAATCCTCGACGGTTCAAGTTACGCTACAGAAAATGGAGAGGAGTTAGACTTCCCTTCGTATAGGAGAGTTCGCCCAGAGCCTCGACATTTCAAACTACTCCTTAGAAAATGGAGAGGATTTAGACTTCCCTCCATACAGGAGAGTTCGCCTAGAGCCTCGGCGTTTCAAACTATTCCTTAGAAAATGGAGAGGAGTTAGACTTCCCTCTGTATAGGAGAGTTATCCCAGAGCCTCGACATTTCAAGCTGCGCCTTAGAAAATGGAGAGGAGTTACACTTCCCTCCATATAGGAGAGTTCGCCCAGAGACTCAGCATTTCAAGCTACGCCTTAGAAAATGGAGAGGAGTTAGACTTCCCTTCATATAGGAAAGTTCACCTAGGGCCTCGGCGTTTCAAGTTACGCCTTAGAAAATGGAGAGGAGTTAGACTTCCCTCCATATAGGAAAATTCGCCTAGAGCCTCGACGTTTCAAGCTATGCCTTAAAAATGGAGAGGAGTTAAACTTCCCTCCGTATATGAGAGTTCACCGAGAGCCTCGGCGTTTAGTGTACACCTTAGGAGAACCTGTGTATTTGAGAGTGGTACGCCAGGCGAAAGCTCTAAACAACTAATCTGATAACCAAAAATCAGGGCCGGCCCAGAGGGTGTGCCGGCCTGTTTCCGGCACAGGGCCCCAAACTTTCGGGGACCTCAGAATTTCGGGTGAAAAGTATAAGATAAATAATTATTAATAAGTAATTCTGAAACTAAAATATAATCACTATTGAGTATATGGTGTAGTGGTTACAAGGTGGGAAAGGAGCTCTTTTATGGTCATTAGGTCATAGTTTCAATTCACAAAGATGTTATTTTTACTAGTTGTTTTTCTCTTTTATCTATTGGGCATATGGGGCCTTCTTTTTATTTAATAATGGGTCAATACACATTTTTGCCATCCTACTATGCGAAGTTAACAAACATACCCCTCTACTAATTTTCAACCAAATTAAATCCCTCTACTTTAACACTTTTAACAAATGTACCCTTCCATTAACTTTTTCGTCCATTTCCGCCAAAAATCAGCGATGAACCTCGAGAGAAATTAAAGGAATACTTTGTTTTTTACTTAGTGATCAAGAAGGGATCCATTAGTTTAGCAGAAACATATCAAATTAAGGAATATTCATGAACCCACTACAGAGTAGTGAAACCCCAAGAAGAAGGAGGAGGAGATGATCAAACACATGAAATCTCGTGAAAATAAACTCAAATCAGATCACTGGAAACCAAACAAGAATAATCAGTGACAAATTCAAGAAGGAATTGACGAAAATGGATGAAAAAGTTAATAGAAGGGTACGTTTGTTAAAAGTGTTAAAGTAGAAGGGTCTTAATTTGGTTGAAAATTAGTATAGGGGTATGTTTGTTAACTTTGATAGTAGGAGGGCAAAACTGTGTATTAACCCTTTAATAATTCATATCTTTTATCTAGATGATATTTTTATTAGTTATTTTTCTAGTTCATCTCTTGGGCATGAAAGCTTCTTTTTTATTAAATAAATAAATAATTCATCGGTCAAGTCATGCGCCCTTTATTTTTGTTAAATAAGTATGGACTCTTATTTTTATAATTATTTTTAGAATTATTGTTAGGATTTTTATAATAATATATTTTGAATCATTTGGATATCAATTTAAATCGAATAGAACTTAAATTTCAAAATTAAACATATGAGCTTTACAGAAATATCTCTAATTATAATTTCAAAGAAAATATATTTGTGAATAAATAAATAAATTACTTATGATTATAGAGCGTTATCTTTTGAATAATAAAAAATTAAATATTCATCTATTAAGCAATAATGTTATATTTGTTTCAAATAAAATAATATTTATTCAAATGTAAAATATGAATTTTTTTTTGATATACTTAAAAAATATTTTGTCAAAATATGTTATAACGGGGCCACATCTTAATTATATCACAGGGCCTCCGAAGTTCATGGGACGGCCCTGCTAAAAATTGAACAAACTGTCCGAAACTATTACATGAAGGAAAAAGAAAAAGAAAAACTAACTATACCTCTACCCTTGCTTCGTATTTCCGGAGGTACATAGCGTTCCACGTCTTTGAGATAGTTTCTCCCGAAAGGTTCTCCAGCTTGAATGTGCTCAGTCCGACAACATCTCTGATTTTGTACGACTCTTCCCAATTTGCATTTTACTTGTCATGTTAGGGAATGGGGCGGAACACCTTTTGGACGACCAGGTTGCCCTATTGGAGGTGGTGTGGCTTGAGGTGAGTGATAACGTGCAAACCAGGGTATCAAATACTATCCCACTAAAGTAGGATAAATCAAATTCCAATGGTTTCTTCAAACTATTTACTCAAAGAAGTTGGCAAAAATTCATGTTTAAAATCAAGTTGTGTGGTGTGAGTTCCACGACTTCTAATCTATTAAGGAAGGGAAAAATTGAAATTAAATAAAGAAACAGGTTGATTGATTGGGTTTATTCAATTAAAGAGACTATAGCTTAGACTCGAATCCCCTAAGATTACCAACATTGGCGATCACAAAACCGGCGTCTTTCAATCCTAATTCATTCAGTTCTTAGACACCATCACAACTCCTTACCCTTAGTTATAAGTCCGCGAACGTTCGCTCTATCGAAACTAACTACCAAGATTAATTAACCGTCCATGCGTTCACTTCTGCAACGGATAACTAACTGGTGCACCTGATTGATTTTAATGAGCTACTCTAGAAACGGATTAACCCTAAACGGTTCCTACGAAAGGCATAATCCATTGAATAGGTTAATTAATTGATTTGAGATTCTAAAACAAGGAGGACGTTCACCAACTATCCTTATTTGAACAGGAAACTAATCTAGGTGATCAAGCTAGAAAAGAAACACATATTAAGAACAAACCAATTATGAATAAGAAACTGTCTGAATTAAAATCTAATTACCACCGATCCGTGACCCTTTAAATGCCCGGGTCACTTAGGGTTCATCTAATCTAAGCTATAAGAGTTTATCTACTCATGTCTCACAAACAAGATTCGAAAACTACAGAAGAATTCATCTTAAAACAAGGAAAAATAGAAGGAATCTAAAAAACTAATTTCGGATGATACCTCCAATCTAGAAAAATCTTCAACTCTCCGAGCGTCTTCCGGGATGGATTAATGACGTCACAATCTCTCGATAGCTCTGAAATAAGCTATCAACTCTCTTTAGGTCGTGGAAAAATCTCCCAATCGAATAATGAATGAATAATGCCTCTTTTGGGGTTTAAATACTCAAAATTCGTCCAAATCCGGAAAATTGGGAAAAAGTAATTTCAGCTTCTTATTTTGGCAATTCCTGCTCCGTCCGTACTCTGAATTGGTTCCGTTTAAAGAGATGGACTCGTGAGGGAGTCCTGTACAATTTGTTAACCTAGAGGCTCATCAAAAAAACTCACAATCAAGGTAAAAATAGACAAAATATGGACAATGTACGCACTTGGAGGCGAGAATCGCATAGTTAACACATTTACACCAAATACTCATCATAATTGCATCCATGGGTGTAAAATCTAGTTTAATATGGCAAGATAAACACTATAAATTTAGTGTCATCAGTGATCATTGACTCTTCTGGCTAGTTGTGCCTTCTCCGCCAGCGGGCGTAAGTTGGCGATTTCTCGCCTTTGTTCGATCATGTCCAAGTTATCGAGAAAGTTTTTTGTGTTCGTCAAGCTCTCCCAACTACTGATCTGTTCGCTTGGCAATCCCAAATTTACTAGTAGGACAGAGTTCGTTCCGTAGACCAGGGCGTAAGGGGTTTAGCTCGTTGTTGTTTTGAAGGAAGTGTTGTCGTGTGCCCACAGGATGTACGGGAGTTGCTCTACCCATTTTCCTTTCGCATCATCCACCTTTTTCTTTAGGCCTCTTAGGATTACTTTATTCATGGCTTTTGCTTGCTCGTTCTCTTGAGGGTACTCCATGGAAGCTAACAGCACAGTGATTTTGTACTCTTCACAAAATTTCAGGAAGGATGGACAATCAAACTGACTACCATGGTCACATATGAAGCCCTTGGGCAAACTGAATCTAGTGATAATGTGGGAGATGACGAACTTCTGGATCTTTAACGTCGTGATGTACGCCAATGTTTTTGCTTCAACCCATTTGGTTAAGTAATCCACTACTACTGCCAAGTATTTGCGATTGTCCGTTGCTTCAGGGAAGGGTCCTAATAGATCCAACCCCTAGAAGGCGAATGGCCATGGCGACACGATCGGCTGCAAAGTTGTAACCTCAAGGTGGTGTTGTGTGGCGAACAGTTGGAAATTTTGGCACCTTTTGACCATCTTCTCTACATCTCGACGTATGGTTGGCCAGTAGTATCCCTGATGAAGCACGTTCCGTTCAAGGGTCTTTGCCCCGATATGCATCTCGCATGTTTCGTGGTGAATTTCTCAGAGGACGTAATAAGCTTCCTCTTTGCTGAGACACTTGAGGTAGTGATGTGCGATATTTAACTCACGACATACAAGGTCGTATTCCACGAGGGCTCTCTCAAAATCTTGTACTCACACGGTTCATGAACGGTCTATTCATTTAAAATTGGTTTTAGTTTGAAAAGGAAATGAAAACATAAAGGAAACTAAACAAGAAAGCAAATCAAAAGGGTGCAAATCAAAGGTAAAGGAGGTTAACTTGGAAAGATAGCTTCATCATGCTCAAGAGGTATAAATGCACAAACAAGCCAAACATGATCGAGGATGCAATCGAATGACCACGCAAATCCCTTCTATAGACTCAATGCACTCTCGTCGCACCAAATCCCTATCCTATAACCACTCAACCTAGGCTCTCGCTCTCAAGCTAAGTGACTAAGGATGCATTAAAGGTGTTTGATGAAATGCCAAGCTACAAAATCCTCTCCTATGACTCTATGACCACTAGGCTAGACACCACACTCTCATGTCAATGTCCTAACACTAAGAGAATCATCAAAAGACTAATCAAAGTTCAATTGAATGAAAAACCTAATGCACACCAAGTGTTCGATAAAATGCACAAGTGAGAAATTATGCAACCATGGTTGAATTGAGATGATCTAATCTCTTAGAACACACTCCCTTCAATCCCTAGACCTACAATCCATGTAATCTAAGCACTCTCATGCATTACATCACAAATAATAGACCAATCAAGCCATAGCCATCAATGAAATTAACAACAAGTCATAGAGACCATCCTCATACAATCCAAGAACAATCATAGCATGTTTGTACAATTCACCTCTATCCTAGCACAACCATCTATCAATCCAAGAAAACCTAAGAAATCAGCCACACATGGCCAAGGAAACAAAAGAGAAAGAAAGAGAGATGATCACCAAGAACACCATGGCAATCCTCCTCTTGCAAGCTCCTCTCCAAGGTTGTGGGCTTCAATCCAAGCTCCTCTACTTTGATTTGCACCTTGCTCTAGGGTTGTGGAGGATTGGTTGATGAGGAAAAGTGTTTGAGAAGTTAAGAGAAAAGGGTTTTGAAGAAGGCTGAAATCTCAATTAATGAATTCCCCCCTCAAGTTGAACGCGACTCCTCTTTATATACTCGGCCGATTTTGCTTCATATTTTCGGCGAAAACTTCATAAGGTTTTCGCCAAAAATTCCTTCATAAATCACCGATCCAGCCTTGCATTCCTTCTCATGTTTTCGGCGAAAATACTGGAAAGTTTTCACCGAAAATCTCTTTGAAGATCAAGCCTCCGCCGACTGCTTAGAATTTTCGGTCCGAGAACTCTAGGTTCTCGCCGAAAATTCCTTTAGCTGAAAGTGCATTTTCTCCAATCTTGCATCGGCCGTATCTCCTCCGTCCTAGCTCCGATCGACCTCCCGTTTGATCCCACGTGCTCCTTGTCACCAGTACTTCAATGCCAAGACCTGAAAATACAAAGAAAACACCTCCAATAGATATGGAAATGGACTCAAAGTGGCAACCGGGCAACAAAAGGACACTTAGCACAAAACTTCAATAAAAGCATATTAAGCATGGCATTTAAGGATCAAACACGGGCATTTCATAGGTTAATCGAAGGCTTAAAATGCACCAAATATAGTCACATCAGGTAGGGAACTGCAAACGATCGTCAGTATAGTTTTTCTTCTAGCAATGAACACCAGGCGGCATGTCGTCTTATTTTTGTTGCTTCGTCTCGTCCCTAGGGAAGAACGCCATGTTGCAAGTACGCACGGATAGGTGTTCGCCAATCACCATCTTCCTCTGCCTCCACTTCATCAATTTCCAGGCAAGTTGCTTCTTCTTTTTCGAGTTCTACTGTCACCATACGCCCCTCTCCAAAGCTCATTCTTGTGGCTAACTTGGAGAGAGAATCCGCATGGACGTTCTCTTCTCTGGCTACGTGATTTAGCTCGACCTCGCTAAACACGGTGACCAGGAGCTTCACCTCGTATTTGTATGCCATGAGTGACTCGTCCCATACTTCGAAAGTCTGTCAGTAACTAGGCCTTTATCATCATCCGCGGTTGGATGCGAATGTCGTATTCGCTTAGCTCGAAGGTCCATTTCGTCATCCCCTCGACAATGCTCATCGATCTAAGAGCGGTCTTGATTGGTAGGCTGGTTATTACGTTAACGGTGGCCACCAGAACTGGTGGGGAGGCCAGGAATTCCTTTAGGGCCTCAAACACCTTGCTACACTCTTCAGCCCATGTAAATTTGGCCACCGTCTTGAGAGTCTTGAAAAATGAACTGTACCTTTCTGACGCTCGAGGGATGAAAGGGTTGGTCGCTGCGAGGCGTCTTGTGAAAACTTGTACCTCCTTCACTGTCTTGGGAGGTAAGGTTTGTAGGATTGATTCTATCCGCTTTGGATTTGCCTTGATTCCTCAACGCGTGATCTGAAAACCCAGAAATTTTCCTAATGACGCGCCAAACACGCATTTAGTGGGGTTCATCCTCAGATTATGCTTCCTCAGCGTCTCGAATGTATCTTTCAGATATTCCAGGTGGTCTTTTGCTCGAACGCTCTTTAACAACATGTCATCTACGTATGCTTCCATGTTTCCGCTGACTTGATCCTAGAACACCTTGTCGACCATTCGATGGTAAGTCACTTCGGCGTTCTTTAAGCCAAACGGCATGACAGTATAGTAGCTAGAAATTCCCTAATGGTGTTATGAACGCCATTTTATCTTGATCTGCCTTGGCTAGTGGGATTTGATGATATCCCAAAAACATGTCAGGGACAGAGCTTCATGGTTTGCGGTGGCCTCCACTAGTTGGTCGATGTTGGGGGAGTGGGTAGGGATCCTTTGGACATGCGTCACTAAGGCTAGTGAAGTCGATGCACATTCGCCATTGTCTGCTCTCTTTCTTTACTAACACGACATTCGACAGCAGTCTGGGTAGTGGACCTCCCTGATGGACCTAAATTCTTTTAGCTTCTTGATTTTTGCTTCCATGGCTTCCTGTCTCGCCCATTCTACTTCTCGCACTTTTGTTGCACTAATTTAGAGCCTGGTACGACAGCTAGGCAATGTTCCATGATTTGGGCGTCCATACCTAGCATATCTTGTGGTGACCAAGCGAACAACTCGGTTTAGCCTCTGATGATTGAAATCAAGTCTTTCTTCAAATCGGGTGCAGCATGAGTGGAAAATCATATGACCTTTGAGGGATCGGTTAGATCCAAAGGGACCTCTTCATCTACTTTCGCTGGCTTCGGGCGTTCAACTTCGAACTCTCTTGTGTCTACCGCAAAACATGCTTCCTTCCTTTTCAGCACCACGTCATAGCACCACCGTGCAAATGTGGGGTTACCTCGGGAGACCCCTACTCCTCCTCTTGCGGGAAATTTCATGTCCTGATGTATAGGGGAGGAGAAAGCCTCAAACTTTGCCAAACTTGGTCGTCCCATAATGATGTTGTACACTGATGCTCTCTTGGTGATGTGGAACTTGACTTCCCTTTTCACTCACTGCAACAAAACGTGATAATTGTGGCGGTTTTTTTAGTTGAAAGTGGCGGTTAAAACCGCCACTATTATAGTAATTGTGGCGGTTGCTGCAACTGCCAAAAATCTGTCCGTCACAATGCATTTTTTAATGGCGGTCAGCAATCGCCAATGTTTTTAATTGAAAGTGGCGGTTAAAACCGCCAATATTGGCGTCCATAATTACAAAAAAAAATAATGGCTCCGGTGAGTATCCCCACCGGAGCCCCAATCAATTTCGCCTCTCCGATCACTCTAGCTCTCCTCACCATCCAAAGACGAGTCAACCTCCTCTGCTTCGCCAGAATCGCGCGGCTCCACCGAGTCGAACCTCTCGCGGCCACCGCGAGCCTCGATTCGCGGCATCCCTCACTCGCGTAGCCGGCGCGGCGGAGGCGGAGCTCCGCCGAGAGCTGTGGAGAGCCTCGAGGAGCTTGGACGAATAGATCTGGTGCTCCGCCTCCGTTTTCCATCTTCTAAGAACGGACTTGTCCTCTCCGCCGCCGCTAGTGGTGGCGCAGTCGTTATCGTGGCCAACTTTTCTCCGTTTCGTCCTCTGCTGCGGTTCTTCGTCCGCAATTCTGGATTGGTTCCCATCAGTGACGCCTGGGATTAGTCAACGTAGGAGTCAATTTTAGGATCAGAGTTCATATAAATTGGATGAAATTTGTTGTAATTTGTTTACCTCTCGATGTAGTCGCGGAAGAAGGAGAAGGAAGGAGGACGGTGGTGGAGCAAACAAACCCTAATGCCCCATTTGTGGCGGCTTGGAAGTTGAGTTATTTATAATAAATGAGAGTGGCGGTTCTACATTGGCGGTTTTAACCGCCAATGTGGGATAAATAGACATTGGCGGTTAAAACCGCCAATGTACAACCGCCACTCTCATAAAATCACATTGGCGGTTGTACAACCGCCAATGTTATATCTGGTACTTTGGGCAGATTTTGTTGTAGTGACTTGATGTTTGATGACACTAGAATTATCGTGATTTTCAACCCCGTTTAAGCGACATTTCATTGTTTGTAACACAATTTTAGGGGTAGTTTAGTGGGTTTTCATTCATTAACGCTATTTCCTACCGAATTGGTTACTTTGGCCTATTTCGGGTCTATTTAATGTGTTTTCGAGTGTCACTTTGAGTACAAAGGTTTTTGCCATCAAATACGTAGTTGTCATATGTGTTCAGGATGCAATGGAACCTCAAGAAATGATGCGGGATCGTTAGGGAATTTCAGACCTTCTACGCGCATAGAAGAGAGTTTAGAGCGATTCTTGGAGTTCCGAGAGAGATTCTGACACGGTTTTTCCATCCCGGAGGTGCTCGGAGCTAGGATCACCTAGATTAGATTCTTGTTCAAATGAGGATAGTTGGCGAACGTCCGCCTTGTTTTAGAACCTCAAATCAATTAACCTATTCAATGGATTATGCCTTTCGTAGGAATCGTTTAAGGTTAATCTATTTCTAGAGCAACTCATTAAAATCAATTAGGTGCACCAGTTAGTTATCCGTTGCAGAAGTGAATGCACGGATGGATAATTAATCTTGGTAGTTAGTTCTGATAGAGCGAACGTTCGCAGACTTAGACCTAAGGGTAATGAGCTATGGTGGTGTCTAAGAACTAAATGAATTAGGATTGAAAGTCGTCGATTTTGTGATAGTCAATGTCCTGATAATCTTAGGGGGATTCGAGTCTAAGCTTTTGTCTGTCTATCGTTAATTAACCTTAATTAATCAATCTGTCTTTGAATTTCAATTTTAATTTCCTCACATAATAGTTTAGAAGTCGTGGAACTCACACCACGCAACTTGTTTAAAACCTGAATTTTTGCCTGCTTCTTTGAGTAAACAATTTGAAGAAACATGTGGAATACGATCTATCCTACTTTAGTAGGATAGTATTTGATACCCTGTTATTACATGTTATCAAATTGGCGCCGTTGTCGGGGACTCCTCTTAATTGTTTGAAAGAAGAGTTGGCATTTACTCTTCTACTTTCCATCTTTTCATTTTCCATCACACTTTGATTTTACACCGGTTGTTCTTCTTTTTGTTAATTGCAGGTTGAATGTAGGTATATGAACCGTCCAATCACTCATTCTCAGCTCAAGCCTATCAAGACTAAGAGCTCAGACAATCCTGACAATTCCATACCAACAAAGCAACAGCAAAGAAGTAAACAAGTGCTTTCCGATCCACTTTCCCCCATGAAGATTGAGGAGTCGAAGGAGGACTCCTCTTTTTCTTCCACGTCATCCACGTCATCAGATTCTCCACCACCTACTCCTCCGGCAATGGATGCTCCACGCACCATGGCGGATGATGGAACCGTCGTTGTGCTGAGCAGGTTCGATCAAATAACTATCAAGCTCAAGAGCTAGGATAGATCGTATTCCACGGGCCTTCAATTGATTGGCTACTTCAGAACTAACAAATTACTCAAGGAAAAACACGTTGTGCGTGGTGTGAGTTCCACGACTTCTAATTCTAAGGAACGCAGAAAAATTTAAAACAAATTAAGCTAAAGCAGATTGAGAATTAGGGTTTGGAAACAAGAATGACAGACGAACTTAGACTTTGAATCCCCCTTCGTTCCCCAGAGCATTGGCAATCAACAGATCAGCGGATTTCGATTCTTATTCAATCAATTACTAAGACACCACCATAACTCCTTACCCTCAGGTTTAAGACCGGCGAACGTTCGCTCTATCCGTTCTAACTACCAAGATTAACTAGCCGCCCGGGTACGGTCGCCCTCTCGCAACGACTTAATTAATTGGTGCGATTACTAGTGATTAATGAGTTACTCTTGCAGTGGATTAACCCTAACCGGTTCCTACGAAAGGCACGCTCCAATTATAAGGTTAATTGTTCAATTCGATGTTCTAAAGTAAGGCGAGCGTTCGCTTCTATCCTTAACTTAACAAGAATCTAATCTAGGTGATCAATCCAGACAAGAAACATAAACAATGAAGAACAAATCAAACATGAAAAAGAACTGATTGAATTTCGAATCTAATCACCGCCGATCCGTGACCGCTTTAAAGCCCTGGGTCACTTAGGGTTCATCTAGTCTAAGCTCTAACGAGTTTAGCTACTCATGATCATTACAAAAGAGACAAAGACAAAGAAAGAGTTCATCATTCAGAGGAAGAACAGAAAAGAATCTGAAAAACCTAATTCCGACGACTCTGACAGACTCCGATCTTCGGTAAGTTGCATTCCTAGCTCCGGTTCTCCGAGATGGAAGGGATGGCGTCACGATCTCTATCCGGCTCTTCGAACTCCAACT
Organism: Linum lewisii; assembly: GCA_034768395.1. Taxonomy (NCBI): domain Eukaryota; kingdom Viridiplantae; phylum Streptophyta; class Magnoliopsida; order Malpighiales; family Linaceae; genus Linum; species Linum lewisii. Next base: position 17,637,669 of record CM068301.1, on the reverse strand, counting down.
CTTCGCTCCAGAACTTCAGAGAAATCTGATCTCGAAAAGTTGTGTTTTTCGAATTATGAATTGTTCTTTCTTTTGGCCGCCGGATTAAGTATAAATACTTAACCCTAGTTGGGCCGGGCTGAGCTGATATTTTCGCTGAAACCATAGGGATAGTTTCGGCGAAAATTCTTGTGTAAATGGCCATGATTTCTCTGCCTTGCATTTTCGGTCCGAAGAGCTTAATGGTTTCGCCGAAATCAGTCTTCACTTGGCATCAGTTGATTTGAACTGCTGGTTTCGCCGAAACTGGAGGCCTGGTTTCGCCGAAACTGTAAGTGTGAATGGCAGATTTTCGGTTTGACTTTGATTGGCTCCTTTGATCGATTCCGGTTCAGTTCCTCGATGTTCCTATGCCTTAGACACGTCCATGGCTACTTTATTTGACGGCAAAAACCTGTGCTTACGCAAAAACACTAGAAAACCATCAAATAGACCCGAAACGGGCCAAGGTAACACAAATGGCACGAGATAGGGCAATCGATTGAATACTCGTTATTCTACCCTAAAAACAATGTCTTAAGCAAAGAAATGTCGCTTAAATGAGGCTGATAATCACGTCAAATCGAGTGTCATCAAATACCCCACACTTAAGCTTTTGCTTGTCCTCAAGCAAACTGAATAGAAACGCTCATGTTCATAAATGATAAGATAGATTAAATTAGAGCTCAATCAAACACAATGAATTATTAGACAGATCGATCCTAGAACAAGAAACCTAACATGCATACAGATCAGCCAAATTACCTGGTCTCACTAATAAACTGCACACGACAAGTAATTAGCAACCAATTATGCACGAATTTGACTGACCGACCAGACTTCTCACACAGGATATGTATAGTATAATGGGAACTCTCACCTCTCTGTTTAAGGACGTGTTTCTGCTCTCGATCGTTTTCTGTTACCGAATTCTGTCATAGGTTTGTATTTTCGACCACATCTCCACCACTGTGACAACACGAGTATCTAGTCAAGAAGGACTTCCCTGCTAGGACCGTAATGAAATCTACACTACTCGGGTTTATAATGAGATGGATGATGGAAATGAATGATGATGGCTTGGTGCAGTGTAGCTTTCGACTAACTTCCCTCGAATCTAATCTATGGCTTCCTACCGTCTAACCAGACACTGGTGGAATGATGAACGCTCGTCCTATGATACCCTCAAGCAACCTAGCACTTATTCTTTTTCTTTTGCAAACACATTTATTATTTTCAACTTTTCTTACGACTCCGTTCTTCCATTTGTAGGGAGAAGAACGTTTTATTTGAACTAAACTTTGAACTTTTTCTGATTTCCTTCTTTCTTCATTTTTTTTTCGAAAATTTTCTTTTTTCTTTCTTTCTTTACTTTTTCTTTTGTGCCGATTTTTCTTTTAGTTGCTAGAGGGGTTTACACGTCTGGACATATTAGCTAAGACCACCTGTTTAATGGCTATAGCAGGTTACCACAAACCGACTTCCGGTAGGTCAATCTAGAACTACAACCACAGGGATCAATGGGGAATGAAAGAAATGAGAAATGGCTGTAATGTATTATCAAACCGAAAGAACAGGCCAAGCTCAAGGGTCTAAACCTAGTGGATTTTATCGTTAAGGTAGGCTATCTGGCTTAGTAGCTGAATCTAGGTGCCCCTATCCTTCTAGAACTCGTGTCATCGTGTAGTCTCGAGTAGGTCTCATGCAAATTCTAACTCATTCAAGTAAACAGAAAACCACTCAAAAAGAATTTAAATTGCAAGTTACGTGCAATGGATCAAAAGCTCACAGTTGGTTTGCTAGTCGGATTCGGTCATTTTCATGCAATCAAGGCTACAAACTACAAGTGTGATTTTAAAATTCTGTTCTGACCAGGCAATTTAGCATCAAAGCATACAAGTTGGTTCTCAAGTTCTAGGTTAAGTAGTCTAAGCATCATTATGAAAGGTTGAACAACAACTTAACGTCAAAAATCAAGAACTGAGCCATTCTAATGCTAGAGAGACTGGAATGGAATCACGAGGCACACAAAACACAATCAAGGGCAATCAAGTTCATGCAAGGTTCTCTAGCATCCTACCCCACACTTAAATCAGACTGTGTCCTCACAGGACTAATTCTAGAGTTCAGAGTGGAATGGAAGAACCTGACCGAGATGATTGGTGTAGGGGATGAGCACGGGTCCTCGGAGCGGAGGGAATCTACCCAAGCGAAGCAAAGGGAATCTCCCAACTGCCTACAAAACAAAAACAAATGAAACATAAAAAGGAAACCGGGACAAGTGCCCCGGATCCACACAGAAAAAAGTTGGACCGAAGTCCGAAAAGAATAAATGAAAATAAGGACAAGGAAAAGGACACCACCTGATCATCACTGGTCAGAGGTGTCGGGGTGGGGGAAGTGGAAGTAATCGCCGAGCTGTCGCTGCCACTCCAGCTGTCGCTCATATCGCCGGTTGGCGCGGGCATGTGTTGTTGCATAATAGTCCACCTAGACTCTTGAGTGGCGTTGTCGGTGATGCGCCACTCCTGTAGTCGCTCATACAACTCACCAATGTTCGCGGGGTGCGGTCGGGGCTGATGAGTAGGTGCCGGATGTGGATCGGGAATGCGCGGCGGCGACTGGTGGATGTACCCTGCCTGATGGTGTGGCGAGGGTATATAATCTTGAAACTCAGGCGGCGACTGCGGCTGCTGCTCCTCAGCATCATCGTCGTCCTCCGACTCGACCGCAGGTTGGAGTGGAGGATCTGCTGCTACATGGGGACTGAGGTCGAGTTCTAAGTCGTACTCGACCGCCAAGTCTCCTCCAACGGTCCGAACTGGATGTCGTGGAATGTGAGGGCCATTTTCATGGCCGATGCCGAAGGAGAGGATGAGCTGACCGATGAAGTTGCCTCCCAAGAGTTTGCGTGGTAGCTTCTTCCTCTTGGTCCTCTGGCTGAAGATGTGAGCTAGCACCCAGCCGGGGTGGAGAGGGTAGCTCTCTCGGATGGCTCGATGAAGCATGAGCTCCTCCTTAAGGATATGGTGGCGATCCTTGTCTCTGACATATAAAAGTGACCTCCGCCAAACCATATGAATAAACTTATAGAGCGGGTGAGAGAGAGACTTAACTGAGTTGCTCTTCCTGAGGCGATCGCCAGGCACGCCTGTCATGTGGCTCCAGAGGGCGTGCAACTCCTCGTCGTCATCATCCTCGCCCCAACCGAGGTGGTGATCGTGATAGTGCTCGTAGGGAATGCCCAGATGAGCGGCAAACTCATCGTAGGTGAGCTGCCTGTACACCCCACCAAGAAAGAAAGTGATCACCTTCTGGCCCCGTCTCCTCTTATGCTCGTCCAAGTCAAATGTCGCCCAGAACTCCTGGAGAGCAATGTCTGGGAACTCGGCGGCTATGGTGGTCAGCTCTATGAGACCGGCCGGTGCTAGGGCGTCATGCACGTTCCGGAAGTAATCCTCATTATGCTCTTGGAGAGACTCCATGGATAAAGGACGCACGTCCGCTCCACGTATGTGCTCGATTCTTCTGGAAGTTCCCAAAGTAGAAGTCTGGTAGACGGGCGATGGTGGCATGGTATCCAGCATGGCGAGGGAGTGCAGGTGGAGGACCCAGAATGGCGGGTGTGACGGGAGTGGCAGCTCCTGAGCTCGAGGCGCCATCAAGGCGTGCCTTAGTCCTGCGCTCAAAAGTGTTCCTAAACCAGAATGAAACCAAATTAGTCGACCAAAACCTTACCCCACACTTAGTAGAAAAACTCAATTTCACAAAGAAACGAGGGAAACTAAGTGGGGTAAGTAAAGCGGAGTAACCGGTAATCATAGACAATAGAGCACATGTCTTAAGAACAGCTATAATCAGGTAAGCGCAATCAAAGTTCAAAAAGTCAAACGACATTTTAGAGAGTCAACATTAAGTCATATTGAACCCTAATCATGGCAAGACTATCAGAACTTGGAAATTGACGGCATCATATGATTTCAAATGGCGGCACGATAATATGAACAAGAATGAACACTTATGACAGCCAAACGATCAACAACAAGTCAACGTCAAACCGACATATCTCACAAGTCAACATAACAACGAATCAATCGTATGCATAGCAACACCTGACCAAATGATATGGAAATTAAGCACGGGACTCCCTAAGCATCCAAGAACAGTTCTATAAGTTCAGTCAGTCCTAGTTCACACGAAACAGTCAGCACGCAAAACGAGGTAAACCGAAAAGTCAACTAAAGTCAACCCCGACGAAATTCAGCAATCCATATGTCAAAAGATTCGTATTGAAAAGTTGTACACTTTACCTCGAAGCCATGGAAGCAAAAACTGAACGGGTTGGGAGGAATCGGTGAAAAACTTGAAAACTAGGTTTTCGGTGAACTGGAGCTGCAAAGCTCCGATTTGGTTGTTCTAGGGCTCGTTCGGATCGGAATGAGGAGGGGAGAGGTGCGGCGGCGGTCGGCGATGGCGGCGGCGAGTGAAACGCGGCGACGGGGTGTTGAAAGTGGGGCGTTCGGCGATTTCAAAAGGAGAGGGGGGTTTCGGGTAGGCTGAGCGAAAATAAGAGAAGGAGAGAGGAAGTGGACCGGATTTTTAAAGGATAAATTAAGTGATTTTGCAAATGGTTTCGGCGAAAGTAGGGGGGTGGTTTCGCCGAAACTACTAGTTAAAATGGATTGACCGGTTTGAACAGGCGGTTTCGCCGAAAGTGGATGCTCGGTTTCGCCGAAAATTTTAGTTGGGATGGTTTCGCCGAAATCAGAAAATTTTTGAACCGAAAATGAGGAACAGGAGAACAGGTTCGAAATTTGAAAATCGTTTCGCCGAAAACAAGGTGGTTTCGCCGAAATCAGAAAATTTTCGGACCGAAAATGAGGAACAGAGAAACAGGTCCGAATTTTGAAAATCGGTTTCGCCGAAAACAAGGGTGGTTTCGCCAAAAATTTTGAACTGTTCGGGTTGAAAATATTTTCGTAAATCAGGCCAACTTCAGAAAATCACAGTTAAATCCAGAAAAATCGGAACGACCTCAATCAACTTGCGACTGACTCTATGACATGCAGACTCTACACGAAAAATAATAACTCAAACAAACCGACATTTTTGGCTCTCCCGAACCGACTCTAAAAGACCAAGGTTGAAACAAAACAAAACTGACTCCAGCCGTGGGTTGCCTCCCATGAAGCGCTCTTTTATTAACGTCCTTGAGCTGGACGATACCTGGACGGTATTAGGAGACATCCCAACTTAGATTCTCCTTCACGCTCGCGTCGGAGTTCATGAAGTACAGCTTCGGGACTTCTCCGGTAAACGTGAATTTCTTCCCGTTCGCATGCAAAAGCTTGGTACGTCCGTCGGGAAGATGATCAACGAACTTGAATGGTCCGAACAGCTCTCTGGAGAGGTCATCCTTCTTTAGTGTGACGATGGAAGGAATGAGGACTGTCGGCTTCTCTTTTCTTTCTTCTTCGGCTTGTCATCACCAGGATCGGTGATCGTTAGTACTTCCTTAGGAGATGCTTTCGGCTTCTCCCTCCATACTTGTTCCGGTGCCGGTTTCTCGGAACGAATTGGCGGTGCAGCTGGCTCGGTGGAAGATGGTGGAGCTTTTGGTCTCCAGACCATTTGGGTCATCGTCTTCTTGTTCTTTCCTCGAGGTCTGCTCGGTGATTTAGAAGATGCTTTCAGTTCTGCTTCTTCTTCTTAAGCGGCTTCTGAACCTGAAATTTCTGGTTTTTTCGTAGTGACCTGTTTAATACCTGCAGCAACAACTGATCTAGAGACACTGGAAGAAGCATTAGTAACGGAGTTGACCGGAGTCAACTCCACAGTTTCGACAGCTAAGCAGTGAGATTCTTCATTCCTAGAGTCATGTTTCATGTCATCTTTAAGACGGAACGTTTTTGATTCTTTACCAATTCTTAAAGTCAAAGAACCATTAGGAACGTTAATATTCATTCCAGTAGTAGCCATGAAAGGTCGACCTATGAGGATTGTAGAATCATCGGTACTCGTATCCATAATCACATAATCAGCTAAAAACGTGAACGGACCACATTTAGTAACAACGTCTTTAATCTCTCCCTTAGGGGTTTTAAGCGATCTATCAGCAAAGACAAGTTGCATACTGGGCGGTTCAAGTTCTCCTAGTTTTAATCTTTCATATAGACTCACAGGCATAACATTAACAGATGCTCCTAGATCAACTAAGCAGCATTCAATTTCAACATCATTGATGACCAAAGGCAAAGTAAAAGAACCAGGATCAGATAACTTAGCTGGATATGGAGAGACAGGTTTCTTAATACGAATGTCGGGGTATCCTTCCTTGTTCCCCTTCATGCCAGTCTCGATCCTTGCGTTTGGCAGCAGTGCTCTAGGAAAAGGAATCTTCACGACGTATGGTGCAAGAGGAGGATCATCCTTAGGCGCTGGTTTCTGTTCCTCTTCTTCTTCTTCTTTCCGGAGTTTCAGCGATCCTGCGTAAAACAGAAAAAGCATCAGCAATTAAGTTCGGAAGTTTTCGAGCAGTTACCATTTTAGCCTGTTCTTTTCTCGGGTTTGGCTCTGTCTGGCTTGGAAGCTGGCCAAATGGTCGACCAGATGCTAGCATGCTCGAGATGTTGTTCACGACTTGCTCAATCCGTTGTCCAGATGCTATTTGTTCTTTATTGAGAAGAGCTTGAGCCTTGAACTGACTGTCATGATCATCGAGTCTTGTGATGATCTGGCTGAGCTTCTTATCCAGGTCACTGATATTATTATCTCTTTGATACTGCTGTCTGGATAGGTATTGTTAAGATATTGATTCTGGCGATTGCCAGGAGCAGTTCCATAATTACCGGATTGCGATGCGGCGGCTGGTAGACACCTGCCGGCGGATGGTTAGGCTTCTGATCCTGAGCTTGACCAGCCGGGCGGTTATTCTGGTTCTGGTTATGATTGGTGCCAGTATTATAGGGAGGTCTGTCTTGATAGTTCCCTTGCTCTGAAGTTACGATAACCAGCATAACCATTCTGATTATTAACGAAGCCTTGTTGAATGAAATTTACCTCTTCGGCAGACCAGATTTCTGCCTTACCAAAATTCTGACAATGGCCTCCGTTATGTGCGCAAGCTCCACACCACTCGCAATCGGCAACATAGACAGAAGCTGCCGGTGGCTTGATTGGTGTGGTAGACTTCTTCAAATGCTTCTCTACCTCTGCCTTGATAGCTGCTTCGAAATCTAGCTTGCTCCTCGATCCTTCATATTGTCGCTCCCAGTTCCTTGACTTGGAGGCACAGTTTGCGAAGTGCAGAAGGGCAGCTTCCGGAGATAGTGTAGTGCAATCCCCTTCAGCTAGAGAATTGACCCACTTGGCAGATTCTTCTCGAAGTCCTCGAGAGAAGATTTCAGCTAACTGCCTCTGCTCGAATCCATGATGAGGGAAGGTGTAGAGAAGTTCTTGGAATCGATTCCAAGTATCATATAAACTTTCTCCTTCTTTCTGGGAGAATCTGGCGATGCTGTCCTTGATGGCGGTTGTTCTGGCCGGAGGGAAGTATTCTTCAACAAAGTCCTAAGCCAGAGTATCCCAGTTAGTGTAGTAGCCAGGTGGTTTGCCAGTAAGCCACCTCTTAGCAGCGCCTTTCAAAGAGAACGGGAAAGCTCTCAGACAAAGAGTGTTTTTGTCGAGGTTTCCTTTTTAAAAGTACTGCAGAGATCAAGGAAGTCTGCAAGATGAATGCACGGATTGTCTAGGGGCCTGCCTTCAAACTGTAAATCCCTAGAGATCATGGTCAAGAATGGAATTTTGATCTCATAGTCAGGATCTCCTTCAATGCGCGGAACGGCAATGGCAGATCGAACGCTAGTCGCGCTCGGCTTGTTATAGTCTGCTAGACTCTTCTGTGCAGGTGGGGGTGGCGGCGGTTGATCGCCGTTTGGTGGTAATCTATCGGTCATGGTGGGAGATGGAGGAGGTGAAAGTGACTCGGGTATGAAGCGGATGAAGAGTGTGGTGAAGACGGAGATGAGGAATTCTCTTTCGGTTCCTCGATCTTGATCGGAGTGATGAATGGATTGGATCTGCCTTCCTTCAGAATCTGTGATCGTAGAGGTGTAGCAGAACTGCCTGGATTCCCTACAATCTTAGCCTGTTTGGTCTGAGAGCGAGTCCAAGGACGGTGAGGCATACACCTGTAAACCTACAGATAACAAAGACAAACAAAACCAGTGTAAAATCGAAGTGGATGGAAAAATGAAAGATGGAAAATAGAAGAGTAAATTGCCAGATCTTCTTTCAACAATCAAAAGAAGTCCCCGGCAACGGCGCCAATTTGATGGAACCGTCGTTGTGCTGAGCAGGTTCGATCAAATAACTATCAAGCTCAAGAGCTAGGATAGATCGTATTCCACGGGCCTTCAATTGATTGGCTACTTCAGAACTAACAAATTACTCAAGGAAAAACACGTTGTGCGTGGTGTGAGTTCCACGACTTCTAATTCTAAGGAACGCAGAAAAATTTAAAACAAATTAAGCTAAAGCAGATTGAGAATTAGGGTTTGGAAACAAGAATGACAGACGAACTTAGACTTTGAATCCCCCTTCGTTCCCTAGAGCATTGGCAATCAACAGATCAGCGGATTTCGATTCTTATTCAATCAATTACTAAGACACCACCATAACTCCTTACCCTCAGGTTTAAGACAGGCGAACGTTCGCTCTATCCGTTCTAACTACCAAGATTAACTAGCCGCCCGGGTACGGTCGCCTCTCGCAACGACTTAATTAATTGGTGCAATTACTAGTGATTAATGAGTTACTCTTGCAGTGGATTAACCCTAACCGGTTCCTACGAAAGGCACGCTCCAATTATAAGGTTAATTGTGCAATTCAATGTTCTAAAGTAAGGCGAGCGTTCGCTTCTATCCTTAACTTAACAAGAATCTAATCTAGGTGATCAATCCAGACAAGAAACATAAACAATGAAGAACAAATCAAACATGAAAAAGAACTGATTGAATTTCGAATCTAATCACCGCGATCCGTGACCGCTTTAAAGCCCTGGGTCACTTAGGGTTCATCTAGTCTAAGCTCTAACGAGTTTAGCTACTCATGATCATTACAAAAGAGACAAAGACAAAGAAAGAGTTCATCATTCAGAGGAAGAATAGAAAAGAATCTGAAAAACCTAATTCCGACGACTCTGACAGACTCCGATCTTCGGTAAGTTGCACTCCTAGCTCCGGTTCTCCGAGATGGAAGGGATGGCGTCACGATCTCTATCCGGCTCTTCGAACTCCAACTCTTCGCTCCAGAACTTCAGAGAAATCTGATCTCAAAAAGTTGTGTTTTTCGAATTATGAATTGTTCTTTCTTTTGGCCGCCGGATTAAGTATAAATACTTAACCCTAGTTGGGCCGGGCTGAGCTGATATTTTCGCCGAAACCATAGGGATAGTTTCGGCGAAAATTCTTGTGTAAATGGCCATGATTTCTCTGCCTTGCATTTTCAGTCCGAAGAGCTTAATGGTTTCGCCGAAATCAATCTTCACTTGGCATCAGTTGATTTGAACTGCTGGTTTCGCCGAAACTGGAGGCCTGGTTTTGCCGAAACTGTAAGTGTGAATGGTAGATTTTCGGTTTGACTTTGATTGGCTCCTTTGATCGATTTCGGTTCAGTTCCTCGATGTTCCTATGCCTTAGACACGTCCATGGCTACTTTATTTGACGGCAAAAACCTGTGCTTACGCAAAAACACTAGAAAACCATCAAATAGACCCGAAACGGGCCAAGGTAACACAAATGGCACGAGATAGGGCAATCGATTGAATATTCGTTATTCTACCCTAAAAACAATGTCTTAAGCAAAGAAATGTCGCTTAAATGAGGCTGATAATCACGTCAAATCGAGTGTCATCAGTGGACTATAATAAGTAGAGCGCAACTAGTGTTTGGTCAAACATCGTTGTGCCAGTCAATGATGCAGATCCTGACTATGAGATCAAAATCCCAATCATGGGTATGATCTCTAGGGATATCCAATTTGAAGGGAAGCCGCATGACAATCCATGCACTCATCTAGCGGACTTCCTTTCCATGTGTGAGACATTCAAGAGTGGGAACCTCGACAAGAACACTCTATGCTTGCGAGCTTTCCCATTCTCTGTTAGAGGCGCCGCCAAGAGGTGGCTTAACAGCAAGCCACCCGGTCACTACACTAATTAGGATGATCTCGCCCAAGACTTTGTGGAGGAATACTTCCCTCCATCCAGAACCACGGGCTACAAGGATAGCATGGTCAGGTTCTGACAGAAGGACGGAGTGAGCTTATATGATGCTTGGAATGAATTCCAAGAACTTCTCTACAACTATCCTCATCATGGGTTCGAGCAAAGACAACTAGCTAAGATTTTCGCTCGAGGAATGAATGATGAATCGGCAAAGTGGGTCAACTCCTTGGCTGAAGGAGATTGCACCGCCCTCACACCAGAAGCTGCTATCCTCCACTTTTCAAGTTGTGCCTCCAAGTCTAAGAACTAGGAGAGACAGTCCAAAGCATCCAAGAGCCAATTGGGTCTAGAAGAGCATATTAAAGCCGAAGTACATAAGCACATGAAGAAAGCTGGCGCCCCCATCACTCCTCCATCAGTTGCTGTCTTCATTGCCGATTGTGAATGGTGTGGAGCATGTGCTCAAAATGGAGAAAGTTGTTAGAACTTTGGTAAAGCAGATGTCTGGTCAAGGCTTCACCAACAATCAAAAAGGCTACTCTGAATACCATCAGTTCAGACAACCTCAACAACAACAACAATAAGGAAGGTTCCAAGAGCGTCCTCCATACAATTCTGGCATGAATCAGAATCAGAATAATCAACCATCTGGGTCATTTCAAGAGTAGAAGCTGAGTAATCAACCAAGTGGAACTTATCAGCCACCTCACCCGAACCAGGGTAATTATGGTGTGGCATCTGGCAATCGCTAGAATCAGTACTTCAACAACAGCTACCAAGGACCACTTAGATTCACCGAAGGACAGTAACATCAAAGGCCAATGCCACAAAACACTAGGGAGAGCGAGATAGATAAGAAGCTCGACCTAATCATGACAAGGCTTGACGACCACAATGCACAGTTCAAAGGTCAAGCCGCCTTGAATCAAGGCCAGGTAGCTCAAGCTCAAAGGATAGAAGACCAGCTCAACAACAGCGTCATCCTCCTCTCCAGTGGTCGTCAATTGCCTAACTAGACATATCTAAACCCCAAGAAGGAGTATGTCAATGCCATCTCGACAAGAAGTGGCAAGCAACTAGATGGTCCTATAGCTCCTGATCCGGTCATGTTTCCTGATGACATAGCCATTGACATGCTAGAGCTCGAGGAAGAAGACAAAGAAGAAGAAGAGAAGGTGACTGCTCCGCCTCCTCCAACACCAGCTCCTGCGCCGCCTCTCCCTCCATATCAACCAAGGATCACGTTTTCAATTGTGGTCCTTTCACCAAAGGGAATGATAGAAGATGTGGCTGTCAATTGTGGCCCTTTCACTATCCTTGCTAATTTTGTCGTGATGGATACCGGAGAGGTAGATGTTACCCTTCTACTTGGTCGACCGTTTCTGGCAACAGCTAGTGCGACCATCGATGTCCAGCATGGCTCGTTGACTTTGAGGGTCGGAAAGGATAGTGTGACATTCCGCCTCAAGGACGGCATGAAATACTCTACTAAGGAAGATGCACATTGTTTATCAATTGATATTGGGGACTTGGCCCCGGCTAACTCTAGTACTAATGACAATTCTAGTGGTTCTTCAAAGATGTGTATGACAGGAACTAAGCAGGTTATCCACCGAAAGAATGAGGCTCAGGCACATGAGACGAGGAAGAAGGAAGAAAAGAATGTACCCACCAGTGGATCGCAATGAGCTAGAGATTATGGCGAAGCAAAGAAGGAGTGAAAAGTGAAGTAGAAAGTGGTTTGGAAGCCAATTGAACCTACATCATCCGGCAAGCCACCGGACGAAAGCATGCATCTGAAGGATCTGTTCGGTCCATTCGAAATCACCGGCACCCGCTCCGACGGTAGAACCCAACTAACCCACGCCGATAGGTGGCGATTTCTCTTGAAAGGCGGTACACCGAAGCTTTACTTCATGGATTCTGATGCGAGCGTAAAGGAAGTCCTGAGTTGGGACGCCTCTGGATCGTCATTCAGGTATCGTCTAGCTCAAGGACGTTAAACGAGAGCGCTTTGTGGGAGGCATACCACGATTGGAGTCAGTTTTGAATTTGTTGAGTTAGTCTTTGTGTTTTGAGTCAGTTTCGGGGGGAGCCAAAAGTGTCAAATTCGTGGTTTTTAATTTTTCTTGTGTGTGTCGTGTATTATTGGATCAGTTCAAATTTATTTGGGATTTTTCCAATTTTTTCGAATTCGTTTCAAATTTTTTAAGTTGAGTTAGTCGTGTTTTCGAAAATGAATTTTGGTGTTTTCGGCGAGAATATTACCCGTTTTAATTAAATTCCAAGCGTCAGTTTTAAAGAAATGTTTTCAAAGAAGTTCTCGCCGAGAACTTTGATGTTTTTTTATTTTTTAGTTATCGGGTTGGTTTTTCAGATCAATTGCAAAACTTTCCACTCTCAAACATATGATTTCTCCTAAGGTGTAACCTAAACGTCGAGGCTCTGGGCGAACTGTCCTAGATGGAGGGAAGTCTAACTCCTCTCGAAGTTCTCCTAAGGCGTAACATAAACGTCGAGGCTCTGGGCGAACTCTCCTAGATGGAGGGAAGTCTAACTCCTCTCGAAGTTCTCTTAAGGCGTAACCTAAACGACGAGGCTCTGGGCGAACTCTCCTAGATGGAGGGAAGTCTAACTCCTCTCGAAGTTCTCGTAAAGGCGTAACGTAAACGTTGAGGCTCTGGTCAAACTCTCCTAGATGGAGGGAAGTCTAACCCCTCTCGAAGTTCCCCTAAGGTGTAACCTAAACACCGAGGCTCTAGGTGAACTCTCCTAGATGGAGGGAAGTCTAACTCCTCCCAAAGTTCTCTTGAGGTATAATCCAAACATCGAGGTTGTGGGCGAACTCTCCTAGATGGAGGGAAGTCTAACTCTTCTCGAATTTCTCCTAAGGCATAATCTAAACGCCGAGACTCTGGGCAAACTCTCTCAGACAAAGAGAAAACGCCTATACAAACCACACGCCCAACAAATAAGCAGAAGACAAAGCACCCGAGCGTACGGTTAAACAGGCAGAAAAATGCACGAAGGCGCACCATCCAAAAAGAAAATTAAAGGCGCACAAGGGCGCCATTGTCTAAAACGGGTGCGAAAGAGGGTAAAGAAAAAGCAGATGAAGGGTTCACGGAGCAGGATCGGTCGTTGCTGGTGGGCGCCTCAGGTTAGGCGGCCGGGCCACGAATGCGAGGCAGAGGGAAAGGAGCAAGTGGGCTCCTCACCTCCCTCAGAATGTCTTGGTCGTCGCATTCCAGGTCCGATTCGACATCCTCAACATGGTAACGAGTTGCGACCTAACGTTCAATCAATAGACATGCTATACAATCCAACATGGCTTGTTATTCTCACACATGTCGTAGTAGTACCACTGTACTAGTACAGCTAAATAATGTACTAAACCTAGTTCAGTAGGGGTGGGAAATCCGGCCCGTTTGACCGGGCTTTGACAGACCCGACCAGGACAAATTGGGCTTCGGGCTACCCAAGAACCGACATATTACTAATAGGGTCAGGCCCAGGTACATTTAAGTGGCCTAACACTAAAAATGGGGTTTAGCGTCACTTAAAGGGGAAGAGCTTAGTGTCGGTCGATTAGAAACCGACGCTAAAACCCTTGACTCGCTTTGACCAAGGGTTTAGCGTCGGTGATAGACGACCGACGCTAATACACCCAAAAAGCAACGCTCAATCGATTTTGGTCATAAACGTCCATTCCCCCAAATCCACAGCTTGCCAAACACCGCACTTCCGACACCGACCTAAAATGCGAACCTATTTAAACCCACTGGACGACCTCTCTCACCTAAAACCCTAAACTCTTTCCCCTCCCAGCCGCCCCTAACTTTCCTCTACTTTCCCAATTCCACCCCTCAATCGCATTTCACCCACATGCTACCTCCTCCACCAACCTATTCCCCCCCACTCACTCACCTCGCAACCCACCCCCAACTCTCCAACCACTGCCCAACCCCCAGACCTCCACCACTCACACCGTCCCGCACTCAACTATCCTCGCAATCCACCACACACTCCAAGCAAGACTAACCACCTGCCCACCAATGACCGAACCTCCCTAGACCACCACATGACACTAATCAATGACGCTAAACCGCCAAAGACCGGACCACCACCATAACAATCCACATACAACAACATGAAAACGTAAACAAATATAAAAAAGAACAATGATTGAAATAAAAATGAAAATGAAAAAGAAAAAGATGCCCAAATAGATCGAAAAAAAAAACACATGAACAAATTGTTAAGCAATTGGTCAACCCGTGCTTTTAGGTCGTCGTGTTATTAGCGTCGGTCGCATAAGAAACAACTCTAAAATTTAGCATCGCTACAATTCACGTCATTTTTTTAACCGACGCTAAAGGCTCGATTTTTTGTAGTGTAACTCGGTTTCGGGCTTTCCGGGTTTAGCCCGTTTAAAGCCCGACCCGGATTAACGAAACACTTTAATTTAAAAATTTTGTTGTTGCGACATACGTCAAATTAAAGTGATTCATAGGCCCGGCTCAAAAAATTGACATCAACTATTAAATCACCATTGGTTTTAACCGATTAAGTTCACAACCTAGACACATGATCTGCTTCCTGTCCAAACTCTAGCCCCTCCTCCAAAAATTGGTTGCTGCCTCCTCCAAAGCTCCAACAACAATTTCAATCTGACGATCTCGAAAGCAACCGAGAAGGGCACGTCAGTGTCGATCTAACCGTAAGGGACTACGAATGGAAATATTTCTGAATGGGTGCTTGATTTCCTCAATCATATGATCGAATCCCACGTATGCCAATAAGAGGACAACGACAGAAACGAAGATGAATCGATAGGAACTTTGATGATGAGGACGGCAATCCTGAAGAGCAAGAAAAAGACGAAAAAGAAGAAGAAGAAATAAAGAAGAAGAAATGGAAAAGAAGAAGAAAGAAAAAAGAAACGAAAGAAAGAAAGAAGAAACCGAGAAAAAGAGAAAAAATAAGGTTTTCATCTTTCCACGAAGAAATTGCGGATTTTATTTTTTATTTTATTATTATTGACGGAACAGGTAGTTAACCGAGTATCCGGGCCGGGCCCAGATTGAATAAATTGTATTCGGGTGGCCCGAAAATTCGGTTGACCCGTCCAGGCTTAGCTCGGCCCGACTCGATTTCCAGCGATACTTACTCGGCTCTTCAAATCCCATGTGCCGTGAATATTAACCAATTATGTCCTCCAATCAGAATCCGACACATCAGCATCCCGCGTTTTTTTCCCGGGGCGCGAATGCTTGGTGAAACCGTACTCCTCAGTCACAGCGGAGCGAATCCAAAATGGAAGGAAGCTTTAAGGACAAGCTTCGTGCTCCTATATATATAAACCCTAAATCGTAACAATGCTTTCCTTTTTTCTGCTCCGGCGCCACACGATCACTCTCTATCTCTTCTCGCCGGCAGAAAGACCCGAAGAAGAAGAAGGAAAAAATACTTAAAGAGTCTAAATAACAATGCCGTTTGATCTTCCACCGGGTTGTCGCTTCTACCCTTCCGACCAGCAGCTTCTATGCTACTATCTTACAAATAAGAACAACGGAGATGGCGACGGCTACCGTCAACAGCAAGATAAAAATAGATACGATTTGATAAAGGAGCTCGACTTGTATGATCACGAGCCGTTTGATTTGCCAGAGCACTCGTGCTATTCGTATGGGCCCAAGGGGAGGAAAAAACACTGGTTCTGCTATGCGAAAATTAGGGTTTCCAAGGAGGAAAACAGGGGAAGTAGGAGGCGAGCCAAGGGAGGGTATTGGAGAAGGTTCGGTAAGGTTAGAGACGTGGTGGGAGGTGGCGGGAATGCGGCGGTGATCATCGGTACCAGAACTCGGTTTGTCTTTTATCTGGGGAATTCCGTCAAGAGTGCATTGAGGACTGATTGGATTTTGTACGAGTACGCTTTGCTTGATCACTCTAAGGTAAAAGTTTGTGGTGTTCAAATCTGCTGGGAAATAAGATTGCAGTTTAGTAATTGGTTTTGAAAATTCAGGTCGTTTGGTGATCTTGGGCTCTGTTTACTTTTCTTGGAGATAGGCTTTTTGCTGATTGGGTCGTAGCTGCACGATTTTAGAGTACTGAATTACTACGGTAACAGAACAGTGTGGTGCAATCTCTGATCCGATAACATATTTTATGTCTTGCATTTGTGGTTCTTAAATGCTTGGATTTACTTGCAGTTACTTGATAGGATCTATTCCTCACTAGTCATAGGATAATGTTGCTTCAGATGAAAATATAATGTTGCAATAAAAGGCTTTCCTTGAATCATTTAAATGTCCATAAGCAGGTGAACAACTTACTGAATAAAGAACAGTATATTTCTGATATAGATCATATTAATAAATTGCTGTTTGGGGAATGATGGATTGCTGTTTCCTTGTTTAGTTCCTTGTTATCATATTGATGAATTGCATTTTGCATATTGCAGGCTTCTTTTGTCTTGTGCAGAGTATTTGTTAAGGCCCGCGTTGGAAACTGTGTATCTGATAATATTTTAAGTTCCTGCGCTGAAGAAAGTGTTTCTACTCTACGCCACATTGGCATCCAGTGTGATGAAATTAGTGATCCTGTGCAACATGTAACTTTGGACGATAAGAATGAGTTGCCAGACCATTTGTTGAGGCAAAGCAACACCCCTGACGATACCACTGGAACGAATGGTTCCAGATATGAGTACCTACTACCTGCAAATGCACCGGTGAGAAATGTTGCTTGTTTCCTCCTTGATACTAACATTATATTCTTTATTGCTATTGATTAGCAAAATTGACTATTACATGTTGTCTGTGGTGTATTGACAATATTTTTAATGGAATGGGATTCATGTACGTGGTACATGCATAGGTACACTCAAGCAATGAAGTCTGTAGTAAAGTTATATTTGTGACTTTTCAGTCTCAAATAGTAACTATACATTAGCATTGAACTGTAGACTTTATTCTTAAATTTTAGTTCTGCGTTCCTTGGTTGAAACTTGAAACACCTTTGATAGGAGTGAAGTGTGAAATCTATGTACTACACTTCAACTTTGGCTCTGTTTGTGAACATTTGTACATCTGATTGAGAAACCATTTACATCTGGGCTGCAGGTTCAAAATCCTGGGCCTGTGGAACGAAACTGGTTCACCAATGCTGATCCTCAGGAGCTGTTACAAATTATTATGGAAGAAGATTACCTAGAGCTGGATGATCTAAAATAAACTGATCACCGAAAGGATTCAAGTTAGAAGAACTAGTTCTTTTGTACTAGTGATTATTAGCCTGAAAACAACATGCTATGCATTTGCTTAGAGCTCATGTAATGTAAGGGTTAGCAATCCCTGGTATAGAAAAGGAAGGTCTAAATTCCTTTCAAACGGAGAAGCACGACATTACATTGTGAGATCTTGATATATATGATATTACTTTCAATGCCAAGGGAGATATCATGGCATAATTACTTTGTGACCTGAGGTAATCATTTCACCACCCTCTGTGACAGGTTATTATTCCCATTTTATGGACTGAAGAACAATGTTGTAGTTAAGACGGGTCATTGTTTCTTGTGCAGATTTTGCTCAAGCCTTGCAACACTGATTCTCTGCCCCTTCGTGGAAGAGAAATTGAAGGGCAGTGGAAGTAGAAGATACAAGAAAAGGGAAGGGAAGAGATGCTGACGACTGGAATGCTGCTTTAATCTGGGCGCACCATCTTGTGTCGCCTGGTTTGATGTTGCATGCACTCTTCTCAATCCCTTTAGTCTCTGGGAATGGCACATACTTATGTAGTGTCCACATTAGCATAACTGCGGTTTATCATCTATTCCTCGGTGATTGAATTGATTGTTATGTTACTGGTAAGGGTGAATTGTGGAACTTCAATCAATGATCTTATGATTGTGGAAGTGTTAATCTTTAACTTGATGCGGTAAACCAAGTTACAGAGGCTGGATTGATGCATGTATCTGAGAAATCTGAGATCTCTAATTAGATTATTAGTGTGTTTCGCGTTCACGTATACTAGGCGCTTATATGTAAATGTAGTTCATGAATCATGATAAATGTCTGTTTCTGAATCAGTATAGGTGAAGTTGATTTACAAGTAAATGAGGGAGCTTGTTAGATTATTTAGAGGACAAGTGGCACGTTGCCTGCAATCCCTATTCCCAACCCATGTTTTGCAAGTCTAAGTTACTTTTTTTTTACTGAGATAGATGGAAAGCAGTAAGTAGTCAAGATCAATTCAGGAGTGACGATTTATCGGCAACATTCTCAGAAGATATGTAAGAGTAAGACGTGTTACAAAATGGGCAGCTCAATTACCGGAAAGGCAGACCAAGGAGAGGCGGAATGATGGAGCCGCTGCTAGTGCTTGAAGGATCATCTCTTGGACAATCGGACCTCCTGAGGCTAGGGAAGAAGACCTTCAATGTTGAGGAGAAATGCTTCTAATTTCGCATCGCCTTCAATGTTTGTAAAATGTACCCTGTACACCAGCACCACACAACTGCATCTCTACTATTCAGTAGTTCAAGAAGAAAAGGGGTTCGTTACTTAAATGATCACCAAAATTTGACCAAATAACCCGATGGTCACTGTTCTTCAAAAAATTTCCTAGCACTCATACAATTTTGGCCGATTATCCTAGAGGTCACTATTATCTACGGACATCCATGATTGGGTTGGTTACATAAATAGTCACCGAACTTTGGCCAAATAACCCAGAAGTTACTAAACAAAAAAAATTGCTATTGACATTACAAAACTTTGAGCAATTTTTCGAAGAGGTCACTGTTAGCTACGGACATCCATTTTTCCGTCCATCCGCCTATGTGGACTTGCCAACTCTACTGCCACGTCATTTAAAGTGCCACGTCATATTCTATCTACCCAAAGAACTCAATCTGATTAACCCCGACCCAATCAAATCTAACTGAAAAGTTAGATCCTTCTTCCTCTCTCTCCCTCTTCCATCCTCAACACCACACCACACTCCTCTCCTCCTGCCTCCTTCACACCATCACCGCCGCCACCACTGCCGCCGCGCCGCCGCCGCCGCCGATCCGCCGCCGCCACTCTTCTCCCACCCTTCCTCCTCTGCTCTCCAAACCCAGCTCCCTCTCTTCCAGATCCCAAACCTAAATCAAAATCAAAACCCCAAACCTAACTCTTAACCTTCTACCAGTTCAACTCCATCGATTCCGCATCTGAAACTCTATGGCGGCGTCGATTCCGCATCTGAAACTCTGTGGCGGCGGCGTCGATTACTTATGTTGGCTTGATGCTCAGCCTAAAGGCTCTGTACTCAACATCTCAATGGGAAGCTTCCTCTCCGCCTCAGAATCCCAAACGGAAGAAATCGTCGCTGGAGTTTTGGCCAGCGACGTTCGTTTCCTTCTTGTGGCGAGAGGAGAGGTGATGGTTTCCGATGCTGTGCTGGCCGTTGGTGGGATTAGGTTCCTAACTGTAAGGCGATTTTGGAGGATTGGAGAGCGGAGTGGAGAGTGAGGAGGAGGAACAGAGGCGGAGCAGAGGAGTTGGTGAAGCGGAAGGAAGTTGCAGAGGTGGTGAAGAGGTTTATGGATACGGAGGAGAAGAGCGGCGAAGTTGAGGAGATGAGGAAGAGGGTGGCGGTGAGGGGAGAGGACGGTGGCGGCAGGAGAGTGTGGAAGACGGTGATGGAAAAGAGAAAGTGAAGGAGGAGGGAGGAGTTTCAGATCTGTTTTTTTTTCAAATCAGATCTGTTTTTCGGTTAGAGTGGGTAATTGGTTGAGTTGTTGGGTTAATTTTGGGTAGATAGAATATGACGTGGCACTTTAAATGACGTGGCAGTAGAGTTGGCAAGTCCACATAGGCGGATGGACGGAAAAATGGATGTTCGTAGCTAACAGTGACCTCTTCGAAAAATGGCTCAAAATTTGGTAATGTCAATAGCAATTTTTTTTGTTTAGTGACTTCCGGGTTATTTGGCCAAAGTTTGGTGACTATTTATGTAACCAACCCTCCATGATTCCGTTAGTTTGCCTATGTGGACTCACCACATGGACTGCCACATAAGACAAGTCTGCCATGTCACTTTTTTGTTAACCCAAAACTGACCATTTAACCAACCAAAACTCAACCCAAATCTCAAACACCCACCCAACTACCAAACCAAATCTAATCCTTTCCTCCTTCCTCTTTCTCCTCCTCTCCTTCACCACAACCACCCCGACGGGATGCTACCGCCGATGGAATGTCGCCGCCGTCGGGATGCGCCGCCACTGACGCCTTTCTCAGATCTACTCTCATCCGCCGCCTCCACTGATGCCTCTGCCGCCTCCAGTTCCTCCAAGGTATTCAAATCCCTCACTCCTCTACCATACTCAGTTGCTTCCTCCTCCGATCTCTCCTCTCCTATTCACGATTCAAGGTTTGTGATCTGAGAAGCGGACCCGCCGGCCCCAAAGTTTGTGATTTGGGGTTTGATCAAGTTGCTTTCTTTTTTCTAGGGTTTCAAGTCGTGATATGTGTTGATTGATTGCTTTGTTCTTGTGTGATTTCCGGATCTGGGTTTGATTAGGGTCTAGGGTTTAATGTAATCCACTCTCTTTGCTTCTGATTGCAGTCGCTGTGCAACGCTTGTGGGATCAGACACAGGAAAAAGAGAAGAGTCGCCGCCATGGCTTTAGAATCCGCCGCCGCCGACAACAACAACAACAAACGACCCAAAAATCATAAGATCGTCTCTGTCTCTCCCTCCGCCGCCGCAGGAACAGCCAAATCTTCTTCTCTTCGCGAAAAGCCATCCTCCCTCCTGCCCAGCTGCTCTGACCTCCGGAGATCTTCTATCTTCAACCAACCCTGCAGCGGCGTCGGCGTCTTGGATTTTGACCCCACCGTTTCCGTCAAACGAGGCCAAACCACTTCACCTGTTGTATCAGGTATGGTTAAATCTGGTGTTGACGTTTTATTGAGGTAATTTACCTATTCTGTATTCACGAATCTCTCTAATCGTGCTCTTGTTGAGGTAATTCTGGTGTTCTTGTTCATATGGGTACAGTCTGCAATTTTCATGTTCATAATAGAGTTCTCTGTTTCTATGTGAAAACAAATGGGTCCATGAATTGCAGTGTCAATGATTCATGAATAATAAGTAGTATGCCTGTATAGAGTTAATCACTCCTTGAAATGAGTTCAATCCATTAACACACAGTCACTATGGGAAGCTACTTGGCAGTGATGGTTTGTTCTCGGAGAACTTGCACTGTTAGATATATCAACCTCCTACTCATTTTTTCAACCACCTCGATATCTACCTATCTCTGTCACACTGATACATTCAGCCATGTTTCTAGAGGATGTTAATTTTGAACCATTTGGGTTGTGGTCGAGTGGTTCTATCTTAATAGTGAATACAAGTTTGTTTATAGTTTGATTAGAAGTCTCAGGTCACTTCATTTTGTTGTGCAGCTCTGAACTTGCTGTTAAGTTCCATTCTCAAGTTGTCATGGGATCTGAAGAGCACAAGGATCCATTGAAAGGGGTGGACTGGAAAGCAATAGGTACTGAGCTTCAAAAGGACCCAAGTGCTGGCATGAAACAAGCTGTGAAGAAGCGGCTTCCGAAAAAGGATTAGGAAAATTCCTGAAAGCTATTTCCTTCCACGGATGTCGTGGCCCTCTGCAATTGGCTTCTATGGTGCATGTATAGCTGGTGGGATTGGGGCTGGCATGCTGGTTGAGATGTGGATTGACAAGAAAGTCAAAGGTTTGCTCGCTCAACAATCGCCCATCTTCTTTTGCCATTGTAGTTGTTGCCGTAGTTTGATGTTCTAATGCAGTTTCTTGTGTTTGAAAACATTTCAGCATTCCGCGTAGCTTCAAACAAAGTGAAGGTGAGAGTCGTGTATTCCGGGAAGTCATCAAAATAAGACAACCCAGAAGAAATCGCCACCTCCAGCGGCGCCGATCCCGCAACCGCGGCCATTGATGGTGGTGAAGAAGCAGAGGTGCCAAAGGAGAAGGAAGCTAGCGGAGGAAGAGTAGCTGAGAAAGGCGTCAGTTGGTGGCGGCAATCCCGACGGCGGCGGCATTCCGACGGCGGTGGCATTCCGTCGGCGGCGGCATCCCATCGGTGGTGGTTGTGGTGAAGGAGAGGAGGAGAAAGAGGAAGGAGGAAAGGGTTAGATTTGGTTTGGTATTTGGGTGGGTGTTTGAGATTTGGGTTGGGTTTTGGTTGGTTAAATGGTCAGTTTTGGGTTAACAAAAAAGTGACATGGCAGACTTGTCTTATGTGGCAGTCCATGTGGTGAGTCCACATAGGCAAACTAACGGAATCATGGATGTCCGTAGCTAACAGTGACCTCTAGGATAATCGGCCAAAGTTGTATGAGTGTTAGGAAATTTTTTGAAGAACAGTGATCACCGGATTATTTGGTCAAAGTTTGGTGATCATTTAAGTAACCAACCAGAAGAAAAGTATCATAATTTATACCTAGATATGGGGTTCCAATTACATATAGTACAAAACCTGCCCTATTTCGGAGGACTCATCTAGTAGCGGTGCCTAAACAAACTGAGACAACATCATCTACATTTAACTTCAGTCTAGTCCCCACGGGGGAAGGCAGTGCAATGTTACAAGATAAAATACTTGTTGAAAGAATTATTGGCCTCCACTGTAAATAAATAACATATATAATCTTTCATATCTACGGTTAATAGTGTGGTATTAGGAGATTTTCAAGATTTGGATTTGTAGAATATCGAAACAATTCATCCCTTTCACCCAAACAAAATGAAACACTTCATCCCAAAGAATTATTTATAAAATATCCTTAAATGAAAAAAAAAATCAATAAGTTTTTAGATTATTGTAATTAGTAAATTAATGTAAATTACACATAAATAAATTATTTATTAAGTTTGACTATTTATAAAATTTAGGATATTCTTTACATTTTTTTTGTATTGAATTTAAATTTTTAACCCTATTATTAGTATTTTAGAAGTTTGGTTGGTATGAATTTATGTTTAAACCTTGTTATTATTGAATATTTATAATTTGAGGTGTAGGGATTCATTTAGGTCATAAATGTCGACATAAAATATGTGGACACGAAAGGTGCGATATTTTGATGTAAAATGGGAAATTTATGGTAATAAGACACAGTATCTGAGACCCGAAATTTACAGGAAAAAATCAATCAGTTATAACTTTGATTACGCTATACCCCATGTGTTCATGTGAATTGTTTTCCAATTATATCTTGTTCCACACATCACAATAACCCTAAATCAAATTGGTGTTTACGACCCTAAACCCTAAATTTATTTTTTCAACTAGAACTCACTCATTTTAATTTCGAGTTTGTGTATATTAGAACTCATGTGATCTTTGCACAATTTCTCATCCGATGATATCTTGTTTCATCTGTCACCACGACCTTGAATCAAATTAGGGTTTAGGGCCCTAAACCAATTGATAATATTTTTTCTCGATTGTTTTTCTTCATATGTTCTACGTGGAAATTTTGACAAACCCAAGCAACAAGGAAAGTACACATGTTAACCTCGCTAGTTGTGTCCATATCACCTTACCCTCGAATCCCTATATTCGTTCCTTGTAGAATGTCGTTTTTCATCATTACCAATGTTCCAAAATATCAACTTGTATTAGATTTTGAGATGGATCATTAATAACATGTTATAGTGTTCGAGCATTGAGAATTCTTTGTGCTCCAACACTATAACATGTCGGTTTCGTGTGTTATGACAAAACCTCTGCAATACTACTTATCTTGAGTTATTAAAAACTCTACAATATTAATTATCTTAAGTTATGACAAAAGTCAGTATAGTGTGGTATTTTGCAGTATGGCATCCCTACAAATGTTCCACTGCATTTTATTGTGTCTCGTTAGGTTGGGGTGTTACAAGTTTTTTACATGCTCCTAAACGATTACAACTAACAAAATAATTTTCAAAGTTCTAACACTCGAACATGTCATAAATGGTCGACCTCAAACTCTAATATGGGTTGAAATTTTGATAGATTAAAAATTGAGGAAAACAAAATTAAAGAATGAATGTTCAAAAGGATATGAGGTGAAGGTGAGACTAACACATCCATCAATTAGTGAGATGAGTGTGTGTATTTTTCTTATTGCTTGGATTAGTCATAATATTCACGTAGAACATATGATGAAAGTAGAATTGAGGAAAACTTATTTCGTTCAACTTGGTTAATTAGCTTAGTAACAAAATGATTAATAATTTTTTCATTTACTATTATTTTTAATACCAAAATACCACAAAGATTTCATAGGTTCTCAGAGAAATAAATTTGAAATTAAATTTAGTGAGTTATAGCTAATTGGTCGATTTCGGGTTTAGAGCGAGTCATAAACCTAAATTTGAGTTAGATTTGTTGTGACGGGCCGAACAGGATAGCATCGGAAACGAAACTGATTAAAATATAGCATGGGTTCTTAGAGAAAGAAAATCATAATATAAATAATAGACTTATAGTTGATTGAACGATTTAGAGTTTAGTAATGTCCTTTAGAACATTGTTTTTAGGGTGGTATATGAGATGAACCGAGCCGAGTCGAGCTTTAATCAAGCTCGGGCACGGGCTCACCTAAATTTTTTCTGGCTAGGGCTCAGGTCCGGGCTCGTTACGAGCTCGAATGGGCTAGCTCAGGCTCGTTTACAATGTTAAACGAGCCTGGCTAGGATTTGGCTTGTTTATCATGCTAAACGAGTCAAATCCGAGTTAGACTCGTTTACCATCATAAATGAGCCAAATTCAGGATGAAAATTTCAGAAATATACGAAATTAAATATTCTACAAAAATACCATATATGTGCTACAAAATATCAAAAATATGATATAGTTCACCATTCTAGAAGCAAAAATTGAAACCAACAGAACTTATATATCAATATTTGTTGAATTGAAACCAGCAAAAATTGTATTTTTTTATATAACAATAATTTGCACCAATAGTAGAACTTAGCACTGTAAATAATTTGTTCAAACTGTCTCTCTCTCTCCTCTTTTCAAAAAAGAAAAAGCTCTGACCTCTCTCTTAGTTTTTCTTTCCTATCTCTATTCTCGGCTGTCGCCGGCCCCTTAGAGGTGACCGGCGGCAGCAGCTTGACTTTCATTTAACTTTCCCTGCCTGTTTTTTTCCGCTCTGCTTCTTCTTCTTGCTTTTAGTTTCTTTTCTCATGCGTTGTCCTGCTATTTCAAGAGCTTTGTCTCTTCTGATTTTCCCCCTTTTGTGGGCATGCTTTCATCCTTTTGGATGCTTTTGCTCAGATCTGATGTAAAATCTCAGTTTCTGATGTGGTTCGTTGGATTTCAAAGGGAGCTGCTTGCAGTTTGCTTCTCCTCTTCTTTTTTGTCATCTACCTCCTTGCTTCACCCATTGCGTTGGTGATTCGGAGATGTTGTGATTTCCTTTGTGAATCCGGGTGCAAGTTGTTTGAGTTAGATGCAGTAACACTTCTATCAATGGATGATCTTTGGTCAATCTCTCTTGTCTCCTCGTCGGCGGCTCGTCAGGCGGCAGCAGATGTGTTGAAGAAGAAGAAGGCGGCTACATTTTTGTCTTTTGGTAAAAAGGAGCATTAGGTTTCTATGAGCTCTCTCTAGGCTAAATTTTTAATTTAGTTTTGGGTTGGGTTTGTAGTTATTTTAGCGTATCTTGTTCTTCCTTGGGCTTTAGTCCAACTTTGAAATCCTTTTCAGTTTTAATGAAACTGATTTGTCAAAAAATAATAGTAGAACTTAGCATCCAGCAAAAGCAAAATAGCAACCAGAAAAATCGAGATAAGAAGAAGATGCAGAAGAGAACAAGAGCAGATGCAGAAGTAGAAGAAGATTCGAGCCGGCTCACGAGACTGGTTTAACGAGCTAACGAAATAAGTTTGTTCACGAGCTTGCCGAGCCGACCAACATACAAGGTCGAGCTCAGCTCATTTAGCTAACGAGCTTGTTCACGAACCAACTTACGACGAGCCAATCTCACTAACAAGCTTTTTTAAGAAAAAATCCGAGCCTAAACCCGAGCAGCTCAGCTCGTATACAACCCTAATTGTTTTGTTTGACTTGCTCGATGATTAATGAACTCCGCCACTTTCTAAAAAAAACAACTCAACAACCAAAATTACTTCAAATTAAAGCAATCTAATGGAACAAAGACGAAAAACAAAAACAAAAAAACAATAATAAATGTTTCTCCCAGTAGAGATTCATGACTAAAATCTTTTCCATAGTCACCCAATTTAAGAATGAATGCAAGAGTACCCTGCTGGATTCACATTTCCTTTTACAAACTGCCTTATTCCAACTATCTGGAATCCAACTTCCTTCCACCCAGCCTTAAAAAAAAAAAAAAAGGATAAATCAATGCAACAAAGCTTTTTTCCCATTGCCTATGAATGAGTATGATTGATGAGCCTGCAAAGTACAATTGAGAACCAAATGAGGCATTAGATGAGACAGGCTCGGAGGCGAACTTCTAAAGAAGCTTTATTTTTTCCATAAATCCCAACTCGCCCATTGTACGCAAATTTTCTTCTTTCATGGGAGGCCATTGACCCCTCTGTCTTTTGTTTTCTGTATATGCAGGGACATACCCTTTGTAGCTTTAGCCAAAGCATGGCCATAAGCCCAGGCTGTCATGTTGCCAGCCCTGTTGTTTTACAGATGGGGCACCAGTTCTTCAGCATCAGCCATTGCTTCACACAACCCGTGTGGAAATCATGGCCGCAATCCAGGGTTCCGATGTCCTCCCAGTTATTGTACTCCTCCTAGATGTAGTAATTGATACCATATATTGGTTTAATGCAAAAAGAGAATAGGAAAAATGGGTGAAGCTTACTAAGGAGAAGATGAAATTGAGTTTTCCACCTGGCAAACGCAACATGGCTCTGTCTCCACCTCCGGTGTTCCAACTGAAGCACAATATTTGCG
>CM068301.1:17537441-17610347 GCA_034768395.1 Linum lewisii | reverse complement strand
AATCAGGGCCCAAATCCGGGTTTCCGATGCCCCCGTATTGTACTCCTCCTAGAGTAGTAATTGATACCAATTTTGGGTTTTAAAATGCAAAAAAAAATGGGAAAAATGGTGAAGTTTACTAAAAAGATAAAATTGATTTTCCACCGGCAAACGCAACAGGGTCTGTCTCCACCTCCGGTGTTCCAAACTGAACCAATATTTGCTTGTTTGAGTTTATTCAGTAGGGTTTCTTCGCTCAATCCAGTATTCACAGTGCCGATGGTCTCTTCCAAAGCAAGCAACCCCTGCATATCCCCCGAGAAAACAACAAATTATGAGTATAAACTCAAGCTCTTACCTGCAAAATCATACAAAAAAAAATCACGTTTTGCATGAGTGTATTACCTCATATGACATGTTATCAACATCAAGTCGCATGTGCCTGTGCCTATCATGGAAATGGGCCAAGCCAAAAAGTACCGACTGATCAAGTATCATCACATCCTAAAAACAATAAATGCTTAAGGTGTTTAAAAAGGGAATGGAATCAATGTAAAATCAGATCACATTCCAGCATTAACATAATATACATGATGCTTCTAATACGCAATCCAGCATTAGGTAGGTAAAACAGGAATTGCATAGTAACACAGGGCAATCCATCAGAAAGACTCATTTCCAGTTACTTGTAGCTAAGTGAAGATAATTTACATACAGAATGTTATGGAATGATATCGTGAAGGAGGAAAATTATATAAAACTATTACTAGGTGGTAGAGCTACAAAGACAATATCCATATTGATCTTAACCGCAAAAAAATCTGGTAAAATTATCTGAAATCGGGCACACACTGATAATCATAAAAGGGGTTTTTCAAGTTCATGCTATCAGTTATACTGCAATGAATCAGATTTGAATTCTGGAATTCTGCTGAATAAGAAAAACCACTAACGGGAAAAAGAAGTATTAAAACAACCTCAGGTCGCAAACCCTCGCCCCTACGCATGAGATCCAATACATTGCGTATCTGCTACAAAAACATATAAAAGGTAAATGTAAGTCCCACTACATTATTGTTAAGTTAATATAGCTGAAACAAATATTTGGAGTAAACTGGAAAAATTGCACTATGAAATGAATTTCTGCTTCAACGAATAAGAGATGAAAAATGCACTAGTAGCGAGTCTAGTTCCAACAATAGCAGAATTGGCAACTAGCCCAATCCTGGATATAAGCAAAATAAAAATAGAATGTCATAGATAAAAAGAGAAAGTGAGACTATGCGGGGGAAACCCATATTGTTCGTAACAGGGCATTAATCACGTATTATGAATGAGCTGTGAGAAATATGACTAATTAACAATTACAATCAGGAGTATGGGACCGAAAAGATCATAATAAAGTACCATTTCAATTATAGAAGAATCACAGGAAGTAGAAAAAAAGAGTTATCGAACAAACCTCGGAAACAACCTGCTTCGCCCTTCACTGGAGCACTTAGAGTCCGTAAGGGGAAAGGAATTCCAAGTACAACCATCACCCTGTCTCTCTACCCAAAGGGTGCTGATCTTGGATGTGATCGATGATGCCCCTGGTTACTAGTTCCAGATGGCAGAACAACCTCTTCAGTAGAAGAATGATTACTGCTCTGAGCTCCAAGATCGCTAGCAGCAGAAGAAAACAAAGACCTACGAACATATTCTGCCAGTCTCCTTGAGTTTCTAGAAGGACTTTGATGTGGAGCCCAAATTGGAGCTGACAAATGAACACCTGAACTCAAGCCATTTCGAGATGCAGAAGAAACATTGCTAGAACGTTCACATTTCCTCTGACTATGTTCCTATTTTTGCTGGATTTCGGAGGAGGTTCTCAACTCTGTTGCAGGTACAAACATAGGATGCTCCCATAAATGTCTACCACTCCTTCTTGAGCTTCCTCCCTCTCTATCACTTAAATTTATAGACCTGCCGAGCTACCAGGTCTGGAGCTAGAGTTTTCATTACCCCTAAATGGGGCAACATTTTGTGGTAAAACTGAAACAGGATTAGCAGCTGCCTGAACTTGAGGAATTGCAGACTCTACAGCAGGTGATGACCTAAAATCCAAGGAATGATCAAATGGAATATGTCTTGATGAGTGATAGGAAAACTGCAAATTGCTATTTCTAACTGCACTTCCAGAAGAAAACAATGAAGAGGGGACAGATTCTTGATGTGAATGATTTATCCAAAAAACGAAAAATTTTTTTGCGAGCTTCTAGGTGTCATTGGGCCTGCAATAACTCAGTGCCCTATCCTCTCACACTAATCCAAGTCTGGGATTCCCCTGCTCCGGTGCAGCTGATATACTCAAACTGTTGCGAACCTCAAGGATGGAACACTTGACCATGCACTGCCCTCTGAATGCCGAAACCCAAACTAGAACCTGCATCCCCGAGGTCTGACCTTGTCCCTCCGCGGCTTTTCTTTTGCATGATTGGCGGCGCCCATCCGTGAACAACCAGGTTTTGCCATCAACCTCCATCAAGTATCCACGACTTCCAGAGGGAGCGGGAAATTTTCACGACTGCTTTAAAGGTAAAGCACCCCCATGTTCTGCTCCACTAGAATTGTATAGAGTTTTCCCTCCCATCACTGGACAGCCATCGTCGCCTTGGCCCACCAATCCAGCATTCAAGTTCAGATTATGGGGAAACCCATTGCATTAGAGCTCTGCACAAACTGGTCATTAACATTGGCAGTGTTCAAGCACAGAATTTGTGTTGGTTCATGACACCTTTCTTCTAACCTTGAATTACCACAGCTGACATCTTGCTGAAGATGATAATCCATATTCCATCGTCTGCTTATCCCGACTTCTGTCGCTTCTACTAGAACTTGGCTCACTTAGGCTCCACCGGCTCAATTTTGGGGCGTTCATGATCAATGGATTTGCATTTTTTATTCACATGAACTGGAGACAGCATGAAGTTTGACAATCGTTTCATCTGCAGGATTTCGCAGGTTGTTCCAGCAAAGTTGCTGGTCCATGATGGGGTTACCCAATGGTGATCCATGCTCAAAGTCCAAAGTCTCGGGCAAGGAGCCCATGATATCCCTTTGTCCTTGCATTGGGGTTGATCTGCTTCCTTAAAAAGTATGTCAACAGCTAACCCACTGAAAACATGAAAAGTAAACACAAATCAGCAGTCAGAGACTTGTTAAGAAACATAAAATCCTCAAATTACAGAAGAAATGAAGAAAATTTCCAATACAAAAACAAGAAATCGGAATGCAGCACACAATATAGTACACCATCACCCTAGACTATTACCCATGATTCTTCTCCTCGTTAAGTCTGTAGTACAGAAGACAATGGTAGTTGCTAGAAGTACGACCCTTGCCGTGGAGCAAACATATACACGCGCCTGATTCAAACATGGCATGAAACTCATATCACACTGTGCCCAAACAAGTAAGATGAATGTCTATAAACTATGGCAAACTACGTACTATTCAAAGGAGATATTACTACTTTCAAAGCAATGCAATTACAATCAAGACTTGAGAATGGATAGTGCGTGTGGAGTGAAGCTGGCATTTTTATCGCAAAAGCTTACTGCCCACCACTCATCCAGTGGGAACCCTGCTCCAATCGAGCAAAAACAAATGAACAACCATACGCAAACACTACAAAGGCTAAACGGAAAGCTATGGTAAATAGCGATTGCCAATGTGTATAAAGAACCAGGCTACCGATTGAAAAACCCAAACTACCAACACAAAGCAATTAACTTTTCGACATATTTTAACAAACATCAACACTAGGTTGGATTGTAAATAAAAGGGTTTCGTATCCTAAATTATACGAAGCATGCAGAATTTTAGTCTGTTGCCCGCATAATAATAAAACTGGGAGAAAAACATATACAAGATTCTTCTAAGTAAAAAGAACAAAAAAAACTCCACAAAGGAAAACTTAAGGAACAAAAAACACAAATGCAACCCAATCCCCGTCCCCCCTCCTTTAAAGAATCTAAAAAAAAAAAAAAAAAGAGTAGAAAATTTAGAAAAGGGTAGCGTACCATTGAAAAAAGAGATGAGGAAACTCGGTTGATCAAAAAAGTGGTGGAAGAAACGGAAGGAAGATGGGTCGGTACGTCGTCAATTTCTTTTCTCTCTTTGTTGCTAGAGCGGAAAGGGAAAAAGAAAAGGGAAACCAGCACACCCCCAAAAGGGAACCAAATAGGCTACAAACCCGAAGAGAAAGAAAAAGGGGAAGATTGATATGAAAATTGGATGGAATTGGAAGACGAAGAAAGAAAATGCAGAGAAGGAGGAAAATATTAGAGTACGAAATTTTGTTGGATTGTTTACGTTTGAATGAATCTACACGTAGGCGGCTTCAGCACCAAAATGGTACTAAAGTTTCACCCCATAAATTGTTCTCTTCATTTTATTGTGTTGGTTTTCACCCTTTCCCAACGGTTAGCGAAGGATATGGCATATTACGAGCGGAAAAACTTTCCCGACGGGGAATATTAACGGGCGGCACACTAATCAGGCATGAAAGAGGAAATTTATTGGATCTGATCTTCGATTGTTTCTGTGCAATGGAGCCACGACAAGGCAAAAAAACGGTTCTTTTGGCGATGATGACATTCTCTTTGGGGGTGGCGACGGTGCTTCGGCGGTGGCGGCGATTATCCGGTGATGTCCGTGGTTACATGCGACGATTTAATTTTTTTAAATTTCCTTTTTTATTTTTTTTTTCTTCTTCTTTTTTTTTGATGGGCCCAGCCCGAAATCCTAAGGCCCACACGAGGGCCCACGACGACCACATGGCGCCCCCAACACAGCGGCTAGGGCAAGGGTCTGGCCCAGGCGGAAATCAATGGGCCCGAACACAGGCCCAGGAAGTGGAGTGAGCCCAAAGACGCCCAGCTCGGCGGCCCCCCTAGGGTTACCCGCCCGGACACTTAGGTTTCCAAGACAAGCGGACACTGTCAACATCCCCACGGGGAGTACAAACGAGTGGCTAAGATTCGCCTTAGCACCAAGGCAGGGTACTAAAAATACCCCCCCGTACACCCTATTAACCAGGGGACAACAACTTTTACCCCAGCGGACAAACCCCCCCGGTACGTTACTCTCCTTCCTCCCCCCATTCCTTAAACGACCCCCCCCTCCCCTTTTTTCCCTTGAACTGACTACCCCTCAGCAACTTACGAGGGAAAAAACACTCCGCGGACCAACAACTTTTGGGCCTCCATTATTGGACCAGGCGACCAGGCTGGAACATTGGCGCGCCAATTGGGGACGTCAGGCGACTTTTCAAGGCGAATGGCTTCATCAGGATGCCCACTCCGATGGGCGAGGATCGAAAGAGGAGATGGGAGTAACACCCGTCAAGTATGTCAACCCAGTTTCCCCGAGCAACCCAAACCTCACAAGAAATATGAGCGCGAATTCGAGGGGCTCATCCCAGAGTACTATTCCGACCGGCGATGCCGGGGACCCTTTTTGGGGCAGCGTTTTCGATCCCTTGAGCAAGAAAAATGCTGACTCACAAAAGTTGAAAACGTGATCGCTCAGCAACTCAAGCTCTCAGGCCCAACACCCCAGGACAGGCAATCGCCACGGGGGACTCCCACTGGAAGAAATTAAAAACAACCTTCCCTCCCACTCAAATTCCCCCTCCCCGCAATGGCGGTTCGCCAGCCCCCTGCCCCAGGGCGATACTCCCGAGCCCTACCTAAGGGGTTGTTTCCTCCCAACCTAAAATAATATGTAGGTATTCCACTGGCAAACCCGGACGAGCACTTTGAAAGCCCCCCAGACCCGCATGGCAAATGCACAGCTGGCGGACGCCCCCTATTGCAGATTTTTTTCCGGCGACACACGGGGAGGCGGGCCAGGAGTGGTACATAACCCCTCCCCCGGAGGGAAAATCAAACGTCGGGGGGGCTTTGCTAATTCTTCTCACAGAAGTTTGAGTGCAAGAAAACAAGGCCCGGTCCGTTGCAACCCGCTGGTGACCTGAGGAAAAAAGCCGAACCAGTCCGAAGGGGGGTTTCTTTGATAATGGACTGGGGGTCGTCCAATCCACCAAGAGGGTAGATCATGAAATCGCTGCGGCAAGTTTGTCCAGTCGACTCACAACAGCAGGCTGCGGGAGTCGCTGCTGCAGGTGGCTCCGAAGTCGCTGTCCGACTTGGAAACCAGAGTACACAAAATTATTTTGATTGAGGAAACAGTTAGCAGAACCTTTTTTGTGGAGCGGCAAAGATGGAAGAAAAGCCCGTCACAGGGAACAAGCAAGCCAAAGGGCAGCCCTCCGAGACACGGCCAAACGGAAGGTATCGCCCAGGGGGAGCAAAGGGTTACCAAGAGAGAGGATACCCGGGGAGCAAAGGGGTTATCAGGAGAAAGGATACCAAGAAGAAAGGGTTGACTATACACCCCTCTCAGAATCGCGAAGAAAGATCCTGCTGTATATGCAGCATAAGGGGCATCCCATCAACTGGCCGGGGCCAATGTTCACCTCGCCGGATCAGCGAAGTCGCCAAAAGTTTTGCGATTTCCATGACTCCATGGGCATACCACTGAAGACTGCAGGGAATTGAAAAATGAAATTGGAAAGGTGGATAAACGACAGGACGTCTCAGGGATTTCATTGTCAGCTCAAAGCGGAAAAACAAGCCGCAAGAAGATAATCACCGTGAACAAGGAGAATCACAAGACAAGAAGGGTGACGTCTTCGCCCGACTTAAGGAGCCCATGGGCAATGAAGATAGCAAGAAAAACGCTTCGACCTGAGGTAAAAACACTTTATCCAAACCATTTTCGGTGGGAAAGTTGCCCGACAAAGAAAGTCAAAAAGGAAGAAACAAAGGAGGTGATGATGATAGACCAAGTCGGTCGCCCAACGTTTGGGATTCTCGGAAGAAGACATGGCCAGGGTAGGAGGCCCAAGTTTGGAAGCGATGGTGATTCAAGTAATCACACACAATAGCCGAGTGGAGCGAGTGATGGTTGACGAAGGGAGCTCTGCGGACATTATTATTCTGGGAGCTGTACAAAAAGATGAACCTGCCAGCCAGCTTGCTCAGGCAGACAAAAACTACCATAATCAGGGTTTTCAGGACACACAGTTCCCATCAAAGGTATAGCCACGATGGCGATAACCAATTGGGGATGGAGACGTGCAGGTCACCCGACCATCGACTTCCATGTTATGGATTGTCAGTCCACGTACAACATGATCCTAGGGGCGGCCTGCACCGCCCGCCTTTCAAGCAATCTCCTCCCCAGTACACCAAGTGCTAAAATTCGCCACTAACGAAGGGAAATGGTTTTGCCTGGGACACCCGGAACATCGCCAGAAGGTGTTATAGGGCGGCGACTAAAAGCACGTGCCTCACCATAAGCTTGGAGTGGAGAATGAGAAAGAAAGAGGTCGTTCAGCAGAATCGGACGTCCCAATACCGCTGTTTGAAGAATGATGAAAGCAAGACAGTTCGAGTTTCGTCCTACCTGAGCGATAACAAGAAACAGGAGTTGGTCAAGTTGCTCCGAGAGTTCTCGCACCTGTTCGCATGGTCACCAAGTGACATGCCAGGAATTTGCTCAGACATCATCAAACACTCCTCTAGCAATCGAACCCGGGAGTCGCCCAGTCCAGCAAAAGCGGCGGAACATCTGCAGAGAAAGGCAGCAAGCGGTGGCAAATGAAGTGGAAAAACTTTTGAAGGCAGGGTTTTATCAAAGAGGTACAGTACCCTGAGTGGTTGGCTAATGTAGTTCTTGTCAAGAAATCGTCAGGAGCTGCGAATGTGTGTCGACTTCACCAACCTTAACGATGCTTGCCCCAAGGATCCGTACCCTTGCCCAACATAGAGCAACTGTAGACGCAACGACGAATAATAAATGCGTCCTTCTGGATATGTTCTCAGGATATCATCAAATACCTTTAAGCAGGCAAGATCAAGAGAAAACGGCTTTCATGACGCCCACGGCGAACTACTGCTATCGAGTAATGCCGTTCGGGCTCAAGAATGCTGGCGCAACTTACCAAAGAATGATCGATAAAGTCTTCGTCAAGCAGCTCAGCCGAAACTTGGAGGCATATGTGGATGACCTGCTGGTCAAAAGTAAGAGATCTGTTGACCATCTCGGCGACTTAAGGGAAACTTTCAATACACTGCAGAGTATTCGCTCAGGTTGAACCCTTTGAAGTGTGTGTTCGGGGCGACATCAGGAAAGTTCCTGGGATATCTCATAACCAGGAGAGGAATTGAAGCTAATCCAGCGCAGATCGCGGCGATTACAGCGATGGCCCCTCCAAAGACTGTGAAGGAGGTTCGGGTTTTCAATCTGGAAGACTGACGGAAAATCAATCGATTCATTCCCAGGATCGCCGATCGCTGCGCTCCGTTCTTTGCAACTTTAAAGAATGCATCAAAGTTTGCATGGGATGACAAATGTAACAAAGCTTTTGAAGAGCTGAAGCAGTTTTTAATTACACCTCCTGTACTTGCATCCCCAAAGTTGAATGAAGATTTATTTCTCTATATTGCGATCTCTCCAAAGGCATTAGTGCGGTTTTAGTTCGAAGAGAAGACAAAGCCGAACACCCTGTTTTTTATACAATTTAAAACCTTGGTCGATGCTGAAACAAGATACCCGGCGATAGAAAAAAATGCATACGCTGTGGTCTGTGCGGCCAGAAAGTTGCGACCATATTTTCAAGCACACACAATACATGTGCTCACGAATCTTCCGATTAAGAATGCGCTAAGATCTATGAGCATGGCAGGGCGATTAGCTAAAGTGGGGCGATCGAGCTAAGCGATTTATGACATTCGGTACCAACCACGAACGCGATCAAGGCTCAAGTCCTTGCGGACTTTGTCGTCGAAGGGGCGGTACAAGAAGATAATGAGGAAGGGCGATGAGTGGACTTATTTACAGATGGGGGCCTCGAGAAAAAGGAGATCAGGCGCAGGGATAGTCCTAAGGTCTCCAGTGGGATCCTCCACGAGGTTGCATTGCGATTCGCAACTAATCGAACCAACAATGCAGCTGAGTATGGGGCATTAGAGGCTGGTCTACGAATCGCCAGAGTATGGGGGTTACTAACATCAAATTCTTCTCAGACTCGGCGATATAGTCAACCAAGTTAATGGAAGCTTTGAGGTAAAGGAGGAGTCACTCCTCCCTTATTTTGATGAGGTAAAACTGCTTATACAGAATTCAAAAGGTGGATATATCCCAGATTGCTAGGGAGGAGAATTGCCACGCGGATGCATTATCGAAACTGGCAACAGCGACAGACTTTGAAGAAGGGCGAATGGTTACCAGTGGAAAAGGAAACAAGGATGAAGCAGTGTTTTCACATGTTTTAACGGAATTGGGAAAAGCGACTGGCGAACGCCTATCATTCAATATTTGGATGACGACACTGTACCAAGCGATCCGTTGGAGGCGACTAAGCTCCGGCGAAAAGGCAGGAAGGTGTACTATAATAGGGGGAGAGCTATATCGAAAGTCAGCCATGGGGCCTATACTTGCGATGCCTGGGAGAGGAAAGGATGCAGCCTGGGCCCTGGAGGAAGTACATTCAGGAGTGTGTGGCACTCACTTGGGAACAAGAAGTTTGGAAAAGAACTTAATCTACCAGGGCTTCTATTGGGGCCAAAAAATGAGAAAGGAGGCTGGCACCTGGTAAGAAATGCCACAAATGTTTAAAATTTGCAAGTTACCACAGGTTACCAGCAACAGCGCTCCAGGCGAATGTCAGTCCATGGCCATTCGCGAGGTGGGGGATGGATATCCTGGGCCCATTTCCGGAAGCCCAGGAAAAAGGAAATTCCTCATCGTGGCTGTTGATTTTTTCACCAAGTGGGTTGAGGCAGAAGAGTGGCGAGTATCACCGCTAAACAATACAAAAGTTCGCATTTAAGAATATCGTCACCAGGTTCGGCATACCAGAAAGTATTATCTGTGATCATGGTACTCAATTCGACTCGCAAGTCTTCAAAGAATTTTGCGATGATTTAAAGATAAATCTACGATTCGCCTCAGTCGCTTACCCACCCGGCCAACGGACAAGCGGGAGGCGGGTAACAAGCTTATCCTGCAAGGATTAAAGAAAAGAGTAGATGGATGTAAGGGCGTATGGGTCAAGGAGCTTGATCATTATTATGGGCTCATCGTACGGCTTATAAAACGGCGACAGGCAAGACTCCCCATACGTTAACATACGGGACTGAGCGGTCCTCCCGGTGGAGATTTCAATCCCATCTATACGGATACAGGGAGTACAGGGACGAGGTCAACGAACAAGAATTGATGCTTAACGTGGACATGATTGAGGAAAGAAGAGAGAAAGCGCAAGATGCGGCTGATCGCCGAAAAGGAACAGTAGCCAGGCGATATAATCTAAAGCTCCGACCACATTCACATCGCGCTCAATGATTTAGTGCTGCGAAAGATCTTCAAGCCGGCGGTCGGAGCGGCCAAGCTCAACCCCGATGGGAAGGCCCATACAGAGTACGGCGGGTGGTAGGGGCCAACACCTTCAAACTAGCAAGCTGGAAGGAGCAAAGATCCCTAAAACTTGGAACTCCATGCATCTCAGGCGATATTATGATTGAAAAGACACTTGTAACCGAGGCTAGTTTTTAAGGCAACTAAGGACCCTAAGGGTTGAGTCCAATATATGTCTCCGCGCCATCAAATTTATCATGTAAGACCTAAGGGCATTGGGATCGCTATGTAAGACCTACGGGCATTAACAAATCGCTGTGTAAGACCTAAGGGCATCAAATTTATCATGTAAGACCTAAGGGCATTGGGATCGCTATGTAAGACCTACGGGCATTAACAAATCGCTGTGTAAGACCTAAGGGCATCAAATTTATCATGTAAGACCTAAGGGCATTGGGATCGCTATGTAAGACCTACGGGCATTAACAAATAGCTGTGTAAGACCTAAGGGCATCAAATTTATCATGTAAGACCTAAGGGCATTGGGATCGCTATGTAAACCTACGGGCATTAACAAATCGCTGTGTAAGACCTAAGGGCATCAAATTTATCATGTAAGACCTAAGGGCATTGGGATCGCTATGTAAGACCTACGGGCATTAACAAATCGCTGTGTAAGACCTAAGGGCATCAAATTTATCAGTATAACATCTAGTTAATGACGAAAAGAAGCAAAGCGACCAAGAGAGGTGTAATAAGAAAAAAAAAAACCCAAAGATTGAAAACTCGCGAAGAAGAGTTTAATAAAGCAGTTTTTACAAAAAAGAAAAAAAAAGAGAAAAAGAGGAAACCAACAAACAGCACGTAGAAACATGAGGATTGTCTGAACAGATAGCAACAATAGCAACAAGTTGAAAGCGAGATCATGGTCTTTAGCGCCGGAGCTCTTCTCGCCAGCCTTGGAAGGAGAAACGGCGGAATTGAAGTCCCTGCCGCTGGTCGAGGGGGCTTGGTCGGATGATGGCGGCTGAACCTCTGATCCATCGAGATTCAGATCAGGCAGGCCACGGCTGCGGCGAGTGGCCGCCACATATTCAGCATCTGCCGCCACTATCTCCCCTCCAAGCGAGCAGCATCCCGAAAGTAAGTTTCCTCCTCGGCATCAGGAAGGTCGGGAACCCCGAAGTTATAGCGATTGAGACCTCGGAGGACGGCTCAACCATCTTTCCGCCCCGGCCACCCTTGTTGGGAAACAGCTCGTAGAACTCGTTACGACAGCTGCGCATTACAAAACGCATGCTCTCGCCGAGAGCATGAGTATAGTAAGCCACAGTCTCATCATGCTGAGCCTTGGCAGCAGCAAGGTCACGATCCACCGCCGATTCAGCCGCCAGAGAGTCATTAAGCAGCTCTTTAGCTCTGTCCCTTTCGGCGGCTATCTCCTCCACCTGAGCAACCTTGGCACGAGCCTCATCCAACTGGGCTTCAAGGGCGAACAATGTGCCTATTGGCAGATTGCAAGTCCTCCTGGACGCCCTCCATCTGGGAGATTCGCCCAGTCGCCTCAGCCAGGCTTTCCTTCAGAGACTCAGCAGCAGAGGTCGCTGCATCCGCTCGTCGCTAAGATAAAGAAAACATACAACAACCCGCGGGTTTAGCAAGGACCGTAAGGCGACAAGCCGAGAAGTGATGAAAGAAGAGACAAATGAGTAAATACCTTCTCCTCGTTATGATAACGAGTAAGATCCATGCGCAAAGAACGCAGATTCTCGACATCCTCCCTCAGCTTCCGATTCTCCTCCTGCATGTGTTTACATGCAAAGGAAAGATCGCCAAGCTCGGCCACGGCCTAGGCAGCAAAAACAAGCGTAAAGAGTATGAAGCAGCGAGCAGAGCTAAAGTAACAGGACAAAGCAAATAACTGACACATTCCATAAGTACCTGGAGAAGGCGACAGGAAGTTGCCCCGTGGAGGTCCGAAATCTCAGAGCCCTCGCCAGGAGCGGTCACCCCCCTCGTAGATACCTCGAGAGAACTCCTCTGCGATATCACTCGCCATCCGGGGCGATATGTGGGATGCCACCGGATGAACGACAGCGAAGTAGGGAAGACGAAAGGGACCCTCGCCCTCGCGACCAGCGGGAGCAGGGCGATTGAAAAGAGTGTTAGCCCGCTCTGTCCAGCTGGCCCGGCGAGCACGATCGGTGTTGACAGGAGGCGGACGAGAATGGTCGCGAGCAGGCTCGGTAGGGCGAAGGTCAAGCTCCGCAGCCGGCACAGACTCCGGGTGCTCCGGATCCCGGGGAAGAGGAATGGGTTCATCAGGAAGATAGGAGTCATCATACGAGACGACGTTCTCGTCAGCAAGATGCTCCAAGGGCTCCCTCGCAGAAGGATTGTCACGCTCTAAGGGCGATTGGCGACGAGAGCGGCGGAGGGGAGTTTCAGGCTCAGCATCGACATCCTCCACCTCTACACTGGTGGGGGCGGCGGCAACGGATTGCTGAGCCCTCACCCGCCTTCCTCCTTGGCTTAGAAACCCCAGCTTTTTTCTTCCTCTTTGAAAGGAAGCTTTCATCTGTCTCAGCTGCCTTCCTCTTCCCCTTAGATTTGTCAGGCGAAGGTTGGGCAGAAGCAGGGGCGACGGAGGCAGTCTCAGAGCGGCCGGGACGAGTCTCGGCGACAGGACCACGCGCAGTGGTACTAAGGAGGCACCCAGCGAGGCTTACGGCGCCTAGAGAAAATACATCCAAGGATTAGTGTAAAAAAAAAGAGGAGGAGGAAAGAGAAGGGAGCATAAAAAGGCGATAATATAAGGCGATAATATAAAGGTTATACGTTCCTAAGGGTTTGGCTACGGCGACTCAATTACGCAAGACGAACGGCGGCGGCTAGGAAAAAATCAGCACCGCCTAAGACATAAAGTATACCTCCTCGTATTCCCGTCTGGGCAGTCCGCAGGCTAGAAGCGGTCGATAAGTGATGGCAATCAAGAAGGATCTGGCGACGTAAGAGTATTTCGTCAGGAGTAGGATCAAGCTCGGCATTGAAGGAGCTCACGTCACCAGAAGACCAGGACGAAGGGAGCAGCGAAGACCAATGATGGTCCACGTCGTGGGCGGAAGTAGAAAAACGAATGGTACCATGTAGGGGCAGGTTTCGGTGATGAGTAAGTGCCCTTTTGTGTAAGATCAGCTCGGCGAACGAAACTGATGCCATTAGAGGTGTGCTTGGCATAATGAATTAATTGGAACAACCGAAGAGTGGGGGCGATCTCTTCTGGTCGCACAGCTGCATTCAAAGGCAGAGGCTGTAGCCCAACACCCGACGTTAAAAGCGCCAAGAGAAGCGCCAAAGCACTCAAGCAGGGCGACCGTGAACGAGGATGGCGGAAGGCGAAGGCCATTGGTGAAGGCCTCGGTCCAGACGCCGTGCCACCCTGGCGGGCAATTGCCAATAGTGGAAAGCCGAGAGGCCACGGCGAATTCCCAGGTAGACGGCAGCATGGCGAACGGAAGAACGCGGGCGATCTTCTCCACCGACCCTGAAGGAAAGTAGCCCGGGCCGATGACCGTGCGCTCGTCACAGGTGGCTCTTCCCCACATAGATCGCCAGTTGCCAATGGAGTAGGAGCCGGTGACTCTAGTCGCCTCAGGATCAATCTCGACCCCATGACGGGCCCACTCGAATCCTTTTTGGTGGGGACCCCAAAAAGGCAGGGCGGGAGATTCATCAAAATTCTCCTCTGCTACGTCAGAAATTTGGGCAGACGAGGTTTCGGCTGTAGATGGAGGGTTTAAGGGTGCCCGTTCAGGGGAATGACTGGAAGAAGAAGGGGAGGACGAAGAGGAGGATGAAGGAGAGGGTGAAGAATCGGTACCAGCGGAATAGGAATGACTTTGGTTCTGGCTATCGGAGGCGGAATCCATGGTTAAAAAAAGAACAAGAAGCAGAAAAAGAAAAAGAAGGAAACACACGCAGGACGGCAATGGGAGTGAGAAAGAGGGGAAGAGTCACGTACCAGGTGGGCGTCGGGGGGCTCCAGACATTTGAAAAATGGCAGGAAGAGATAAACGTTTTCGGGTGATCGGAAGAAGGAGAAACGAACGTTTTCCGATCAACGGAGAAGGAGAAGATAGTGGAGGACTCGCCGGAAGGAGTAAGGAGGCAGTGGGGGCAAGAAGACTGTAAAAATGGGGAGTCAAGTGTCAGAGAAGGAGTAAAAAAAGGAGGAAGACGGTAAGAAGGGGGTTTATATAGAGTGCAATGAGCGGAGTGGAACCGTCGCGGTGAATGAGTGAGTCACACGCGCGGTTAAAAAGGCGTGTTGGCGGGAAGGCGAGCCGTCGCGACGTTTCATTGGGGGCACGCGCGGCTGAGATGACGTCTGAAGGGATAAGGTAATGATGGCTTTCTGGGCAATTACTAAAATACCCCGATTTCCCCAGCTTCTCCAGCAAGGTAGGGAGTAAAAGACCATGATGCCCTGAGCGGTAGAGAGGTGCGTGAAAGACTGGAAAGAAGGGGCGCAATAGAAAGCAGCGACAAAAGAGACAAGGCGATAAGAACCAAGACACCAAAGCGACAAAATGACAAAGCAATAAGGCGATAGGATAGCAATGCGATAAAGCGACACAACACAAGCGATCCGAGTTATAAGTAAACCCTCAGCCAAGCAAAGCTCGACTAAGGGCTTGGGGGCAATTGATGGGCCCAGCCCGATGAAGTCCTAAGGCCCACACGACGGCCCACGAGGCGATCCACATGGCGGCCCGAACACAGTGGCTAGGGCAAGGGGTCTGGACCCAGGCGGTAAATCAGATGGGCCGAACAGGCAGGCCCAGGAAGTGGAGTGAGGCCCAAAGCGACGGCCCAGCTCGGCGGCCTCCTAGGGTTACTCGGCGACACTTAGGTTTCCAAGACAGAGCGGACACGTGTCAACATCCTACGGGAGCTACAAACGAGTGGCTAAGATTCAGCCTTAGCGACCAAGGCAGGGGTACTATAAATACCCCCGTACACCCTATTAACCAGGGGACAACACTTTTACCCAGCGGACAAACGCTCCGCGGTACGTTACTCTCCTTCCTCTCCCATTCCTTAAACTGACCGCCTCCCCTTTTCCTTGAACTGACTACCCCTCACGCTACTTACGAGGTACAACACTTCGCGAGGACCAACAAGCTTGGACCTCCATTATTGGA
Source organism: Linum lewisii (assembly GCA_034768395.1). Classification (NCBI taxonomy): domain Eukaryota; kingdom Viridiplantae; phylum Streptophyta; class Magnoliopsida; order Malpighiales; family Linaceae; genus Linum; species Linum lewisii. Next base: position 17,594,694 of record CM068301.1, on the reverse strand, counting down.
CCAGGCGACCAGGCTGGAACACTTTTCCTTTCTTTTCATTCCCTTTTATTTATGACTAGAATTACCCGCGCGATGCAGCGGAAAAGTTTAGAGGACAAGTAATTGTAGTTTTGATTAATAGTGATGTCAAATTTTGAGATAGCAGTGAAATGGGCAACCGAAAAAAAAAGACATAGAAGAGTGTTGATTAGCACATAGCGAGATGGTTGTGTAATGGTTGCCAAAAAAGAACCAAAGAAATAGAAGAGTGTTGATTGATTAATTGACATAATGCGTAGCACACAGCAAAAAAATTGTGGAACAATGACAGGAGGGGCGATGCTGTTTTTGCAACGTCAATTATGGAGATGAGAATAGCGAGATGGTTGTGTAATGGTCGCCAAAAAGAACCAAAGAAATAGAAGAGTGTTGATTGATTAATTGACATAATGCGTAGCACACAAGAAAAATAATTGTGGAACAATGACAGAGGGACGAGGCTGTTTTTGCAACGTCAATTATGAGAATGCTACAAGCCCATAAACTTTACCCTCATAACTCACAAACCCACCCAACACAAGATGACCCACAAAAGACCACTCTTAAGAATCTATGATCCAAGTCTTAAATACTTTAATGGAGGGAGGAAACACTATTCATTCAATAGTAACTCTCATTCTCCCTTTATATATAGAATTCCTATTATTTAATTATTTTTTCATGTGTCCTTACCGTGGGTGGTAGATGGTTTATTCGAAGTTCAAGGGGCCTAATAGTATGGTTTTGAGCAATTGGCTCTTCTTTTTACCGTTGTTCATCTTCAACGGTTGGATGTTTAATTACGTGGGCCTATCTTTTTATTCAAATGGATTGAATTGTCAGAGATGGTAGGACGAAACTATGGGGTACCCAGGTATACTCGATCTTGTTATGATTAATCTTCTTGCTTTTTGAGACACATATACTGTTGTGTTCTTTGTCTGGTGTTTTGTAGGAGGACAGAGAAGGGAATGTTGAGTTGTTGCTTTCCAAGAGCAGCTAATCAAGACGCTTGCATTCTAGGAGTAGCTATCTTTGAGAAATTCATTCGCAATGTGGATTCCTACTCCTTCATGGTGCTTCATGACGGTTCGTCGTTCAGGTAACAGGGCCGCCCATTACGTGGCTCGTATGGCCCTGGCTAACCTCTCGGGGGTCATGGAGGTAGACATGACTTCCCGAGTTGGGACTTGATGTTATATTCTCCTTGTTTGTGCTTGCTGTCTTCGTATCTCCGCAAGGAGCTGCCTATGTAAAAAAAAAACAATAAATTAATTAATGAAAGATTACAAACTATGTATTGAAACCTCTTCAAATTATTTTTTTAACTATACGTATGAATGTATGATGATTACTAAATCATCATGTTTTATTAATCATACTAATATCTTAAAATTACTTCCTTCAACCTAGTTCACTTAAGTAGTTATATTATAAGATTTCAAATGTATAGTATTTAAAGTCACAGTAGGAAAGTTAAAAAAGTCACAGTAACAACTATAAACATGATGAACACTCCGGTGACGCGCGTAACCGGTGACGCTAACACATGGCCGCGTATGATTGGTTCAAAAAATTAATACACAAAAAATTCATTCTTAGTCCCCAATTTAAACAAATTTCATCATACGAGCATCCATCAATATAATTTATTTCAATTTTGTTAACACCGTTAACCAAATCAAAATTATAATAAGTTTTAAATTAATATTTCTTCCCCTCTGACCTATTTTGTTCAACCGCCGGTGCTGAACCTCCAGAGTCAGTTTCACCACCGCAAGAAACCAGATTTGCTCTCTCCGATTAGAACTTACAACCAGTGACTCGGTAGTGAACAAGCTGATCAGATTTGCCTCGTCCCACTCAAGACGTTGGATATGTGTTAGTTTGCCTAACAGAAGGATTAGCCCTGCATATGAGATTATGCCACAGTGTGGTCATATGAAACCAAATCATACACAAACTTAGTAACAGCCGATAAAACAATCTCATCTGTCTTAAAGTCTCAACTTAAACATTCAATCATAAGAAACAAAACCAAAAGGCGGTAACCATAACCGGCTCAAACCCTGATACGGTTTCTTCTAATCCCTGTTTCCACAGCATCAAAACAAACCCGATTCACAGAACAAGAAAACATAGCAAATTCTGGCCTTCAACCCATTGTTAAGGAATATCACATACACAGCAAAACTGGTTGAGGAGTTGTCGGACGGTGACCGGGCGGTGACCTCCTTGACGGTACCAAAAGCAAAGCCACTGAAAAAATAAATCTTTCCAACCACAGAACATCGTCGATTCCATTATCTCAAAATTTCGGCGTGGATTGGGTCAAAGGACCGTGGAGCAACGAGGAAGACGATATCTACAGAGGCTGGTGCAGCGATACGGGCAGAGGAAGGATTTGTTCGGTATCTTTCTCATTGAAATCGGCTCCAGAGTTCTGATTAGGGAAAACAACGGGCGAGACGATCGCTTCAGGGTTGGTCACTAGTTGTAAGTTCTGATCGGGGGGAGCAAATCGGCTGTTTGCGGTGGTCTCGAGAGGTTCAGCACCGGCGGTTGAACAAAATAGGTCAGAGGGGAAGAAATATTAATTTAAAACTTATTATAATTTTGATTTGGTTAACTGTGTTAACAAAATTGAAATAAATAATATTGATGGATGCACGTGTGATGAAATTTGTTTAAATTGAGGATTAAGAATGAATTTTTTGTGTATTAATTTTTTGGACCAATCATACGCGGCCATGTGTCAGCGTCACCGGTTACGCGCGTCACCGCTATAAACATATAGTTATCTCTTAATATTGCTAATTATTACAACGATTATCCACTTAATTCATAAGAAATAAAGATTCTAAAAAATAATATAATTAAACTATAAATATTAAAATAACTAATCTAGTATCAATCAAAGAGGCGTGAGAGATTAAAAAAATCACATTTTTAGAACGTTGGGGAATCGGATCAGCGTCAAGAGAATATGAGTTTGGAAAGTTCCAAACCCATCCTCAACCATTAGATCTAGTTTGACCCTTTGACTAATCTAATGGTCCAGATTTGTTAGGAGCATTTAAGACTTTACACAAATAATTAAATTATTATATTTAATTTAAATATTATATTATTATATTATTATATTAAATATTATATGTTTTATGTCAATCGGCAACATACAATCACCGACGCCGGCCACTTTTCTGGCGACCGGCGCCGGCCACTTTTTCGACGACTTTTCCGATAACTTTTCCGACGACTTTTTCAATAACTTTTTTTGGCGACTTTTTCGGCGAGAATAAGTTAACTAGTTAACCTAATTTTTACTATTAACTTATTAGCTTGATTTTTTAAATTCATAATTAGTTAACTAGTTAACTTGGGATTTTACAATAAACTAGTTAGTTAACATGTTTTCCGGTGATTTTTCCAGCGAGGCTCCGGAGACCAACCAAACTTCGATGACTTTTCCGGCGAGGACAAGTTAACTAGTTAACCTGATTTTTACTAATAATTTGTTAAGAAGATTTTTTATTGATAACTAGTTAACTAGTTAACCTGAGTTTTTTTAGTTAACTAGTTATCTAGTTAATATGTTATCTAATCGAGTTAACTAGTTACCAAGTTGTTAACTAGTTAACCATTTGAGTTAACTATTTACCAAGTTGTTAACTAGTTAACAAGGTTTTAGTTGATAACTAATTATCAAAATTAGTTAACTAGTTAACTTATCGAGTTAACTAAGTAACATCATGATTTAGATAACGAGTTAACTAGTTAACTAATCGAGTTAACTAGTTAACTTGTCGAATTTAGTTATTCAATCGAGTTAACTAGTTAACCAATCGAGTTAACTAGTTATCTAATCGAGTTAACTAGTTAACCAATCGTTGTAACTAGTTATCTAAATCTAGTTAACTAGTTAACCAATCGAGTTAACTAGTTAACCAATCGACTTAACTAGTTACCAAGTTGTTAACTAGTGAACAATATAATTTGGATAACTAGTTAACAAGATTTTTAGGTAATAACTAGTTATCAAAATTAGTTAACTAGTTATTTTGTTACTAACTAGATAATGTAACGAGTTAACTAGTTAACAATGTGATGAGATAACAAATTAACAAGGATTATTTAGTTGATAACTAGTTATACAATCTAATTAACACGACGATGAAAGTATATGATCATAAAAGATTATTTAACTTGTCCATTATTTAAAACAATATCTAACCACCTGACAAATCAGCTGCGTTAAAATTAACCACAAATCAGCCGTTTAAATTAACCACATAACAAATCAGTCACTTATCTTAACCAAGTGACAAATCAGTCACTAAACTTAACCATTTGACAAATCAGTCACTCTTCTTCAACCTAACTGTAATCGGAAAACAGTGATTGCGTTGCCTTGCTTCCGCCGTCGCCGCGGTAGCAATAATAGAAAATAGAACTCGATCTGACACATTCTTGCACGAACTCCGGCCATACGAATCGTTTTGAGGAAGGATTCGATATCTAACTTCAACTTCAATTTCAATTTCAGTTCCTATTTTCATGAGTGAAGGGTTGACCTTCACCACATGGAGTTCGCGTCGATTCCGTCGGTTACGTTCATTTTGAGCTTCAAATCCCTTTGCCTCTCCTCCAGCTCGTCGAAGAAGGTGTGGATGTGCTAGAGGTACGGCCGGATCTCCGCCGCTTATCCACTTTCCTAACCTTCAGTACCAAAGTCATATAAGCTTTTTAATCCTAGCAATTGGAGACGGCGGCAGTAGGAGAAAGAGGGCGGATGAATCATGCTTCAGCTGGAGGAGAGCAGTGTCAAAACTCATACAGCGGTGATGGAATTGGCGGAGGAAATTAAGGGGTGGCCGGCGAGAGCATCTTTGGTGAAGAAGGTGTAATTTTTCAAAATGACAGAAATACCCCTCCAAGTATTTGGTTTGGAACGTTCCAAACTGAAAAGTTTGGACGCAGATCCTTTGCCGAACGTTGGTACATTAAATCAAATTTTATTAAATTTTATTAGTTAATTAAAAATAAAATAAAACTAAAAGTTTGGAAGTGTTAATGGAAAGGCTAAGGTTTGTTTTCTTCCTCCTGGAAGCTAGGAAGACAAAGACAGAAGCAGGAAATACATTACACATAAATCAAGGTGTCGATTTTAAGTTTTGCGCATTCGAAACCTTCATCACATCGAAGCATTACAATTTTAATGTCATGAAGAATCGGGGGTGGCGACGATATATCAGCCTGGTCGCGGAGTTTTGGTGAAGTATTTGAGGAATCGTCTGGTGCTTTTGCGTTTAGTGATTGATATCTGTTGGGTGATTGACAATGGTCCCTAGACGTTCGACGATTACTTGCTGGCGCTACATGAGCTGAAGATAGGAGAGGACCCAACTAGGGTTCCGCTTCACCAAGTCGCGTTATGGGTTCAGATCCACGACCTAGAGGCGGGTTTCTTTTCTGAAACGGTAGGGCGTGCTCTTGAAAATTTTGTTGGAATTGTTATTCTGCGTTTTCCGCTGATTTTAAATTTTTATCCTGTAGGTCGCAATGATCATTTCTCCTGCACAACGGTCGTTGCAACTTAAGTGACACCGACCGTTCTATATGAACAACGCATGTTTCCCTTGAGAGGAGCAATGATCATTGCCACAACAAACTATTCTTTGTTTGTCAAGTTGCAACGACCATTGCACTATGTGTAATGCTTGTTGTCACATGTATCCACAAAATGTTACTGTCCGAAAATCACAAATCTTAACACCAACTCACTCAATCCATTTCCAACGATTCTTACCCGTAACGACCAAAAAAAAAAACGGGTCGTTACTACCTCCTACAACTTTAAAAAGATTTCGTCGGAGAAATAACCCAAGCTTATGGCACAAAATGACCCTTGTAAGTGTTTCAAGTATCATTCTTTAAATTCTTTGAATCGATTGAGAATTCTTGTCGTTTTGCTTAGGTTTTGACAAGAATTCGTGATCGATCCAATGAATTTAAAGAATGAGACTTAAAACGCTCACTGCAGTCATTTTGTGCCATCAGCTCATGATATTTCTCCTCATGTCGGGCATCGTTTCCTAGGTGGTTGCCTCGAAGTCTTGGTTCTTTCAAATCACCTTCACCATAGCGAACAATATCTTGTCAGAAAAGGTTGAGATGTTACAATATGGGCATATGTACCCTCCTTCAAAGACTTCTGAGTATAAAGTGAGGATAACGAGATTCATGCCGTTGGATGACAAATCTTTTTATGATTGTTAGCACCGTTTTCAAGAACTTTTAAATGTGTGCCCTCATCATGGTTTTTTTTTTTGATGAATTAGAGATTTCATATCACCAAAAACTATGAAGGAATTACAAAAAGAATAGAATAACTACTAACAATAGGAAAAGAAACCTATACATATCTCAAAATCTGTGAACAATCTCTAGCTTTGTAAGCATAAGCCGAGATGTCCCACTTAATCTGTTATATACTATTCACCAAATCAACGGGCTTGTTCCCAAAAATGCATGCACATCGGCATCTCCAAATCATGTTAACCACCATCACCCATTTAAGCTTTTTAATCTTCTCTTCAACACTTCCATTCGTCAAGGCTGTAGCTTTACTATGGACATCCTCCCAATTGATAATTCCACTGAACTCTGGAAGGAAAGCACTCATCAACTGCTGTGAGAAAGAGCACTCATAAAATAGATGCTCCCAAGTTTCCAATCTCAACTGACACAGTACATAATTTTGACAATCTCATTGTCCCATTTTGCAACTTTGTCTTTTGTCATAACCCTCCTTTTCATGATCAACCAGGCTACAAAGTTATACCTTGGAACCGTATAGCCCTTCCAGACCAAACTGCTCCAAGTTACTTCAGCCTCATTCACTCTAATATCCTTCCAAATAACACTAGGCTTCAGCCCCTCAACCATTTTCCCATTCCACATGTAATTACCATTATCATCAGTAGACATAAAGTCTTTGACAAACGGCCTCAATTTCATCACTCTTTTCCATATTCACGATCCATAATCAGCCTTAGCATCTCACATACTAACACTCTTAAGCCTGTATTTAATGATCCAGGCTATCCAAAGTGAGCCTCCCCTTATGAACAGATTCCATAGATGCTTAGCAGCATTAGCAACATTCCAACTCTGTATATCTCTAATACCTGCACCTCCTTCAGTTTTTGGTTTTGCTATATGTTTCCAGGCAATCTTAGCTCTTCCTCCATCAATTTTCCCCCACAAAAAACCTATTACAAGCTTTCTCTATATCCTGCATCAGACTCCGAGGCAATAAGAAAACAAATAACCAGTACTGAAGAATACCTCCAATAATCGAAGTTATCAACTGCAGTCATCCAGCATAAGAGAGAAACCAGTCTTCCAATCTGCAATTCTACTAGTGATTCTATCTAAGAGACATTTACACTCCGCTTTCTTCAATTTCCCAGCAGTCAGTGGTATACCAAGATACTTGAAAGGCAGATCTCCCTTCTTAAATCTGTTAATAGCACAAATTCATTAATGACATCTGCCCCAACACCAGCAGTGTAGACTTCACTTTTCTCAGATTACATTGCACCCTTGAAATCTTATGAAACTTATCCAATATAGAGATCATCCCCTTAACTGACTTCTCATTCCCATTTGTAAAGATAATGAGATCATCAGCGAAACCAAGGTGAGTCATCAGCTTCTTGCATTGAGGATGATAATCAAAAACCCCATCACAAGCACCCTTATCAAGCATTCGACTCAACACCTCCATAGCTATAACAAATAAACATGGAGATATTGGATCTCCCTGACGAAGACCTTTCCTAGCTTTAAAATTACCACAGAGAGTGCCATTGATATTCACTGAAAGCATGGTTGACCTAAGACAAGTTTCAATCCAGCTCACATAAACTAAGGGAAACCCCATAGCCAACAATACTAACTGACACTGTCGAAAGCTTTCATTAAATCCACTTTTAAAGCAATCTTCGGGAAACATTCTTCATGTTATAAGTTCTAAACAACTCATGGGCCAATAGAATGTTGTCACTAATAAGCCTACCCTTAATAAAAGCTGATTGAGAAGGACTAATCAAGGAAGGCAGATGGTAAAAGCGTGTTTACCAAGGTCGTATTCCACGAGGGCTCTCTCAAAAGCTTGTACTCACACGGTTCATGGACGGTCTATTCATTTAAAATAAGATTTGGTTTGAAATAAGAACAAAGAAAACATAAAGAAAACTAAACAAACAAAGCAAAACAAAAGGGTGCAAATCAAAGACAAAGGGGGTTCTCTTGGTGGGTAGTTTCATCATGCTCAAGAGGTACAAATGCACAAACAAGCCAAACATGTTCGAGGAAGCAATCGAATGACCACGCATTTCACTTCTAAAGACTCAATGCACTCTCGTCGCACTAAAATCCCTATCCTAGAACCACTCAACCTAGGCTCTCGCTCTCAAGCTAAGTGACTAAGGATGCATTAAAGGTGTTTGATGAAATGCCAAGCTACAAAACCCTCTCCTATGAATCTATGACCACTAGGCTAGACACCACACTCTCATGTCAATGTTCTAACACTAAGAGAATCATCCAAAGACTAATCAAAGTTCAATTGAGTGAAAATCCTAATGCACACCAAGTGTTCGATAAAATGCACAAGTGAGAAATCATGCAACTATGGTTGAATTGAGATGATCTAATCTCTTAGAACACACTCTCTTCAATCCCTAGACCTACAATCCATGTAATCCAAGCACTCTCATGCATTACATTACAAATAATAGACCAATCAAGCCATAGCCATCAATGGAATTAACAACAAGTCATAGAGACCATCTTCTTACAATCCAAGATCAATCATGGCAAGTTCTATTCAATCATCCCTCTATCATAGCACAACTAATCTACCCATCCAAGATGAACCCTAGAAACTCAGCCACACATGGCCAAGGGAGTAAAGAGAAAAGAAGGAAGAATGGTCACCAAGAACACCATGGATGAATCCTTGAGATGATCTTCACTTCTCCACTTGTAAGCACTTCTCCCAAGGTTTGTTGGCTTCAATCCTAGCTCCAATGGCTTCAAATTGCTCCCAAAATGTGTTCTAGGGTTTGAGGGTTCGTGGGTATGTACAAGGGGTTCAAGAGATGTGATAGAATTCCCCTAATGGCCAAAAAAACAAGAGTATATATAGTGCAGGGGCAGTGCACGACGTGCACCTATGCACGGCGTGCAGGGTGCACGGCGTGCAAGGCTGCACGGCGTGCACCTTGGAGCTGAATCTTCTTCGGAGCCTCCTGGACAGCCCGTGCACCAAACCGTGCACGGTGCACGGCGTGCACATCTGCACGGCGTGCACCCCTGCACTCTGCAGAAAGCTCGATCTTGCCACGTCCACATCTCCTCCGTCCTAGCTCTGATTGACCTCCCGTTTGATCCTACGTGCTCCTTGTCACCAGTACTATAATGCCAAGACCTGAAAATACAAAGAAAACACCTCCAATAGACATGGAATTGGCCTCAAAGTGGCAACCGGGCAACAGAATAGCACTTAGCACAAAACTCCGATAAAAACACATTAAGCACGGCATTTAAGAATCAGACACGGGCATTTCAAAGGTCATTCATAAGCTTAAAATGCACTAATTAAAGTCACATCAAATTCCCCTACGACTAAGCTTTGCTTGTCCTCAAGCAAATGAATTAGAAAACATCCAAGTTCACAAATGACAAGTTCGGTCCATTGAGATTCAAGCAATCACAATTTAGCTTAAACTGTTCCACGAACAAACTAAACCTACACATGCAAGAACATCAACCAAACAAGTCTAAACCTCACTAATTTCTGCACACTTCAAGTAGTGGTTGATTGGGACACAGCAAAACCGACCACGACAACACCAACTCTAATCAAAAGGACTTGAAATCGGAACAAGGATCGTGAGTCGTGAATGTGGCTATCGACTCGACTTCATCCGCTTCTAGATCCGCACTTTACAACTCTGGCTAGGATCAAGGGCTACATTTGAGAACTCTTTTTCTTTCTTTTCTTTTTTTTTTCCCTTTTTTTTTTCTTACTGCATACTAGTGCTCGATTCAACACTTCACTTAGGTGTTGAACCTGCCTAGCTCACAGCTTTTGCCCTTTTGCTTAGTGCTCAACCCGACACTTCACTTAGGTGCCGAGCTTGCCTAGCTTTTCTTTTGAGCATTTTTTTTTTTTTCACAATTTAGCCACTTGATCCTTAGCCCCTTAACAACTTCCGTACGAGATTTCGAATTGGATTGCGTCTAATCTCAAGCCACAATCACGAAAGATCAAAAAGAGAATGAAAAACATGGAAAAGGGGAAGAAATTCTGATTGCCTTCATCATCCTAGACTGGTGTTATCGAGTGGTATAAAAACACGTATCAACCAATCAACCAGCATACAAGAGTGATAAAATCTCAGTTCTGGTCCAGACTCATTTGATATTAGTGCTAACATGCCGGTTATAGGTTCTAAGTGGAACAATCTAAACATCATTGTGAATGCTCGAAGTCAATTACACACCGAAAGTCAAGAACCGAACGATTCTACAATAGAGGAATTCGACATTCAATTAAGATCATGCAACACATCAAAACATAGCTTAAGACTTCTACCGAGAAATAATCACACCAAACCTCAAACTGCCCTACGACTAACATGAGCATTGTCCTCAATGATCAAGAGAGAGAGGGTAAGGTGGAACGAAGTTACCGCCTTGGTAGAGAGGAGCAAAGGACGTGATAGAGGTGAAAAAGTTCCATGATGATCCTTGGTGAAGAGTGATCCAAAATGCTTGCCAAACCTTATTCAAAAAGCTAAAACAACACAAAAACTAAAAAGAGCAATCAAGAGCAATAAAAGTAAAGATAACATGGGGTGCCTCCCAAGAAGCGCTTGGTTACCGTCTTAAGCTCGACGATACCTGTGTTATGGTGTCCAATTAGTACCTCCTTGATGTCAAGTAGCTTCTTCCATGATGAAAGTTGAGCTCCAAGTAGCATCTTGGAGGAATGGTAAACTAGCCAATGCACATTGATGCTTGTATCGCACTTGAGACCTTGGGGTGGCTTGCTACCTTTGAGTGTCGAAGCTTGAGGAAGAAAGTATGGTAGGGAGCCTCCATTGAGATCCATTGTCTCCAAGTTGGTGATGCCACTCAAGGAGTCTTCCGGTTCACACATGGACGACTTCTCTTCCATTATCACCTTAGGGGAGGTTATGAAGCTTGTGTCCGTCTCTTGACACAAGTACTTCATGATCAAGCAAGAAGATTGAAGAGTACTCACAACCTTTGGTGGGACCTCAATAGGGTGGTGTTGTTCACTTTCGTGCTCCACTCTCGGTGCCACCTCTTCTTGAAGCGTCTCCAATCATCTCTCACCTCTTCTAAAGGGTCCTCATCCTCAAGTCTCCTTGGTTCTTCATACCCCACATCATCGTTATATGGCGTCTCCATGGGAAGAGCATGCTCCTCAATCTCCTCCATTACCAACTCTTCTTCCGTGTCAAGCTCCTCGGATTCACAAGTGTCTTCTTCATCATCATAAACATTCTCCAAATGATTGGGATGTCGCTCATTCTCAAGAATCTTCGTGACGAGCTCTATGCTTTGGGATAAGCGGTTAACTCAATTTGCATTATCCTCTGCAATTTGTAAGATCTCTAGCATGAAAGGGGATGGAAGAGGTTTCTCATGGCTCATGAACTCTTCTTGGGGGAACTCACCTTCTTCTTCTTTCATGTCAAGCACTTCCGGTTCAAGGCTGTCGGAGATGAGCTTCATACTTTGAGTTGAACGATCCAATCGAACCGCATTATCTTCAGCAATTTGCAACATCTCCTCAATTGTGGGGGGAGATGGACATTGTTGTTCCTCCTCTAGAGCTTCCTTGATGAGTGTCACGCCTTGAGCTAAACGATTGAGTTGGTTCGCATTATCTTCCGCAATCTTCAAAGCTTTCTCAAGTGTGGAAAGAGGTGGAGGAGGTTCCTCATAGCTTACAAACTCCTCTCGAGGACGCTCACTTTCCTTCACCATTTTCAAGAGCTCCTCTAACATAGAAGGAGGTTGAGAGGGTTGCTCACAGCTTGTGAAATCCTCTTGAGGGCGCTCGCTTTCTCTAACCATCTTAAAGAGCTCCTCTAACATTGAAGGCGGTGGAGAATGTTGTTCTTGACTTGTGAAATCTTCTTGATAATACTCCGGCAAGACTTGATGGTAGGGTGGAGATGGATAGGGACATTGTTCATTCCACATTGGCATTGAAGCTTGTTGTTCTTGATCCCACCATTGGCTATCTCCCTCATAAGTTCCTTGGTAGTAGTTGGATGAAGTAGGATTACCATGATATGGATTAGGAGATGGATTCCACCCTTGATAGGGACCATAACCTTGATTTCCATTCCACGAGTTCATCTTACTTGCAACCTTGCTCCCATGAACTAGATAGGTGGATAAGGGACCTACAAACACGCACAACAAACACAACCAAGTAATACAACGATGCGGGATAACAAAACCAAACAACAAGTAAAAGGAAGCAAAAACTAAATTGGAAGGAAGTGAATAGATCGGTCCACTACTAAGTGCTTTCAAAGGATTGAGAATGGCCCCGGCAACGGCGCCAAAAACTTGGTAAAAGCGTGTTTACCAAGGTCGTATTCCACGAGGGCTCTCTCAAAAGCTTGTACTCACACGGTTCATGGACGGTCTATTCATTTAAAATAAGATTTGGTTTGAAATAAGAACAAAAGAAAACATAAAGAAAACTAAACAAACAAAGCAAAACAAAAGGGTGCAAATCAAAGACAAAGGGGGTTCTCTTGGTGGGTAGTTTCATCATGCTCAAGAGGTACAAATGCACAAACAAGCCAAACATGTTCGAGGAAGCAATCGAATGACCAGCATTTCACTTCTAAAGACTCAATGCACTCTCGTCGCACTAAATCCCTATCCTAGAACCACTCAACCTAGGCTCTCGCTCTCAAGCTAAGTGACTAAGGATGCATTAAAGGTGTTTGATGAAATGCCAAGCTACAAAACCCTCTCCTATGACTCTATGACCACTAGGCTAGACACCACACTCTCATGTCAATGTTCTAACACTAAGAGAATCATCCAAAGACTAATCAAAGTTCAATTGAGTGAAAATCCTAATGCACACCAAGTGTTCGATAAAATGCACAAGTGAGAAATCATGCAACTATGGTTGAATTGAGATGATCTAATCTCTTAGAACACACTCTCTTCAATCCCTAGACCTACAATCCATGTAATCCAAGCACTCTCATGCATTACATTACAAATAATAGACCAATCAAGCCATAGCCATCAATGGAATTAACAACAAGTCATAGAGACCATCTTCTTACAATCCAAGATCAATCATGGCAAGTTCTATTCAATCATCCCTCTATCATAGCACAACTAATCTACCCATCCAAGATGAACCCTAGAAACTCAGCCACACATGGCCAAGGGAGTAAAGAGAAAAGAAGGAAGAATGGTCACCAAGAACACCATGGATGAATCCTTGAGATGATCTTCACTTCTCCACTTGTAAGCACTTCTCCCAAGGTTTGTTGGCTTCAATCCTAGCTCCAATGGCTTCAAATTGCTCCCAAAATGTGTTCTAGGGTTTGAGGGTTCGTGGGTATGTACAAGGGGTTCAAGAGATGTGATAGAATTCCCCTAATGGCCAAAAAAACAAGAGTATATATAGTACAGGGGCAGTGCACGGCGTGCACCTATGCACGGCGTGCAGGGTGCACGGCGTGCAAGGCTGCACGGCGTGCACCTTGGAGCTGAATCTTCTTCGGAGCCTCCTGGACAGCCCGTGCACCAAACCGTGCACGGTGCACGGCGTGCATCATGCACGGCGTGCACATCTGCACGGCGTGCACCCCTGCACTCTGCAGAAAGCTTGATCTTGCCACGTCCACATCTCCTCCGTCCTAGCTCTGATTGACCTTCCGTTTGATCCTACGTGCTCCTTGTCACCAGTACTATAATTCCAAGACCTGAAAATACAAAGAAAACACCTCCAATAGACATGGAATTGGCCTCAAAGTGGCAACCGGGCAACAGAATAGCACTTAGCACAAAACTCCGATAAAAACACATTAAGCACGGCATTTAAGAATCAGACACGGGCATTTCAAAGGTCATTCATAAGCTTAAAATGCACTAATTAAAGTCACATCAGCAAAACATTTCTCATTCTATTGGCAATCACCTTAGGGGTCGTTTGGTACAGGGGATTGAGAATTAGAGGAAATATGAAAATAGGATAATGGTGGAAAAGTGTTTGTTAAAAGTTGGAGGATGTTAAATTACATTGTTTGGTATGTATATTTAGTAAAGAAAATAGGAGGGGAAGACAGTGGGTCCCATTATTCTATTTGGGGGAAGTCAGAATTTCTGATAAAAGTAGAAATTGTCAGAATACACATTCTGGAGACAATAAGAAACTCTGGGTATCTGAAATACAAAACCCCAGCTCCATTAGACAGTAAACAAACAAGAATATCTCAGAATACAGAGTTTCCAATAAACACAGCTGGATTTCCTTATAAATAACATTGCAGCACGATATTGGACGATAATCCCTAATCTCACAGGCATTAGTCTTTTTGGGAAGCAAGGCTAGAATCACTGAATTTACAAAACTGGGAAGCTTACATGTACTAAAGAAGTACAGAACCGCACTCACCATGTCTCTACCAACAATCTTCCAGTGCTTCTTATAGAAGGACACCGGGAATCCATCAGGACCCGAGGCTTTATCCCCAGACATCCCATTCAAGGCCTCAATCACTTCTTTCTCTGTCACCTGATTCTCCAGGGCCTCTGATTGAACTTCAGAAACCTTTCGTACAATCAAATCATCCAGAGCATAATCCTCAATCACTTTCTCTTCTCCCAATAGATTTTTATAAAAATCAACCACAATACTCTTTAATTCCTCAAACTCTTCAACCATGTCACCATCCCCATTACGAAGCTGACGAATTGTATTTCTAAGAGAACGAGTTCTAACATGACTAAAAAAATACTTAGTATTTTTGTCACCTTCCACAATCCAAAGAGCCCTTGATTTTTGTCGGAGTATACTTTCTTCATCTTTTTCAAGCTGCTCAAGTTCCAACCTACACCTCCTAGCTTTATTAACATTTCCAGTGCTAGGATACTCAAAGACACACCTCTATTTTCCTCTAGTTCTTTTTTTCTTATTATGAACTCTTCTGCTTATATCCGATAGTAGCACTCTGCATTAAGCTTCTTCAGCTCCTTTTAAGCTCATGTAATTTTCCATACAGCCTGTTAATACGAAGTATCAGTAGATCTCTTACTCCAGATTGCATTAATAATACCATCAAACCTTGGATTCTCAGCCCAGGAATTGAAATACTTGAAAGCTTTAGGCTGCGAAGCCAGTTCCATCCCAGTAGTAATGAGCATAGCACAATGATCTGATACATCACAAGGAATGATCACAACCGAACTAGAAGGGAACTTGACTTGCCAGTCATTACTAACCAGTACTCTATCCAGACGTCCAGAGATCGGATCCAAGGCTCTATTGTTAGTCCAAGTATAGAACGACCCTGAAGAAGAGTGTTCCTCCAAAGAGCAATCTCTCACCAAATCCTTGAAATCCTCCATACTAACAAAGGAGCTCAGTCTATTAGAAGCTTCACTCACATCTAAAATAGCATTAAAATCACCACCTACTAACCATAGACACCCAGCCTGATTAAGCCTCTGAATATCATCATAGAGCTCTCTCCGCCTGTATAGATCCGTGGAAGCATAAACAAAGGTGCATGCTAAAGCTTTAGGAGATCTATTCGGACATGAATGTACTGACTGCCCTTCTGAATCACTCTCAATGGCACATCCGGCTTCCAAACAAGCCATATCTTACCAAGATCATCATCATAACAAGTATCAACCTTCCATCCCCCAAAATGCTGCACTATCAAATCATCAACTTTATCTCTCTTAACTCTAGGTTCAAGCAAAACAATAACATATGGCTTTATCTCTCATCATGGTTTTGGCAACGCTCCATTGGTTGAGTTCTTCAGCAATTCTCTTAATGATGACACGACCATGATCATTAATCAATTGATGCAAGGGGATGTCAATCAATTGGAGCCAGATGCTGCGCTTGAGCATTATGCTCAAGTGGCCAAGAAAAGTCGTACTTGTAACTGACGCTCAAATCCAAGGACCGCCAATTTAGTAGAAGACTCACCTATGAAGGCTTTGATGGAAAGCCAAGCCAAAGAGATAAAGAAGTTGCAGTCACAAGTAGAATAGCTTACGATGGCGAAACTCCACGGTTCCTAATGCTAGAGCTTCCAAGGCCCCAAGTTCCACTCCTTCTGAGGTTCTATATTGTGACCAATGTGGTGATCGTCGTCATCCAGAAAGAGAGTGTTTTAAGTTGGAAAGCACTAGAGGAATACATGAAACCTTGTGGATGGTGCGACACTTGTCCTAACAATGGTGATGAGTGCAAGAGGTTCGGAACTTCATACCCCTACAATAGTGAAGAACTCCAGTTTATTTGTAAGGGCTATCCGCTAAATCAATTAGGCTATAATGGATATAGACAAGAAAGTCGCTACAATCAAGACTTCAATTAGGAGAAATGGACCATGATCAACCAACGCTCGAGTAGCTCAAGACCTCCATACCAACCACCTAGTTCGACAAGTAGGGTGCAAAGTCAGGGTTACCAGAATCAGAAATCCTCGAGTAATGAATCGACCTCCAGAGAAATCTTGAATAGGCTTGAGAAGATAGAACAAAAGACTGATTTGAGGTTCGCCAGCCATAATTGAAGGGGCAACAAACACACAACGAGAGGACAAAGAACAAGTTTAACAAATTGGTCCGCATGATGAAATGGAACCAACAACCTTATAGCTCACTACCTAGTACCACCGATACCAAGCCCAAACAAGAAACATGAAAGGTCGTCACTACCAAAAGTGGGAATGTGGCCAAAGGATCTAGCAAAAATATTGAGAGGCCTATGATACCAAACTAGGTTATTCTAGATGTGCCGGAGGAGGAATTTTCCACCATAATAAATAAAAAAATGAAACTATGTACCAAAATAAATACATATTCAAACTATGTACAAATATGGGTATATCCGCCTAGGACCTGGGCGATTTCGCCCATGCCATAGGCGTTATCGCCCATGACACAAGCGATTTCGCCCATCACATTCATCAGCTTCATATTTAACGATTCAAATGTTTGATTTCATAATTTTACTTTGCATATTGGTAATCCAATTTTGTATAATTACAAAATGATCACTAGTTTATGTAATTTTGTAAAATAATCATTGAAGTTTGAATTTCAATAATGAATTTAACCGTGCTACCATAATTGTAACTAAATTGAATTCAATTTTTACTCGCGAACTTGTCGATGATTAATTCTTTACCTGCCGAGCTTCACCGCCTGCCTAGCGCCTAGCGCCTTCTTGAACCTTGGATTCAGCTCGATTCGTCAACTCGTTAAATTTGACTCGTTAACTTGTTAAAGAATTAATCATCGACAAGCTCGCGAGTTGAAAAATTAATCATCGACAAGTTCGCGAGTAAGAATTGAATTCAATTTAGTTACTATTATGGTACCACGGTTAAATTCATTATTGAAATTCAAACTTCAATGATTATTTTACAAAATTACATAAACTAGTGATCATTTTGTAATTATACAAAATTGGATTACCAATATGTAAAGTAAAATTATGAAATCAAACATTTGAATTGTGGAATGTGAATGAATGTGATGGGCGAAATCGTCTGTGTCATGGGCGATAACGCCTATGGCCTGGACGATTTCGTCGAGGTCCTAGATGGATATATCCATATTTGTACATAATTTGAATAGGTATTTATTTTTTTTTTTTTTTGGTCGAGCACACCCACGGAAGAGTGTACCAAGAACACCTAAACTATGGAGAAGGGGGGTGGTGGAAGGGAAGGTTGGGTGGGACACCCTTGGGGAGCTTTAGGGAACAGTGAGAACAACGGATGTTAAGGGAGCTTTAAAGGAGATTCGAGCGAGCGAATAAGGTAAGTTTCAATAATTGGGATCTCAAAGGGAGCATTGAGAGAGCTTCTCTAGTCACAATTTGGGCACTTGTATTAGCCAACGTCGAAGATACGGACTCGGCCACACTTCCAAACTGGGATGAAGGAATTTTCCACCAACCTTAGATCCCGCGTCTCCTCCCAGAAAATACGAGCTAGCAAACTAAGCTCCGTCCTTTCGCGTGCATCTTGAAGATCCGCAGCAGTGAATTGGACGGATGAGATTTCATATCCATTAAGGGCCATTATGTAATTGGAAGGGGGAGTAATAGAAAAAGCATGGTGAGTTAAAGAGATGAGTAAGGGACTGTATTTAACC
This sequence comes from Linum lewisii, assembly GCA_034768395.1. NCBI lineage: Eukaryota > Viridiplantae > Streptophyta > Magnoliopsida > Malpighiales > Linaceae > Linum > Linum lewisii. Next base: position 17,576,178 of record CM068301.1, on the reverse strand, counting down.
AACAGAGAATAACAGAAACGTAGAAAAAGTAAGGAAAAATAGAGCAGAACTCTAATTAAAAAATAATAGACAGTTGAAAAGCTAAACCACAATCTCTCACCATATCTCCTCAATCCGGGAAAAAAGGACGTGATAAGCAACATGTGAAACTTGATTGAACAATGCAAAAAATAATCCAAACATCGCCGATTGAAGTATTGAACGTCTGACGTCGGAACAGAAAAGCCGCGGGCTCCTTTAACCAAGCAAACCGCGACCCGAAGTCCCACCGTTCCGGAGCAGACTCCACCTGACTAAAATTGTGAACAAACAGCAGTAGGGCTGAACCCCAACGCGATCCTTCCCATAGAGGAAAGACAGCGACGCCCATCGACCAAGAGGAGTCCAATGAATCCCAATCTTACCCTTGAAACAAGAAATCAATAGCAAATACACCACGAGGGTGGCATCAGGACTCCGAAGAGCCTGTAGTACAGTATACGGGAGACCCGCAACTGCATAGAGAACAAGAGTAATTGGAACCCCGAAGGATCATCGGAGCAAAAAGCACCAGACTGCTACAATCCGTCCGATGCAAGTAGATGTCCTTCTTTCCGGCGAGGTTTGTTTAATCTCCGACGATTCGTTTGGGCTTCTCTGGCTTGTGAGGATTGCTTGAGAGAAAGATGCCGGACTGGAATGATGTTGAAAGGCTCTTCGTCTGCCTTGGGAGACCGGTTGGGCCGTTGCCGTCTCGGCGGAGGAGCACGGTGCCAAGCGGCGGACATTGCGGAAATTTTCACTAATTGAGACTTCGAAGATGTTAATAATATAAACCTAATGAATAGATATTTATTTTAGTACATAGTTTCATTTTTTTTATTTGTTATGGTGAAAACTCCGCCAGAGGGCCAGAGGACAAGGGGTGAGGACGGTAACCACCTCCTACCTCCAAGGTGGCGGGACCACCCCATACATACCGAGGATTCCATTCCAAAACAGGGACTATTTTTTTTGAAGGAAAAGATGATCTATTAATCTCCGAAACGTTTTACAGAGGAACAAAGCTTAACCAGGATTGGCTGGGAAAACTGTAAGATTACAAAGCCAGTCAGGCGGGAGGGTACGGTCCCTAGCGGACCTAGCAACCCAGTCTGCCGTCCCGTTCGACTTCCTCGGGGTGAATTGGACGGTGATGGAAGGGGCCATCTCAATAGCCTTTCTGATGCGGGCAATGAGGCCATAACAATCCCAAGGCCATCGGGTGCTGTTACTGTGGAGGCAGTTGATCAGGGTTAGACAGTCTGAGAAGACCGTACATTGGTGGGGAGAACTGTCAGCGTAAGATACAGCTTCTAGTAGCGCTTTGGCTTCCGCAACGATAGGGGAAGAACAGACAAAGTTTCCCGCTCGACCATCGCAAATCTGACCCATGGGGCTAGTCACAACTACTCCATATGCCGCCGTCTGGGGACCTTCCAGGAAAGATCCATCGCAGTGTACCCGCAAGGACATGGTACATGGCAGTGGGTTATCATTGGGATGGGGTGGGGTGAGCGTAGAATTCAGAGGAACCGGCCTGCGCTGGGGCGCTGTGGGGCTCGGGTAGGATGTTGTCCATAGAGCAGCATCGGAAAGGGCATGGCCCAAAGACTCTCTTGCCACCGGACGGATGCTACGAAAAACGGCTGCATTTCTTGCTTTCCAGATGTTCCAACATATAACCGCTCTTTTTTCTGTCGCAAATGCTCCAGGTACGCCCTGCAAGGAAAAGAACCACACATCGAAAGTTTGGTCAGGAAGGGGAAAAGGCAGCGCAAGCGATGACCTTTCCCATGTGTCCTTTGCATGGGGGCAAGAGAAGAGGCAATGAGGAATGGATTCTTCCTGGAAATTGCAGATAGGGCAAGTTGGGGATGCCGCACAGTTGCGCGTGATGAGTCTGCCATTTGTGGCCAAAGCTCCATGAATGCATCTCCAGATGAAAAAAATGATTTTTGGGGGCAGGGATAGACTCCATAGCCATTTCCATTGATTCGAGTCGTAAGTCTGAAGTCGTGCTGGAAGGGTCGAGGCTTGCATGTCATTTGCTGAGGTTGCGTGGTAAGCTGATCGAGCAGAGAAGCTCCCATCTTTTGTGAATTTCCATTTCCAAGCGTCCTTGAGGTCTGGGGGGCCGCAATGGATTTTTGTAACCGCTTCCAGTTGATCGTCATTGCAGAACTGTCTGACTATTGAGACGTCCCAGTCTTGCTCCATCGGGTTTATCCATTCAGATACTCTGCTGGACGTCTCAACCTCAACCTGAAGATGGTTGGAAGGGAGGCTTGGGACCCAAGGGTCTTTCGTGATCAGGGTCGATTCCCCATTCCCTATGACTCTGACTGCCCCCAGACTGATGACTTTTCTAGCCTCCCAGATGCTAGACCAAATCCAAGATGGTCTAGCACCCTTCTTTGCTTCTTCAAAGCTTACTTTTGGGAAATATCTGCTTTTGAGCAGACGAGCCCAAAGTGGGGGAGGACCATTGTCGGGAGAAGTCTGAAGCTTCCAGGCTTGTTTTGCTAGCAGGGCAAGGTTGAAAGTTCTGAAATTTCGGAACCCAAGACCTCCGCAGATTTTAGGGAGTGAGAGAGTGTTTCCGTGACTCCAGTGAATGGCCTTTCTGTTAAGACTGCCCGACCAGAAGAACTGCCTGAGGATGGAGTTCATCTTGTTTGTGGTGGCTTTTGGGAGGAGGAAAAGCGTCATGATGTAAGACGGAATGGCTTGGATGACCGCTTTTAGGAGTGTCTCCTTTCCCGCATGGGAGAGAGTAGACCCTTTCCAAGTTTGGGCCGAGGCGAACATTCGATCCAAGAGAAAGGAGAAGGTTTCCTTACGTGATCGACCCCATTCGGTTGGTACTCCTAGGTATCTGGAATGGCCCGTTTGACAGCCGATGTGAGACAGGATCTCTTGCCGCCGAGCATCTTCGACATTCTTGCTAAGAAAATTGATGATTTTTCCGGGTTGACTTCTTGTCCTGTGGCCAACCCGTACCCATTGATGATATTCATGATTTTTCCAGCTTCCTGTACAGTGGCCTTTCCAAAGATAATGGTATCGTCCGCAAAAAGGCAATGAGTGAGGCGTGGGCCCCGGAGGTTTAGCTTGATACCGGAAATATCTTGGCTGCGTACCCCTTTCTCCACCATGTAAGACAGGGCATTGGTCATAAGGATGAACAGGAAAGGGGAGATCGGGTCTCCCTGTCTAATACCCCTGGATGGAGAAAATCCCTCAGTAGGGTTGCCATTGACGAGGAGAGAGAACTTCACCGTTCGGATGCAGCTTTCGATCCAGCCACACCATTTATCTGAGAACCCGTATGCTTTTAGGAGGTCCATCAGACAATCCCAGTCCACCAGATCGTAAGCTTTCCTCATATCGAGCTTGAGACACATGTCCATTCTCTTACTCTTGGTTCTTGTCTTGAAACTGTGCAGGACTTCATGCATGATGATGATGTTATCTTGAATGGCTCTGCCTCCAGTGAATGCTGCCTGGGCTTCAGAGACAATTAAGTCCATCCATTTCTTTAGCCGGTTGGTCAGCAGTTTTGAAATAACCTTGTACCGGAAGTTGCAACAGCTAATGGGCCTGAACTGACCAATCTTGGTAGGGTTTTTAACTTTCGGGATGATGACGATGTGTGTGTCATTCCAGTTCGCAGGCATCATTCCGGATCTGAAAAAGGTCTGTATTTCTGAGCAGAAGTCTTCTTCGATCAAGTTCCAGAAGCGTCTGTAGAAGTGTCCAGGGAAACCATCCGGACCTGGAGCCTGTCTTGCCCCTAGTCCGAAGACCGCACATCTGATGTCTTCGTTTGTAAAGTCCTTACAGAGGTCACTGTTCATTTCATCAGTAACCAGAGTGGGCATGGTGATGTTGGGTAGGTTTTCCCTTTCCATGTTTCTGGCAGTGAAGAGCTCGACGAAGAAGGATCTCGCTAGGGCTTCAATTTGTGGTTCGGAGGTGACCCACTCTTCTTGCTGGTTTAGTAGGCGGTGGATCCGATTTCGTTGTCGGCGATGAACGGCTGTGGCGTGGAAGAAGCTGGTGTTTCTGTCTCCTGCTTGTAGCCATTTGACCCTGGCTCGTTGACTCCATTCTAGTTCCTTTGCTGTCCACAAGTCATCTAACTCTCTTTTCAGCTGTCTTTCTTCCTCAATGATAGTTGGAGAGCGGAAACTGGTTTGGATCTGTAGAAGATCCCTTTTAATGTCAGCTTCTCTGGAGAGAGTTGCCTTATGTTTTTGGCGGGACCACTTTGCCAAGTCAGTGCTGCACAGCTTTGAGGAAAGAGTTGGCTTCTCGTGGTAGTGTGTTCCAGAGTCTTGTAATGATGTTTTCGCATTCTGGATCAGCCAGCCATCTTTCGTCAAAACGGAAAGGGCTTCTTGACTTGAAATTTTCTCCATGGAGCTGGATGGTTAATGGGCAGTGATCTGAGCCAATCCTGGCTTCATGGATGATTAGGGCTCTCTCAAAACTTGTTCTCCAAGCGGTGTTTGCCAGTGCTCTGTCCAATCGTTGTTTGATTTCGTTGTCGCCTTGCTGTCCATTTGTCCATGTGAAGGAATCCCCTTGGTATCCAAGATCAAACAAGGCATTGTCGAAATGAAGTTGCGGAAGGCATTGGTCGAGGCGTAGGAAGGGGTATTTCCCCCATGTTTCTCATAAGCAAAAGCAATGGCGTTAAGATCGCCTACAATTAGCCAGGGCTCATTATCGTCCCCATGGAGGCTATTGATGTCATCCCAAAAGGCGTTTCTCTCTACTACGGTACAAGGGGCGTGAATGAACGTACAAAAAAAACTACACCCTAAGTCAATTTTTGCATGGATAAAGTTCTTTGAAGAGTTAATGATTCGCATCGGGATATCATTTACCCACCAAAGAGCCAAGCCGCCAGCTAGGTTGACTGGGTTGACGTAGTAAGCATTGCCAAAATCCAAAATAGTCCGTTGTCTTTCCAAGTATGGAGTCTCCTGTTTTGTCTCCATAAGGAAGACAATAGACGGGCGGATCTTGCGTACGAGACTACGCAAGTGATCAACTGTGAGGCTCCGCCCCGCGCCTCTACAGTTCCAGCTTATCAGACTCATGGAAGAGGAGGTGGCTCTGGAGAGGCCACCGCTTCTTTGTTGAGATCGAGATCTCCTCTATCTTCCTCATTATCATTTTTGTTGTTTCCTTCCTTTTCATTTTCACTCTCCATAATCTGCTGGTTGGGAAAGAGTTTTCGGGCAGTAGTCTTCCTTTTTATGACTTTTCCGATTTTTCTGCCTTTGGAGGATGAGCCGACAGTCGGGGGGCAGCCGAAAGGGTTGGGGTTTGAGTTCAGTTTCCGTTTCTTTGGGTTTGGTTCATTGGAGAGGTGCTCTTTTCCTTTTGGTTGGCTCGAATTGATGGATGAAGGTGGGATCATGGAAGAGCCCATTTCTGGGAGAAATTAAATAGGAAGGTGCTAGGGCTTTGGAAAGGACCATCAAGGTTGGGCAGATTGATGTCAGATAACAAGGGGCTGGGTGTAAAGTGCAGCTCATTTGGGTTGTTCCTGTTGAGGGGTGGGGTTTGGTGGTTATTAAAAATTGGGCTCGGAGTGGGGTTTGGATGGAGGGGATAATACACAGGCCCATTCTGATTTGCTTCATCTTGTTGGAAGAAGTCAAGGCCCAAGGAAAAAGGAGGGTTTGGGGAGACTTGGAATAGGTTGGTTGGGCCCATGATATTGGATCTGTTAGGGCTGATGCCTTCAAACCCTGGGGGCACCGAAGGGCTTCGGCCAGCTAGAGAGAGGGGGCGGCTGTCAAGGCTGATGGGGGTAGCGGCTGTGCGCCCAGCTGGAGTGGTCAGCGTGTTTCCCTCTTCATCCACGTGTGGTGACAGGCTGGCCCCTATTTTTGAACTGTTGGGAAAAAAATCAAGGTAGGAGGGAGTGAGCTGGCTTCCTGAGAAGACAGGTGACATCTGCCCGTTTCTATCCGTTGGTGGTGCAGTTCCCAAGGAGTTGCGTGGGGAGACGTGCTGGAAGGGACGAGGGCGAGTCGACCTCATCGGAGATCGACTTTCAGCTCCGGAATAGCTCCTCGCCGGCGTCGGGGCTCTGGGTCGGCGGGACTGAGCCATCTCCCTGTTTGAATTTGATCCAGAGGATTGCTGCACGGATTGGCTTCTGAGTCCCGACAATGCCTTTCTCTGTTCGTTATTCCCCTTTCGGATCGGGGTTAGGCTCCCTTCGATGTCAATGGTTCTGTCATCGCTTTCTTCATGGCTGGACGATCTATTAGAGCTAAGCCTCTCCGATGACCGAATCTGACTTCCTCTGCTTACCGAGAACTCTCTTGTGTGAGAGAGGGAGCCGGATGTTGGTGTCCTTAAGGAGGAGGATATGTCAGATCCTTCGGGGTCATCTTGGTCTGAGTCAGTGGCATACCCAGCTCTGATGGACCGGCGGTAGAATCCTTTCGTCGGGACAGCTTCACCATTTCTCAACATCTCCTCTTTGATGGAGCATTTGTTCATCTCATGCCCGATTCTTCCACACACCCGACAGAACTCGCGGATCTTCTCATAGCTTAGTTTAACCGTCTGATTTGTAGAGTCGTCCAGATCAAATTCATCGATGAGGGCGTTCTTTAGGTTAACCTTTGCAAAAACCTTAACATTTGGCCTCCATCTATCTGGATTGATCCCTTCTGGGTCGATGGAAATGACTTGGAAGAAATTCTGGGCCATGTTTCTCATGTCTGCCTCATTCTTGTATTGACCAGGAACATCCATGAAGTTGATCCAGAGAGGGGCTTCATCGAAATTGAGATCTTCTGGCTTGCCGACCGGGTTCCAGTATTGAATACTCAGTAAGGAGTTAGAAATTATGTAGGGTTGGTTTTCCCAGGCAAAGGTTCTCTGTGCCTCACTTTGCAAGGTGAAGACGAAGACTCTGGTGTTTTCCTTACTCCTCTGGACGTCAATCTGTCCCAGGTGGTTCCATGCTCTATTGGTCGCTCCTATGACCGCTCCCAGTGCCATCTCTTTTGTTCCGGTGCAGTAACCAACCATCAGGAGGGGGCCATTCTTTTTGTGGTTTGAAGGCTGCATCTTTAGTTTTATTTTTCCTTTTTCGATGGTCAGATTCTGGGCTTGGGCAAGCAAATTATTCATTTCCATGGTGGCAGATGGGGATGAATCCTTTGACGGGGGAGGGTTATGTTCTGTTCGGTGGAGGGTTTCCAGGGGTTTTCCACGGATACAGAGCGGTTGTGGGTTTTCTGGGATTGTGGGATTGGGCTGCACCTTTGCTTCTTAACAGCCGGTTCTCTTACTCCTTCCCCCATTCTGGAGGTCACATCTATCATGGGGAAGGTATGTTTGTGTGGCTCTAGGTGGCTGATGCGTTTCTTCTTCTTTTCTCTCCTCTTTCGTCTGATTGGAATTTGTACGGGTGGGCATAGGTGACAGCGGTATTGGACCGAGCTGAACTGATATGGCTTGACAGGGGGTGCTGCTCCTCTCATCGGCGGTTGCTGGGGGGTCAAATCTGGAGATTCAGAGATCTTCCTTATCTTCCTAATGAAACTCAGCATATCCCAAAGGGATGAAACATGCTCCACAATGGAGGAAGCCATAGAAAGCGTTGAGAGCTTTCTCACTAGATACGGGTCTTACGGAACCAAGAAGAAGAATAATCTCCAAAACAGGGACTGGCAGACAAACAATTTGATAGATTCCTGGCTATTCTTGGAAAGCAGCAAGCCAGTATCCCTTTTCCTACACCGCTAACTCAGACCAAACAATAAAGTTGATCCTAACAACATTCGAATATTCATATAGTAGTACTAGTCTAAAGCTCCAAACAGGTTATGAGAATATGCAGCAAAGCTAAAGTAGTTCAAAAAAGCCAAACAATTCAACATTAGAAACCAGTTCGAAAGCACACGCTGAATAAGATTGGCAAGCATCCAGTCCAACACAACCGGCCGAAGCAAAGAAAACAGGGGGTTTGAAAACTCAACCAGCAGAGCAGAAGACACCCAGCACAAAGTCTGGAATATTTCAAAGAAAATTAGAGATCCAAACTCTTCGAACAAAAACGTCTTAAAAAAGTTCAGCCGGTGCAAAACCCCTTGCACCCTTTTATTCATCAAAGCCAACTCCCACTTATGGCACAAGACCGTCATTCAGGGACAGTGAAGCGAGCTGATCAGCAGCATTGTTTGCCTGAGGATGAGCAGCAGCAGCAGACACATTCCTAAGAACATCCATTGCTTCCGCTACTTTTGCCTTCAGTGCTTCTGGTGATTCAAGCAGATGCAGCACCTCAGTCTGATCCATCTCCAGAAGCATCCCAGTAACCTTCGCTGCTGAATCAGGTTCCAACTGGCCCACCAATGGGTAAAGATTTTCACCTAGCAGCTGCATCCATCCAAACAAAAATAGACTGCAGATTTCAGCTACTGCAGAGAAACACAGCATCCACTTGGGTAAAATTGGCTATCAAAGACATACCGTCCTCTGGTCTTCAGGTGATGCATTAGCGAGGGCAGATGTCAGAGCGGTGATGGGCATAGGCTGCCCTGCCGCCGCTTCCCGCATTGCCATGCCACCCATGTCATAAGGAACAGAGAGCATGCCCCCACCAACACCTGGCATAGGAACTTCAGGCATGTTGCGACCAGGAGGGTAACGGTATCCACGTCCTCTAGGGAACATCTGAAATAAGCATCCACTGTTAATACCAAGACAGTCCTATAAACAAAATAAACAAATCAGACCAGGAAAAACATGATTTTCATCCACAGGACCTGCTGGGGCATCATGGGAACTGGCTGCTGGGACTGCTGTCCAGGACCACCTCCACGACGGCCACCAGGGCGCATGCCCTGTTGCCCGTGCTGAACAACAGGTACAAAGTAATTTTGCATTGGACCAACACCAGGCCTCATCCCAGGAACAAGCTGCTGCTGGTAGCCAAATCCAGCCTACAAAATACAGCCAAATTACAACAGGTACAATTCTTGTGGGTTTCCAATTTCAATGAGATCAACACTAAAACTAGAAATAGCAAGGTAACCACCAAAAAAGAAGACACAGAATGAGAAACAAAAAAAGTAGTAAGATGGAAAGGCAGCCAAAAAAAATAACAGATTTAAAAGCTAGCAAGCTAACAAAAGAGTAGAAAACTCTCTATAAAACTATAGATAAAATAGTCTAAAATAATTGTGCTGACACGAAACCATTCTTGGCCAATCCACAAATATAAAAGAGACAAGCACGCAAGTATAATCAAAACATGACTGGACACAACACACACTCTCTCTCTAAGTGAACTTGTATAATTACACAAAGCAATCCACTGGAAATTACACTACATTCTGCAACGGGGGCTAATTTAATGATATGAAAGGGCAGAAAATTCAGGCGGCTTACCTGAGGCGGTATAATGGCTGGAGGGCCTTGACCATACATAAACTGTTGCCCTAAACCAGGTGCACCCGGAGGAAACATTGGCATGCGCGGACCAACAGTAGGAGGCATTGCAACTGGTCTCATCTGGGAAAACTGAGCCTACAAAGTCCGAAAAGTTAGCCCACACAAACAATTAGTTTTCTGAACTTAAAATGAACCTAGAGAGGCGCATCATAAAAAGGCATCTCAGTTATATCCTGATAGTTAAATAGGTTGGGTTTCCATGAAAACAAGAATGTAACAAATGGAAAGATGCACAGCATACAAAAATCTACAGCTAGTTAGTCCGCAAAAGATGTTAGGCATCAACTAAGGGCACACTATTTATCAACATGATACAGAATCAGTGAACCTGAAGTCTTGCTCTACGATCCTCCTTCCGTTGAGCATGAGCAACATACAGGGGTTTGCTAACAACCATCCTTCCATTCATCTCATTGATCTGGAAAATCAGTGGTGATGGTCAATTACAGTTAAAACAGAAAAATAGTACAACTATATATACTGCAAGACAAAAGACTTCTACTTACAGCTCGAGATGCCTCTTCAGGTGTAGCAAAAGCAACAAAACCCGAACCTTTGCTAATTCCACTAGGATCACGCACAACCTTTAAATTAGACGGAAAAAACAATCAAAATATTGTCGACTGTTACAAAGAACAAGAAGATTTAGTACGACATTTTATACAGTGCATGTCGGATACCTTGCATGATGTTACTGTACCAAACTCAGAGAACAACTCCTTGAGCTTTTCATCGGATATGCTGTCATCCAAATTTTTAATGTATAAATTAAGTCCTTGGTACTTATCTACAGATTCCTTGATGCTTTGCTCAAATCGTCCTCTCAGTTCAAGCTCTCTTTCAGATTTTTTCTGAGCCTTCCCCACGAACCACTCCTTGTCATCAATTTTTTTGCCATTGAGAGCTTCAACAGCTTTTGCTGCATCATCTGCATTTTCAAAATTAACAAATCCAAAACACCTTGATTTTCCATCTCCATCCCTCATCACTACAGCACTAGTAATAGAACCATATTCTCCAAAAACATTCTTCAAATCCTCATCTGTGGTTGATTCAGAAAGATTCTTCACAAAAACATTGTTGAATCTTGTGTTGCTTAGGGAACTGTCTCTCTCCTGCTTCCGGACAAAGTGCCCAACATAAACTTGCTTATCATTGATAAGCATGCCATTTAATTTGTCAATAGCATTTTTAGCAGCTTCATCAGTATCAAATTGCACAAAGCCATAGCCTTTAGACTGTCCAGAAGCATCCGTAGCCACTTTGCAAGAAAGAATGGTTCCGAAGGTCGAAAAAGTATCATGTAACGCCTTGTGATCAATGGCCTTGTCAAGGTTCTGCAGTGTATAAAAATAAATTAACAATAAGTCGAGAAGAAACAGTGTCGTCCAGTGGAAAATGAGATCTGAAGGAAAACTCGCTAAAGGCATAAAGCTACGCATACAAACATTCATAGCACATGAACAGAAAACTGAAAATGAAAGAGGAAGCTGGAAAAGGTGTAAGCTCAGGGTGCTAAAACATGAAGCCTTTGATAATTTAAAAATATAAATGGCCAGCGATATAAATAAGAATCCGTACCTTGATATAGATATTTCCTGCACCACTCTTACGAACACTAGGATCCCTATGAGAATACATGATCCTAATAGGCCTGTTGTTGAGGGGAGTGAAGTTCAGCAACTCCAGTGCCCTTGCAGCTGTTGAGAAGTTTAAACGTTAGTGGATGGCTAAAAACGCGTACAAATTTTTCATATGAACAAGTGCAGGTAATTAGTGAGACCAAATAAGAGCAAGTAGTAATGGAAAATTAGTGAAGAAGCCATGTTAATAAGTAGTGATGGGAACAAAATAATAGCTAGATACCACAAAATGAACAAAGTCTATTTTGGACAGGTCTTGTAGGGATGTGATGTGAACATATTGCACAACAACCAGTGTCTAACATCCTACCTTTGTTTGCCCAGAATTAAGATTTATAATCAGATTTACTTAGCAATAATGCCACCAGTCTGCCCAGAATTCCTTTCCCAATAACTGGAAAACAGTGTTTATTATTTGCCTTGTGCCATATAGTTTCAAGTCAATTTCAAAAACCTTCGAACAAATTATAAACTCAGAACACAAGTCACAAGTACTGTGTAATATAGTATGCTTCGAACATTGGAATAATATAAGCAACAATTTATTACAAATAACCAAGGAATCGAAGAAAACTGACCATCTAGGCTACTGTTATAGTTAACATAACCATAGCCGAGAGACCGTCGCGTAGCCTGGTCCCTGCAGATCCGAACAGAGACCAACGGACCAACTTGGCCAAACAGATCGTAAATCTGCTCCTCCGTCACATTCAAATCAAGATCACCCACATAGAGCGAGGTCGCACCGAAAGGGATCGGTCCAGCCGCGACAACCACTCCGTTCTGGGCAGGCATGGATGTAGCCCCTGCTGTAGCCGCCGTCTGCTGATGCTGAGCCTGAACCTGTGCCATCTCAGAAGCCTTCACTCTTTTTTTTTTTGTGCCTTTTCTAATGAAAACTTATAATCTTTTTTTCGTTCCCCGCTCTCCTCTTCACGATAATAAAGATAAAAACAATGCCTTCAACGCGCCACCCTTTCACAAACTGCGATCATAAACTGGGGAAAAAAAAAACAAATCCTAGAACAGGATAAGTAAGACCAATTTTTTTTAGGTAAAATTAGGGGATAAGGAAGAGAAGAGGGTGCGGGGAATAGGATAGAGGAAGGATAGAATCGCCGGCGACCGGAGACTGGAACCGGACGGCAAGGCGACGGAAAGGAAACTGGAAAAAATTTTGGGGTTTTTTTAAGGGTGGGAGGGCAGAAGCACTAGCACAAACTGCTGCACCGCGCCGGCAGAGGGAGTAACTGTGGAGCTTATATACTTAGGGTTAATGGATTCCGAAACCCTAGCTATGTAAACTTGGCGATTTTGATCAGGAGCCGTCGGATGGACAGGCGGACTAGCGGAAACCAGAAACCCTACTACTGATCTTGGTGATTGTGATTATGAGCCGTTGGATCAAGTAATGTTGAGGATTAAGAAGTGGGGTAAGCCGGGTGCAGCTGGTGGTTAGAGCAGAATAACAAAGGCTGTCTCCCTTAAAGTTATCGAAAGCAATGACGTGGGTGTTTTCTTGTCGGAATGGGGCACACTGTCATAGTATAGGCGCCCCAGAAGCCCAATACCTTGGAATGACGATCTGCAACGTGGGCTATTTGAGGGCCATGTTTGGGAAACCTACGAGAGAGGCCATTCATGATTGAAACACATCATAATATTATTGGCTTCACCGACAAGAGTCATGCTTTAAAGCCAACCTATTCTTTTTTTGGTGGAACCCAGGTGCTACTGCACCTTATCTTTCATTCATAGTCAAGCAAGTCTCAGAAACACCAAGTTGGTCATGAAGCAACCAAAAAGAAAGAACAGGATCGGAAAGCTCGATACAATGGAAACCAATAGGACAAGAATGACCTCTATTAGCGAGATGGTCAGCAACGTGATTACTCTCACGAAAATCATGTTGGATGTGAACCTCCCAATCCCGGTTGAGAAGCTCCCGAGCGCGCCGGATAGTAGCGGCATGAAGATGATCCGTACGGTCATCTGACTGGAGAAGAAGAACCGCACACTGCGAATCAATCTGGAGCTCGACTTTGCGATAGCCCCTGTCCCAAGCTAGCTGCAAACCTGACACGACACCCCTCAACTCAGCCCTGGTAATCGAGCAGATACCAAGGTTTTCAGAGAACGCCGCTAAGCAGTGTCCCTGGTAATCCTGGATCAGGCCTCCTGCAGCTGCCTGTCCGGACTCAGAGATGACGGAGCCGTCGGAGTTGAGGGTAACCCACTCTAGAGGTGCCGGCTCCCACGAGATACACACCTCCGTTCTGGCGGGCGGGACGACATCTGTAATGGACCGATCCCTATCCAGGGTGTCTCCCACTAGCGCCACCCAAGCCTGGATGTGACGTGTCAGGGTAACTGCAGTTGTGAGCTTGCCGTTGAACACTCGGTCATTGCGGGAGCGCCATAGAAACCAGCAAGTGACACCGAACAACAGGCTAAGCTCAGGTCTCCTGATGAAATCCTCGATCCAAGGCAGAAGTGGTGACTGAAAAAATGCAAGATTGTCAGAAGGAAAGGCCAGAAGCTCCCAGGTGGCAGAAGCAAGAGGGCAATCCCGCAACACGTGCAGGACAGTTTCCTCTTGCTCCGGGCAAACTTGACAGGTGCCAATCTCCGTCAAGTGCCAGCGGCGGCGTTCACCGTTGGTAAGAAGCCTATGGTGAGCCACTAGCCAAAGAAATTGACGAACTCGTTGGGGGCCTTTCCACCGCCAAATAGTCTTCCAAACTCCCTCCCTCGGCTCCTCGATATCCTCCGCAACCAAAGCGTAAGCTGAGCGAATCCTGAACTTTCCATCCCTTTCAAGACCCCAGGTAATCTGATCTTCACCCGCGCCTGACACCGGTGGTGACATACCTGCAACCTGCAATCTTGCGCCCGGAGTAAGTAAATGCGAAAAGATTGACCAATTCCACTCACCTGTACTCGAGACAAAGGCGCTGACAGGCTGATCAGTATCAATGGCCGGATGATCCCCCAGGGCCGAATCAATAAGCCGTTCGCCAGAATCAATCCATCTGTCCTGCCAAAAGTTCGTCGACGCGCCATCTTGAAGACCCATTCGAAGTCCATGCTCCATAGAAGGAGTCGCTCGTTTGATAGCCCTCCAAAGTGGTGAAATCCGAGAGTTGTTCTTAGGGACCCAACCATTAACACCTTCCCTGAAGTATTTATTCTGAAGAACCTGCACCCAAAAATCATTAGGCGATTTAAAGAACAAAAAGGCAAGTTTCATCATGTAAGCGAGGATCAGTTCTTTCGCCTTCCTCAACCCCAGGCCTCCTCGATCTTTAGGTTTGTAGATGGTATCCCAAGAAACCAAGTGAACTTTCTTGCAATCGTCAGAAGAACCCCAAACAAAGTTTCTAATTTTTTGATCAATTTTCTCACAGATATGGGAAGGAAGGGCAAACGTCTGCATAGCGTAAGCTGGAATAGCGTTTAGAACAGAGAGCGCTAGAGTAATCCTCCCTGCAAGAGATAACGAGCTCGCCTTCCAACCTGAAAGCTTCGCGTCAAGGAGCTCAATAATAGGTTGATAGGTTCGGTGGGCAATGCGATCGTGGAGCACCGGAACTCCCAGATAGCGGCCAAGATCCTGAGTCATCGGGATTTCAAGCAAGCGAGAGATTTGGCCACTGACTCCACGCTTGGTATTAGGAGAGAAAAAGATCACTGATTTATCCTTGCTAACCAGTTGACCAGAAGCTTCACAGAAGCATTTCAAACACTCAAGAATAACTTGTCCCTGCTTTACTGACGCCTCCCCAAACAAGATAAGATCATCTGCAAAAAAGAGATGAGACAAGTTTGGGCCAGCTTTCCCGATATGGATCGGTTTCCACTTGTTTCTCTGCACTGCATCAGTAATTATATGACTCAAGCGTTCAATACAAAGGGTAAAAAGATAAGGGGAAAGAGGACAACCCTGACGGAGCCCTCGAGACGGTCTGAAGCTGTCAGACATGCCGCCATTCCAAAGGACCTGAAAGCGGGCCGTAGTGACGCAGGCCATGGTAACAGAGATAAATTCCGGAGGGAAACCCGCAGCCACAAGAGTCTCTTCCAGGAAGCTCCATTCCACACGATCATAGGCTTTGGCCAAGTCAATTTTCAAAATTATACGCCCTTTCTGACCTTTCATTCCCATCAATGAGTGAACCACTTCTTGCAGGATGATAATATTATTAGAGATATGACGGCCAGACACAAAACTGGATTGAGTCAGGTGGATAAGCTGCTTCATATAGCCTTGAATCCTGTTAGCCAGACACTTCGTCAAAATCTTATAAGCCACATCGCAGAGCCCTATTGGTCGAAACTGAGAGATTTTCTCAGGAGCTCGAACTTTAGGCAGAAGAACAAGCAGAGTATCATTAGCAGTTTCCACCTGAGACGGGTTAAGAAAGCAATTCTGAACAAAAAGCACCATCTCCTGTCCTACAGTATCCCAGCAACGCTGAAAAAAGATGGGATGGAACCCATCTTTACCCGGAGACTTCATCGGACCCATCAATTTAATGCAGGTCACTACTTCATCTTGAGAGACATGCCGGCGCACACTATCTCTGGCCTCCTCTGAAATTGGACTGAAGTTAGCCAGGCAACCCGAGAGACGGAGATTATCCGACGTGTACAGATCCTGGAAGAAAGTCGTGGCCATAACCTTCAGACGGTTTTGATCATAAACCCACATACCCTCTTCGTCTTTCAAACATAGGACTTTGTTATGTTTGCGACGTTTCATGGTCGAGAGATGAAAGAACCTAGTATTCCTATCACCATCTTGGTACCATTGGTTCCGAGCTTTAGACTTCCAAAGTAGCTCCTCTTGCCAGAGAGTCTCTTCAAGACCCCTACGAACATTAGCTTCCAAAGTAAGAGAACCCGGTGAAGCAAAGGTCTCATTCTGCACCTCAAGTGCAGCAAGTCGAGTAACAAGCCGCCTTTTCCGCTAAAAAATATCTCTGAACACCCTTCGATTCCACTGATGAAGTCAACTTTGCAAAAAGCTTACCATTAATCGACTCACCCTCACACCAATAACTTCTAAGGGCTCTCTGAAAATCGCTGTGTGCGAGCCAAGGAATTTGGAACCGGAAGGGACGACTGTTGATGGCAGGCGTAACTCCCAGCGGGCAATGAATGAGGATAGGTCTGTGATCAGATCTGATGCGAGGAAGATGAAGAACTGACGAATCCAGAAAAGAAGACATCCAAGCCGCATTGCAGACAGCTCTGTCAAGCCGGCGTTTCTTCTGCCCATGAAACCAAGTAAACTTGGGTCCTGAAAAACCCAAATCAATAAGCTCACAGTCGTCCAGGCAATTGTTGAAAGCCCGACACCGAGAGGCAGTGAAAGCCGCTCCCCCTTGCCTGTCATCCATGCCTCGAATTGAATTAAAATCACCGCAGAGTAACCACAGACCACTCATAGCTTGATGCAACGCTCAAATATACCCCCAGAGCTCCATACGGGTAAGAGGTTGTGGACTACCATAAACTCCTGAGAAGAAAACCGGAGCTTCGGTGCCTTCCACACATTTCAAATGGAGAAGCTGCGTGGAGTGCTCCAGAACCGTGACTTGCACCTCGTGCTCCCGCCAGAAGGCCCAAATGCCACCCACAAAACCTACAGCATCAACGATAAAATACGAATCAAAACCCAACGAACGAGCAACTTGGATAGCTCTATCCCCACTAATGCGGGTTACAAACACAAAGAAAATATTAGGCGAATTTTGCCCAACAATAAACTTAAAAGCAGCAGCAAAGTCTCTATGGCCGGCCCCGTGGCAATTCCAAGAAATCAACTTAATCATAAAGAGAAAGGAAAAAGACGACCTGGTTAACCTCCTGATCAGGAGCGGTCAGGAGGTTTCCTCGAAACAAAAGCATTATTCACATCAACACCAATCGGTTGTGAAGTCGTGATTGGGACTGGGACCGAAAGATTCTTCTTGAAACTGCGTTTCTTTTGTCCAAGAATTGACGGGATTGAAGTAGGATCTTTAGCTTTTGGACCACTTCCCTTTTAGGTTTTATAGAATGAGGCAAAGATGACGGAGTTTGGAATGTCGGATTATGGTACACTACCGTGACCGGGACCAAATCTGCATCCTCACTTGGCAACACTTCTGCATTTGTCGACTTTATTTTTGGTTTTCCAGTAGTTTTTTCTGTTCCGAGTGCTAGAATCCTTGTTGGTGGTGTCCCCAAGCGGAGGTTTCACCTTTGGCATCTTAACCTTTTCGGCGTCCTTGTGAACAGACTTATTGGCCATGGCAGCATCAAGGGCCTCTTTGAACTTGGCAATCTCAGCAGCCGGGATTGCAGAGGGAGTATTGGAGGGGCTGTGCTTAGGCACTTCAACAGTAGGTTCATTGACAGTTGGGATAACTTCCTCAGTTTGAAGGACCGAGAATCCCGAATCCTTCTTCTTGGGGTTCTGATTTTGATGCCCCGATTTGATTGGCTTTCTACGGTTCCGCCTCTGTATCGTCATCCATTCTCCGGTGTCAAGCTCCTCTACCTTCGGCACATCAACAGTAGGTTCCATCTCAGACTTCTCAGAGGTATGCTTACAGAGCAGCTCGGGGCAGGCTTCTTTCTTTGTGGCCATAACCGCCACAGTCAAAGCAAACATTCTCCAGGCTCTCGTATTCAATCTTGAAAACTCTGTCTTCAATCATGTACTTACCAAGTAGAGGCTTAGTAAGATCAATCTCAACACACACGCGTGCATATCTGCAACGTGAGCCTTCTTTCATGGCAAGATCTAAGCGCACCGTTTTCCCAATAAAGCCAACCTATTCTAATTAATTATTGAGACAGCTATTTGAGTTTTAATGTACAAAATTCGATTTTAACATAATGGACATTTCATTCCTAACAAAAATGAATTGTGTTCTTTCAATGAAGTTCCCTTTCTACGACACTCAAAAGGGTTTCAGCTGATAGCTTACCTGCTCCCTTACCCTATTCCTCCTCCTCCTCGTGATCTTTATCTTCCTCGGCGGATCCTGGTACTTCAGCTACGAGGAGCTCGTCGAATCCACCGAGTCTCAATTCGGTTGGGCTTTGCTTCTCGTCCCTGTTTTCCTGATCTACCTCGCCCGGTGGCTCTCCTCCTTTGACAGCTCCGATGTCATGTTCAAGCTCTCGCCGTGGGATCGACGCCGGCCTACTCACTACCAGCAGCCGGCGGAAGGTGGAGGGAGCTCGCCGTGGGGAGTCACGGCGTTGATTGTTGTGCTGCTTGTATTGCTGCAATATCAGTCTGCTTTTCTGGATAGCTGGTTCTTCTGATCGGCGATTTCGGTTTTGGATTTTGATTTTGATTTTGAATTTTATTTCCTTAATTTGAATTTTTGGTTAATAGCTAAAGAGATATGAATATGCATCTCCACGCTTTTGCTTACCCTGTAGATTGAAAGGAATTGAATTGAAGCGGGAGGAAACAAGCAAAGCCGACCAGTAGAGAAGAAAAGCTGGACCGAGGAATGGCTTGAGCGCGAGCTTCAATCCAAAGAGCAGCCATGGCGGCGACAGATCAGAACTCATCGATCGGCGGCGGAAACGTTTATCGCAATCCAAGCAAGAATATCTTAACTGTAAGTCTTCTAGCTCGTATCTGAAACTCGTAATTTGTATTCGAATAGATAGGTTCGTACACAATCAGAAAACACGAGAACCTCAGTTCGTAACGGCGTCGATGTTGGGTTGGAAGACGGCCGAGCCGGGTCGCCGCCGACAATTAACGGTATTTATTTCTTTCAATATTTTTTGTTATTTACGTTTTTCTTTAGGTAAGCACTTTTAATCGAGTCCTTTTCTTTTACTTTGATTCCTTAATCTGCTCCGGTCTTCATGAGGACAGTTATGGATTATTTTTTAAATCAAGTAATTTCGTTTCATCATTAATTATTAGCATTTAATTTATTGAGTGATTGGTTTTGCTATAGGTTTTCCCAGTAAATTGGTTATCAGCGGAATTAGTGGAGGATTGGCCATTTTTGGTTTAATTTTGGATTAATGTAATTAGTGGAGTAATGGAGTTAGTGGACGAATTTGTGGTTTAATGGGATAATTTTTTTCATTAATTATTTTATTTTACGGTTATCCTCACTGTTCATTTGGTTCCTCTCGTGACAGATCCTTGGATCGTGTTGGTCAGTCGCCGCCCTTTTGCGAGATGGTTTACTTTACCCATTTACAAGATCGTGTTATCCTTTCAAGGATCAGACACTTTGTGCACGTTTGTGTCACGCGAAATTTGTCTCTTTACATTGCCCATTTACGGGATCGTGCTATCCTTTCGGGGATCAGACACTTTGTGCACGTTTGTGTCACACGAATGATACCTCTTTACATTGGCCATTTACGGGATCGTGCTATCCTTTTAAGGATCAGACACTTTGTGCACGTTTGTGTCACACGAAAGATGCCTCTTTGAATATTCGGATTTCTTCATCTCTTGCCCAGTTACGGGAGAAGGTTCTTTTATGAATCAATTATGAATTTTTGATTCTCTAACGGATCAATAGCTATGCGCTCAATTGTAAGCTTGGTTCTTCATTTCTTCTTGAATAACCAACTTTTGTTTCATAGTCTTTCAATGCAAGAAGAATGGAAAATTTTATTGAAATTCATTGTGAAATTGGATTTTACTTTTCTATAATCACTCACTTGTTATGAATATTTGTATTCATTACATTTGAATGCCCATTGTGTAACCTCCCCTCCCATCTTGTAACCTCCTCTTAATATTCATTGTAATTCATCTCACATTTATGTATACTTATTCTAGTCTTGTATAGGTTATGATATCTTGAGCCTATAAATAGAGCTCTACATTGTAACCTTGTATACACCAATAAGAAGCACAACTCTCCACTCTTTCTCTTGCTCTCTCTTGTCTTTTAGTTTTCTAACACGTTATCAGCACGAAGCTCTGCCCACTCGGAGATTCACGAGTGCTACTTTTGGAGAGCAAGATCATCACCCCCAAGATATGAATAAGGGGTCGTTCACTTGAGAGATTTGGATTTAGGGGATTTCAATCTCTAGAGATTTGAAATAGCTAGAGATTTGAGATTCTCTAGCTATTTCAAAAAGCTATGTTCACTTGGGTGATTTGGTGTAGAGAATTCTAAAAATAAAATAATAAATAATAAATATACATATTATGAAAGACCAAAATAGCCTCATTCATCATCTCCGTTTTGATATTAGACAAGTTAGTTGAGGTTATTTTCGTAAAGTGAGCCCCAAATCTCTCAAATCCCCCTCAAATCTCTGGTCTTAGTAGAGATTTCAGAAAGCTCCCCAAATCTCTAGGGGCCCACCTCGAAATCTCTAATCCTCCCCAAATCTCTATCTCCAATTGTGAAGTAAACAAGAGATTTCGTCCAAATCTCTAGAGCAGAGATTTGAGCCCCAAATCACCCCAAATCTCCACCCCAAATCTCTCAAGTAAACGACCCCTAAATATCTCTACACTATATTATAAAGTTTCGAAAATATAATCATGATTTATGTTATGCGGTTTATACAGTATTCTCTATAGTCTATTCGTTTGATGACACTTACTTTATTATTCTATATATAATCTTCTCATGACTATAAAATTTGGCGTAGATAACTTTCTCGTTTCTTAGTTCATTCTTTAAAAAAATCATAATATATATCTACTATTTCTTTATTATTTTGGTTGATTTTTGGTTATTGTTTAAGTCAATTTTTATTCATATGATTTCATTCTTTAGCATAGAATATTTTTATATTCAATCTATTTACTATATTTCGAGTATGTCAAACATACATAAAAAATCCAATAAGATCTAAATGAATAACTTCGGCATACAATCTATATTATTAAGTTTAAATTCGTTGTTGTTCGTATATATTTTATTTTATTGTTTATATTCTCAAGTATGGTTATATCAAAGACATGATTTAAATTGACAAAGTCTTTAAAACATTGATGGTTGAATGTTGGAATTTATTTGAATATCATTTCTTAAAAAGAATGTATCCAACACATATGCTACAACATATCTCCAAATCAAAGTAGCAAAACATGATTATGATTCATGTGAGAAAGATCTACTAATACATTAAAGCAGATACCATTTTTTCAGTTGACACGTTCAGCTTTTTGAGGATTTTAGAGCTCCTCCTTCATTCTAGGAATGAGGGTATTTTGGATAAAAATTGGTTCTGACAAACAAATTTTTTGATTCTTTTCTCATGAACAAAGATCGAACTCTCAACCTCATGGTTAAGAGATAAAGTGAACAACCAACAATGCCACACCTAATGATTGGAGTAGTTTACTATTTAATCAAAGAAAAGTTGCAGTGTTTTCAACGTAACAACAAGAAAGCATCTATCTATCTACTAATACATTAAAGCAGATACCATTTTTTTCAGTTGACACGTCAGCTTTTTGAGGATTTCAGAGCTCCTCCTTCATTCTAGGAATGAGGGTATTTTGGATAAAAACGGTTCTGACAAACAAAATTTTTTGATTCTTTTCTCACGAACAAGGATCAAACTCTCAACCTCATGGTTAAGAGACAAAGTGAACAACCAACAATGCCACACCTAATGATTGGAGTAGTTTACTATTTAATCAAAGAAAAGTTGCAGTGTTTTCAACGTAACAACAAGAAAGCATCTATCTATCTACTAATACATTAAAGCAGATACCATTTTTTTCAGTTGACACGTCAGCTTTTTGAGGATTTCAGAGCTCCTCCTTCATTCTAGGAATGAGGGTATATTGGATAAAAATCGGTTCTGACAAACAAATTTTTTGATTCTTTTCTCACGAACAAGGATCGAACTCTCAACCTCATGGTTAAGAGACAAAGTGAACAACCAACAATGCCACACCTAATGATTGGAGTAGTTTACTATTTAATCAAAGAAAAGTTGCAGTGTTTTCAACGTAACAACAAGAAAGCATAACTATAATGCTTTGTTTATTATATCCCAACAATTGATAACAAATTTATAATTTTTTACCAACATATGAATTAAATGATTATATATTAAAAAGTAGAAATAAAAAGTAGAAAAAAGTATATATTAAAAAGTAGAAATAAAAAGTAGAAAAAATTCAACCACACTTCTAAGTAATCTAAATAAAAATTATTTTCCGGTAAACTATTAACACAAAAAATCGGCCAATGGGCCGCTGATAATCTAGTTGGTATTTGAACCAATACTTTGGAATATACAATTGCATTCCATGAGAATAAGTGTACCAAGATACACATGTTATCCAAAGAAAAAAGATTAAGGGGTCGTTTGGTTGCAGTGATATTGATATTGATAACTGCAGATATCATGATATTCAGGATATCATCGTTTTTTCTGTCCTGAATATCATGATATCTGGGGCCAAAAGTGATATCAATATCACTCAACAGATATTCATGTGGGGAGGTGAATATCTTCAGAGTGATATTGATATCACAGTTTTTGGACAATTCTATCCTCACCCAACCTTCACAATTATAATATCATCAACCCCATTACCCCAATTTATTTTTTCTCATTTTATATTATCTCGTGTTTATGTATTTTTATATTTATTTATTAATTAATATAAATAATTATAATTTAGTTTTTAATTACTTAATTATAATTTTTTAGTTAGAATTAGAATTCACAATGAAAATTATTTTAACTTTTTATTTTATTTTGGCTAGAAGAGAGAGATGTGTTAGCGGTAAACATAATACTAATTATTTTCTTAATGTGGCCATTTAGTATTCTAAAAGTATAATTAACTCGAGTAATGAATTTATAAATACATTCACGAATTAAAAAAGAGAGATTACAAATTTTAATATCTAAACACACATGTTTTTTAAGTAAATGTTAGGACTACTTTTATACTTTGTTCAAGCAAATGAGGGTATTTTGGTACATTCATCCATGCACTCACAATTGACCACTCATTTAAATATCACTACCCCAAAGAGTGATATCAAAGAATCACTTTTACCAATATCAATATACTAACATATCAATATATCTCACATATCATGATATGTAGATATCATCCAACCAAACGACCCCTAACTTATATGTCTCAAATGTTGATGATCCATGAGACATAATATCATTCTTTGATATGAACGATTATAATCATGTCCATAAAGTGACAATATCTATGTTTCCACAAGTGAACAAAAGAAGACATTCATCGATGATTTTTATAGTTATAAGAAAGAAATTCCAAGTGTCTCTTTCACAAAAGTTGAAAGAGAAAATGAATATGATCATATAAATGGTGATACAACCATCAAATTTGTTCAGATGACCATAGTCCGAATGACACTGTTATGATTCCCTATATTGGGTAATGAATGATATATATAATTGAGTGTCAATGGTCCAAAATAAAGTATCATATTCCATGAAGTGACTACACAAGATACTATTACATTTCATGATGTGAATGTTTTAAGAGACATGATATAAAAAAGAATTTTATTCCAAATGAAACAATGACCACCTAATTTGTGATATGGATAATTGAAAAAATTGTGATATTTTGAGATTCATTACAAGCACTATCAACATCAAGTAATATCGTTGTACATTATCGATGATGTATTGACATGTACTATCAATGAAGGATGAGAAATACTACTTTTATAATATGACAAAGAAAGAGGCAAAAACTAATACTAGAAAGCTCAAGTATTATTCAAATGATAAAAAAAAAATCCATATTGATGGAATTTATAATATATTACATCCTCAAAAAGTTGTTACATAGAGGAAAGAGATTCCATATTGATAGTGCATTATATTCTACAAAATTGTGTATGAATACATTAAGTTATAAAGATATCACATTAATGGATATCATATTGTGAAAACAAAGATAAGAATAATGAATGTATGTTCATCACATTCACATATATAGATTATGATGACAAAAAACATTGACAGTATTATACTATGTCATTATATTGAAGCTCTTACAAATGTAAACTAAAAGTTTACTTCTCCTGGCAAAAATTATTTGGCATAACCGGTTAGACCATCCCGGTCCTACAATTATGCGAATTGAGAATATCTGTGGTTAATGTTTAAACATTCTACACACATCAATCTAAGTTGATTATTGGATAATCATTGACAAAAAAATAAGCAATGAATCGCTTACATAAAAAATAAGGGTGGATCCATAAGATACACCCAACATATGATTCTTCTATATATTTAATTGATGCATCAACTAGACATTCACATGTGTCTATAGTATATACTCGCAGTATCCAATTCACAAGATTATTAGCTCAATCATGTTGATTATGAGCACATTTTCATGATTATCAAATAAGTGAAATACGTCATTGAGAATATTATCCTATATACATGTATCTTTAGATGAAGAACATGAATTCGCATCATGCCAACAAGTTATAATAAGTTCCCCTGTTATAATTTATTTTGGGTCAAAACCTCATATTTCTCATATCATAATATTTGGATGTTATACATACATCTCATTTGCTCCACCACAATTCATTATGATAAGTCTCAATAGTGATTGAGAAATTATATATGTTGGGTACGAGTCTTCGTTGATAGTCAAATATTTACACTATTGTCAGGACATTTATAGATGACTCGTTTAAATGATCACATCATTTTGTGATTCAAATTTACCAACATTAGGGGGGAGAAAATCAAAGATTGGACAAAGAGATTCGTTGAAATGAATTATCATTAATCTCATTTTAATCCTCGCACTAAACAATATGAACTTGAAGTTCAAAAGGATAATTCATTAACAAAGTTGAGTTGATCAGCTGCCAGACGTTTTAACAACCCAAATATAGTGATATAAAAAAAATCTCTTATGCCAACTACATTTGCTCCGACATAATTGTTTTTCTTTGTAAAAACACAAATGAGTCTAAAGAACTCATGAAGCATGAAAAATCAATCGATTCCAAATATATAAATCCTCAAAGAGTGAAAAGGAGCTTTAAATTAAGATGGTCAAAATTGAGGGTAAGATAAAGGATAACAAACAAATACATGTGCTCTTGAAGAGCATCATGTACCTGATAATTATGAATAAAAGATATTTCAGTTAATTATGTATTTGATGAAAAACTTTGGAATCATAATAAAGTCAACATTGATAAATTTTTCATTGCGATGTAGCGCTAAATATGATAAGCGAAAATGAGGATTATGAGTCAAATTCATTAATGCATGCAAACAAAGAAATGATTGGCCAAAATAGAAAATGTGATTGCGACAATATTATATTCCCTAGAAAAATGAAAAGTTGTTATATAAAAGTCTCTGCATATGAAGATGTAAGCAAATGCGACATATATATAAAATATATATATATATATATATATATATATATATATATATATATATATATATATATATATATATATATATATATATATATATATTATATATATATATATATTTATATTTATATTATATTATTATTATTTTATTTTATTATTTATTTATTTATTTATTTATTTATCTCATTGTGATTATAATGAAAATCATAAAATTGTGAGTTATGAGGCATATCATTTTGAAAGGTTTTGTGTAATGACAAAAACTTATATATTATTGATTATGATGAGACATTCATTCGGTGGATGCAATAACTTTTTCATTATATGATTAGTAATATTTGTGAAGGGAGATGTTTGTCTTTGACAGATGCCATTGCAACCTATATATATGGTTTGTCTAATAATGACATATATGTGTATATGAAATTTCTGGAATGATTCATTTTGCTAAAAGGAAGCAAGTCAAGTTCACGTGAAAAAATATTCAAACAATTGACGTCCAACGAATTATGAGATTGAGAAAGAAAGATATATTTGGTATACCTTATATTTTGCATATTCTATTTGTTAATGTTTTATATTTAATACTTGATTTTTGTCATTAAATATTTTTCGTTTTGAAATTATATAATATCAAAATTTCTATGACTTTCTTTTGTTTCGAAAATGTTTTTTCTTTATTTCCAAAGGTTAAGATGTCATCATCTTATTATCTATTTGATTAGTTATTTTGATTATCTATTTTATTAGTTATTGAGATTCATGAAAAGTTTATCAAAGAAATTAGCTATTTGATTAAAGAGTTTGAGATGAAAGATATGAAAGATATGAAACATATATCATTGCAAATCACTTGCAAATTGTGCATCTCTTAAACATGATTATTGTTTATCAACAAAGATACACTACTGAAGTCTTGAAAATTTTGATATGGATATATATTGTCCACAACTACCTTGATGGTAGTAAGATCATTATATGTGAGTAGCTGCGATATATATATTGGTAAACTTATGAAGAATCACTCTGTCCTGAAGTACCGTATCCTAGTGCAACAAGAGCACTCATGGATCTTGCTAGTCTTATAAGACTTGATTCATTTATCAATTAATATTTTGGCAAGATTGTTCTCTGCTCTCACTCAATGACATTAAGGTAATATTGAAGCATATACTATGTTATGTTCAAATAACATGAGATTTTAAGTTATTTTATTTGAGCATATTAAAGATATGTCAATGGGTTACATGGTCTTTGAATATCAATATGATCTTCGTATTGGTCAATTATAAATTGGGTTCACTTGGCAATATAACTATTTGGTGGTTTGTGAAACAATCTATGAAACCACTTCATCATTCATAGACATGATCATATAGATCATGCATAATGCAGACATATATCCTCAAGCTCTAAGAGGATCACATTACAAGAATACGTGTTTGACGAAGTTATTTTTCAAACACGAATTTCTAGATACTAGTGGAATAATTATTGGCAATTATGATCAAGTGACAATCTAGCAGATTTGTTCGCAAAGATACTTCATACAACAAGATCGTTCATAACATTGAAATTCAAAGAATGATTTTTGAGTCATCCTATCATGAGGGGGAGTTAATACGCACTACACTCTTTTTCCGTTAACCATGTTTTTCCCACTGGGTTTTCTTGGTAAGGTTTTTAACGAGGCAGTATTAGATAGTGTATTGGAAAAGATTATGTAACCAATGGTCAAGGGGGAGTGTTATGAATATTTGTATTCATTACATTTGAATGCCCATTGTGTAACCTCCCATCTTGTAACCTAATATTCATTGTAATTCATCTCATATTTATGTATACTTATTCTAGTATTGTATAGTTATGATATCTTGAGCCTATAAATAGAGCTCTACATTGTAACCTTGTATACACCAATAAGAAGCACAACTCTCCACTCTTTCTCTTGCTCTCTCTTGTCTTTTAGTTTTCTAACAACACTCTTTCTTTGTTTGTACTTATTTACTTCCCATTCACTCAAAATTAATAGTGCTATTTGCTTTGATTTTCTCATGCTCTACCCAGATTAATCTTTCATAAAATATCTACAGATTTTCGGCCTAACGCTTTCTCAGCTTTCTTTCCCAAAATAATTCATTCAGTATAATTTTCTTGAATTAATCACTCTTTTGGTAATTAAAACGGAATTAATAATTGCTGAATTTCCCTTTCTTCATTCAAGTTTCTCCTTCTTCAAGATCTTAAGTATTAATTTCTGAACAATTAACTGTCTGGTCAGTGTCTCTTTCTTTTCAGTTTTAATTGATGAATTAATTATTGAATAGATTGCTGATTTAATCATTCTTTTTGAATTTAACACTCTTGTAATTTGTGAAATTATTATGATCAATCATATTTAAAACCCCTAAACGCCTAAATTTTGGAGATTCAAGTGTCATTGGAATGATGTAGCTTGAAAGAATCTAGCTGTTTCTTTTTTGACAATCCTACTAGAGGGACAACTATGTTTACTTCAAATACGAAGATTTGTTTTTATCTACAATCATCTCCCTTTACCTATCACTAAATTAATCTCAACTATTGTATCTCCCAGTTGAGGTAATCTGCTTTCTCCTCCGCTCACCCCTTTCCTTGCCTCTCCTCCCCTCCTCCCTCCTGTCCCTTCTCTTTTTCGTTTTCTTTTTATCTCCTAGGTTGGTTCATGAACTATAACTTACTCCTTCCCAGGAGTTGCTACGACAAAAAAAATTGTGTTCTTTCAAAAAAAAATGAATTGTGTTGGAAAAAACGAAATATAAGTCACAACAACATAAATTTAGCATCTAATTACGGCTCCGGATCCGGACCCAACCTTTAAAGGTTGGGCCAGTCCAACCCCAATTAAGCAGAGGGTATTTCCGTCAATTAAAAAAAACTAAATCTGAATCTCTTTCCCTTTAGGAACTGAATCTTACATACGCCGTCCGTCTCCAGCGGTAAAGCTCCCTCACCTTCCGTTCTTCATGTACGCCACCACCGATGGAGTCGTCTTCCGTCCCCTCGGTGTTCGTCACAATCGTGGCTTCCGACCTTCTATGGAAGCCACCGCGGAACTCGGAGGAAAAGGCTGAATTCATAGCCGGAGCTATGGTCCCGTCGTGTCGCGGTCTACAGTGGAAGAGAGGTGAATGTGATCGAGGAGGAGCCTAGCGACGTCAGAGTAACTGATGTAGCTCGCCGATGGCCTTGGGGAACGAGGGGCGGCCGAGATTCTTCTCCTGATTAAGCCTCCCTAATTCTCTATTTCGGTGAAGACTGAAGATGGAGAATGGTGTGCTGACGGTGATGGTACCGAAGGCGGTGGGAAGGTCAAGAAGCCGGAGGTCAAGGCTATTGAGATCTCTGGTTGATGATCGGAAAGGTAGTTGTTCGTGTTGTGGATGTGTAATTTGGTAATCTGTGTGTGAATTTGTGGATTGTCTGTAATTAATTCGGGATGAATGTATTAACAAATTAGTCCCTTGATCGGAGGAAGAAGATGTAAAATTTCAGTCATTTACAAATTAGTCACTTGAGTTTAATCAATTTTAGTTACGTAACTTATTTTTTGTTATTAACAATTTAGCAATTTTTGGGCCATTTTGTAAGGTAACTAGTTAACTAGTTACTAGCAAAATAACTAATTAACTAATTTGATAATGAGATAACTAATTTTGGTAACTAGTTATCAACTAAAAATCTTGTTAACTAGTTATCCAATCATGAAGTTAACTAATTAACTCGATAATCGTGATGTTAACAAGTTAACTCGATAAATGAACTAATTAAAACAAAATAACTAGTTAACACCTTAGTTACCTAATTAATTTGATTAGATAACTAGTTAACACGATTGGATAACTAGTTAACTCGATTGGTTAACTAGTTATCATCTTTAAAATATATAGTAATCCAACTCTTCTTCTCCTTCCCGGAACCCTAGTATTCTTCGTCTTCTTCTTTCATCATCGGAAACATAGCCGCATCTTATTCAACCTCAGATCCCTAAACCGCCTCTGGGAGCCTCCTTCCTCCAGCGTCTTCCTCGACGGTCGCGACATCACGGAAATTGACGTCCTCTCCCTCCACCGCAGAGTCGGGATGCTGTTCCAGCTCCTGGCGCTGTTCCAAGGAACGGTCACCGACAACGTATGGTACGGACCGCAGTCTGAGAGGGAAGAAGATCTCGGACAAAGAGGTGTACAACCTCCTGGCGATGGCGGATCTGGACTCGTCGTTTTATGGCAAGGTTGGGAGCGAGCTGTCCGTCAGGCAATAGCAGAGAGTGGCTCTGGCGAGGACGCTGGCGAACGAGCCGAAGGTTTTGTTACTGGATGAGCCGACGAGTGCCTTGGATCCGATCTCGACGCAGATCGTGGAGGATGTGTTGGTGAAGTTGAAGAAGGAGCGTGGGATGACTGTGGTGATGGTTTCGCATAGTGTGAAGCAGATCCAGAGGGTTGCCGATCTGGTGTTCTTGCTCGTCGATGGGGAGATTGTGGAGGTTGTGACGCCGGAGAAGCTCTGTGAAGCTAAGCATCCGATGGCGGTCAGGTTTCTTCAGCTTAGTAATTGAATTTTGTTAACAATCATATTGAATTAGTTGCTCTTAAGGGGTCATTAACTGAAAATGTATTCCATCGAGGAAGGGAAACAACATTTGCATCAAGGTTTGGACTCGTAAAGGCAATTTTCTCCTCTTTTATTCTTCGAAGAAACAAGCCGTGGTGAAACCTTTTTTCACTACACGGTTTTGAATACGGATAGGCTTCAGCCTATTCCGGTATTTCGGCGTTGTCCGAGTAGTCCCTCCAAAGTGAGGTGTTGAAATTTTGATTTTATCAATTAATCTCAGTAGCTAAGCTACTCTTAAAGCAACTCATAAAAATGGATTACTACGTTTGATTTTATTATAGCTTGTCTTGTTGAAGGCTAATCTCGTTATGTATGTGGATGATAAATGTTTAAACTCTTGGCCTCAATTGTTTGTTTTTGGAACCAGTTGTTCATTTTCTCTGTCTCTAACATGGTTTGTTTTAGTGATTATGATCCATCTAAGTGAAGGTCTTGTTTTGCTTGATGATAATAACATTGTAAAGCAATTGATGTCAGATAAAGAAGCACTTTTTCATGAAAAAGAAGTCTCAGGGATCAAAAAGACATTGGTCTTCTCATAGGAATACGATTTCTAATCAGGAGCTTACAACTTTCATTTTTTTTAGACATTGATTGAAATTATTAACTCTCCTAGAATGGGCAATCAACCATTCAATTGGTAATTTAATTTTGATTTAATTGTCAAATTATTACTCCTTATTTGTAACGTTGATTTTTTTGAATTGAATATAAATTTATTAATTTCCATTTTGAATTTGTAACCTAAGCCATGCTGATTTGAAAGGAAATTATGGACATTATGGAAATTTTCACTAATTGATAAAATTAACCTACAAGCTAAATTATGGACTTTATCACCAAACTGTTAAATAATTTATCTTTTGGTAAGTTAATGTTGGAATAATGGCCAAAATTAGCGCTCCTGGCAAGGTGATTGCTTTGGTTTTAATATAAAATATTTAATGCCCACTTTAAACTTAAAATCTTAATTCATACGGAGCTTTTTTTTGAAGAATTCTCGTAGTTCTATGTCGTTTCCGACATGGTGTTTTGTACAGACAAATCATGTTTAGTTTTAAAAATTTCCTTAATTTCACCGCACTAATTAAGGAATTCTTAATTTTTATTTTAATAACACAAATCAAGTTTTTCTTTAATTTTGTCTTAATTTTATAGTACTAATCAAGGGATTCTTTATTTCTATTTTAATGGCACAAATCAGTTTAGCCTTTAAATTTTCCTTAATTTTACAACACTAATTAAGGGTTTTATAAGGATGATTAAGGGGTTCTTAATCATTACCACTTTGTCATCCTTGATTGAAAATTAAGGCCTGTAATTATGTTGACACATTTTTAATTTGGCTACAACCTCTTCCAAATTGAACCCAATCAACTATTTACTCATTTGTTACTACAAAATTTAATTTGCAGTATTGTTTGTTCTCATTGTACTTTAATTTCATTAGTCCCAAACTAGCTCATCAATATTCATATGTATTTGCACAAACGTTTTGGTTTATCCTTCCATGCCGACAACAACCCCCCTCCCCGGTCCCCACCTCCCTCCTTTTTTCGTAGTTTTTTTAGGTTTTTAGGTCTTTGTTTTTTTTTTAGTTAGGATGGTGCAACGATCTATGACCCTCCCTTTCGGGAGCTGTCACGACAAAAAAAAAAAAACTAGTTATCATCTTTAAAAAAATGTTAACTAGTTATCTTAGTCATGATGTTAACTAGTTAACTCGATAAGTTATCTAGTTAACTAATTTTGATAACTAGTTATCAACTAAAAATCTTGTAAACTAGTTATCTAAATCATGATGTTAACTAGTTAAAATAACCTATTAACAAAAAATCTTGTTAACTAGTTATCCGGTTAAAATCTATTAACAAGTTATCAAACAAAAAACATTGTTAACTAGTTATCAGTTTAAAAACCATGTTAACTAGTTATCAGTTAAAAAACACTGTTAACTAGTTAACAGCAAAAAAAGGTGTTAACTAGTTAACTAATTTTGATAACTAGTTCAACTAAACTTTTTGTTAACTAGTTATCTAAATCATGATGTTAACTAGTTATAAAAAAATGATGTTAACTAGTTATCAGGTAAAAAAAATAGTGTTAACTAGTTAACAGAAAAAATTGAAAGAAAGAAAAATTGTCGGAGCCTCGCCGGAAAAGTCGTCGGCGACGACGGCCGGTCTCTGGAAAAGTCGCCGGCGACGGTGGCCGGCCGCCAGAGAATCACCGACGATCCCAGGAAATATTAATTATTTAATTTAAATATAATAATTAAATTATGTGTGTAATGTCCTAAATACCCTTAACAATCTAGACCATTAGATTGGTCAAAGAGTTAAAAGGTGATCTAATGGTTGAGAAAAGGTTGGAAGACTTCCAACCCTGGAAAAGGTTGGAGCCTTATCCTTTGCCTCTAATTACGCATATGCATATACATATACAAGTAGACATGATATTTAGCATACAATATTTTTTTACTGAATTTAGCATACAGTTACATATGTCTTTTAGACATTAAGTGTGATAATAAAATGTTCTTCCATGTCGCTCATATTTGGATCCTCATCTCTTTGGTCTCCTTCCGTCCATCCGTTCATCATAATCATCGACCGTTTGGACGTTTATGCAAAGTACCGAAATCAGCAGATCACCTGTAAGGCTCAAGTCAAGCCAATTTAGGAGGGACACAAGGATACCAATGTCTGAACACCTTTGATCTACGAAACCATGTGTATGTGTCTCTTTACAATGTCGTCTACCTCGCCCTTGACATTGCCAAGTTATTCACTGTTAACGGAGTCAAATCAACCGTGCCTAACATTTCTATCACGGTTTGTTACGAAACCGTGACTGATTTTAATCACGGTTTCATTAAAAACGTAACAGATTTTAATCATGGTTTCTTTAAAAACCGTGACAAACCAAGTGACCAAAGTGTTCTAATGAAAATTTAGTGACCCATTGGTTAATTTCTTGAATTATAGGACCAGACCCTAACATCTTCCGTTATGAAAAATGATCCATAAAATTAACATGTTAACAAAATGTCCCAATTAAACTAATTTCATTATTACAAATCAATCACTCCCGTTTTTAATGTCCAATTATAATAGTTAATTTCCAGTTATGCAACTTGGTCACTTAGATTTATTAGGTCGCCCTTTTGGTCATGTCGCCTGGATCTAGATGGGGAAATGTTGACCGGAGTGACAGGCGCGGATGACTAGAGAAAAAGAGAATGGACCAGCTAAGGTGAGTTAGAATTGGAAAAAAATGAAGCCATGCGGGGGAGGGGAGTTGCAGGTTTTTCGTTCCCGGGTTTTTGGGGGAAAGGGTATTAGATGGTGGCGCTGCAATCAAGGTGTGAGGGAGAAGGAGATCGACGTCAGCGGTTGACACGAGGAGAAGGAGATTGGAGGGGGAAGCTCCCTCTAATGACGGATGAAGGAAGTGTTGGGCTGCAGTCAACATCGGAAGGAGGATTCGGGTGGTAGTTCGAGGCGACATGCTTCAACGGTTTTACTCAACGACGATGACCATTTCATTGGAGAAAAAGAGGGTTGGCTGCTAAGTGTGGATTAGAATCAGTGGAAAGCAAGGAGAAGAAGAGAAGAGGAGAAGAGGTGGATTGATGGAGAGGGATGAGAGGGAAGAAGAAGAAGAGGAAGATCGAAGAGGGGGTCTGGAGAGGGAAGAGGGAAGAGGAAGAAGAAGAAGGGAACCGAGGTGGTGGGGATTCGAGGAATGGGTTTCCAGCGTGGTGACTAATTTGGTCACGGTTCTTAAAAAACCGTGACAAATTGGTCACGGTTTCCAAGGAATCATGATAAATTAATCACGGTTCCATAATATACTTTGCAACTTGACAGATAGTCCCCTATACTATAAATTGCTCTTTTTATCCCCTCCTACTTCGACAACTTTGTTATTTTGGTCCTTCCATTTTAACCTTTGCTTTGTGACGTTAATTTATGCACATTAAGTAAACCACGTTTGCTCCAATAGTCATGTATTAGCTTAATAAGCATTTTTTAATTGGAAACACAAAGATATATAATTAGATAGGACGAAATCGACGAATAAAATGTGCAATTTTAAAATCCTTCGTATTTCGCCATGCTCTTCATGATACCTCCCCAATTTACCTCTCTAACCAACTCTTCATCTCCAATCACCAATATCTCTCTTTGTTGGTGTGTGGTTTGTGCCTAGATTTAATGTTTAGAATACGAAAGTTGAAATGGAAGGACAAAAACGAAAAATTAGTCAAAGCAGGAGGGGGTAAAAAGAGCGATTTATATTATATAGGGCTATTTGTTAAGTTGGCAAAGTAGAGGGGGCAAAGTGCTATTTTCACTTGTAAAAAATTTGCTTCAAATATGCAGGTAGGAAATCATACTAATTATCACATTTTTTTCACTTTCGCGGAAACCTTAGAGTCTCATGATATTACGTTTGTTTGGGATTACACAATTGGATTTACCAATGGTTTAACTTGGTCAATGGGAGTAAAAAGATATTGATTGGGACATGTCTAGCTTATTTCTACATTACTTGTGATAAAACTGGGAAGTATCGAGGTAGTAAGGGAAATCAAGGAGTTGAGGTGGGGAAAAATACAGCTACGAAGAAATGTGAATGTTCTCTTATGTTCAAGTTAAATCGTGAGTGGTCTAGAAACTATTTGCTAAGCATCACTAGAGGAACACACGATCATCAACTAATGGTTTATCATGATGGAAATACGCGACAGACTGTTATTAATGATGATCAATTGTAACATATATAAGATCAATATTTATACCAAGTAAAGTCATCCAAGATATGACATGGAATGCATGTACAACATCGTGAAAGCCTCAACCAGACATAAAGCAAATTTACAATGCTACATGTAACTTGAGGTCATTAGAAAGAGTAGGAAGAAATCACGCGAAACATATGTTTGAATTGCCCACCCAACACTAGTATGTGTTCTTTTTTTAAGTGTTGAATCTGATTCCTTTGCCTATATTTTTATGACTTATCTAGAGGTAGTGAAATTGTATCAAGCATATCATCATGTAGGAAACATGTGTTTGAATTGCCCATCCAACACTAGTATGTGTTCTTTTTTTTACCGAAGTGTTGAATCTGATTCCTTTGCCTATATTTTTATGGCTTATCTAGAGGTAGTGAAATTGTATCAAGCATATCATCATGTAATTTTACTAGATTCAACATACGTGACCAATAAACATGGCTACCCACTAGTCGAGTTG
Source organism: Linum lewisii (assembly GCA_034768395.1). NCBI lineage: Eukaryota > Viridiplantae > Streptophyta > Magnoliopsida > Malpighiales > Linaceae > Linum > Linum lewisii. Next base: position 17,540,718 of record CM068301.1, on the reverse strand, counting down.
ATTGGGATTACACATGTAGGAAAAAAAATTAGTATTGCATATTTTGTCATAAAAGATGAGTCAATTGACAACTACAAATGGATCCTAGAGAAGTTGAAGATGTTGGTAAAGGAAGATTCAATATCAAAAGTTATCCTCACCAATCCGGAGTTAGGGTTGCTTGCGCAATTAAGGAGACATTTCCACACTTTATGAATTTGTTATGCACATGACACATTTCAGTTGTCGTGGAAACAAAAGCGAAGAATATAGTAAAAGGTGGAAGCTTGTAAAAAAATATCAGTAACAGATGGTGGAAGATGTGTTGTAAGTTAGTACACATGCTAAATTTCTTAGTGTATGAAAAATATTTTCAAAAGAATTGGCATGAGATGGTTAATTACCTAAACAATACATGGATCCCACATTGTGAAAAGTTTGTCAAATTCTACACAAACAAGGTCATGTACTTTCAAAACTATAACGACCCGTTTCCAGGTAACTTTGGAAATTTTTAAATTTTCATGGACTTACTTTAAATTGTAGAGCTTCATGGAAATTTAAGAATTTAAGATATTAATTAGTAAAGGGATAATAGGCCGGGAGGCCCCTGCACTATTGAAATATAACAAATAGCCCCCTACTATTAATTGCACCAAAGTGAGGAGATGCAGATCTGCGATGGATTTCGGATAATTAAGATTTTTTTTAATATTTTAAAACATCAATGGGCCGACCGGGTGATTTTTTATGGATCGGACCGGCCGGTTTCCAGGTTAAATCCGGTCAGGCGCCCGGTTTTGAATCCTTGTCAGCAGACCGCTAGGCTGTTTTCGGTGGGAGTGCGGGCTCGCGGTCAGACCAGTTTGACCAGGTCGGCCCGATCCGACATTGAAAACAGTGTTAATAATGGGTTCATATCCTATGGAGAAATGGTGACAAACCATACATTTTTTTTCTTAGTCTAGTTAACTAATGTTAATAACAAGTTATCACCTAAAACTGTTAACTGGTTAACAACAAAAAATAACATGACTAGTTAGATAACCTGTTAAAAAAAATCTCGTTAAAATTTTGATTATATGATTATTCGTTATCTAGTTATGTTAACTAGTTATCTAGTAAAAAACGATGTTAACTAGTTATCAGGTGAAAACCATGTTAACTTGTTATCAGTTAAAAAACATTGTTAACTAGTTAACAACAAAAAATTGGGGTTAACTAATTAACTAATTTGATAACGAGATAACTAATTTTGTTAACTAGTTATCAACTAAAAATCTTGTTAACTGATCAAAAAAAGTTATCCAATCGTGATGTTAACTAGTTAACTCGATAATCGTGATGTTAGCAAGTTAACTCGATAAGTTAACTAGTTAATAACAAACTAACTAGTTAATTAATTTTAAAAACATAATTAACTAATTTTGATAACTAGTTAACTAATGTTGATAACAAGTTATCACCTAAAAATTGTTAACTAGTTAACTAGGTAAAAATAACATAACTAGTCAGATAACATGTTAACAAAATATCTCGTTAAAATTTGATTATATGATAATTCGTTAACTAGTTATCAGGTTAAAATCTGTTAACAAGTTATCAATAAAAAATGCTGTTAACTAGTTATCAGTTTAAAAACCATATTAACTAGTTATCAGTTTAAAAAACACTGTTAACTAGTTAACAACAAAAAAGGTGTAAAGATTTTAAAAAACACTGTTAACTAGTTAACAACAAAAGGTGTTAACTATTAACAGCCTTTGTCGGAAAAGTCACCAGAGTCTCGCCGGAAGTTGACCGGTCACCGGAAAAATCATGGGAGCCTCACTAAAAAAGTCACCGATGATGGTCGCCGAAAAAATCCCAGGAAAAGTCTCCGAAAAAATCGCCGGAAAAATCACCCGCACCGGTCGCCGGAAAAGTCGCTCGACATCGTTATTAAACTATGCTAACATTGCTCTTCGATCAAGCAACTACTTATCAATATTTTTTTACAAACTCAGAGTCAGTACTAATCAATATTAAATTTTATTTTTTTCTCTTTTTCCAAGACTTATCAATATCTATGAATTCACGAGTGCACACTTTGGTGCCGCGGGTATCGATACCCGCTGGCACGTGGCAAGCAGAGATTGGCTAGAAATTTTCGCCTGGCAAACTTGCTTTTTTAGTCCCCACTTCTTTCAAACTTTACTCTTTGGTCACCACACAAAAGCAAACCAAGTTTCTGTTTACTCTGTAAACGACGTCCAACTCTTATCCTCAACCTTATCCTATTATCCAATATCCATTCCAATATCTGAAAAGACTGAAACTTTCTGATAATCCGTCTCAGAAATCACTCCCCAAAAATGGCGGCACTAACCCAAATTCATTTTCCTCATCCTTCTTCTTTCTCTCAATCGTTTCTACCATCATCGTCTTCATCGCAGCCGATCTTCTCATTATCATTCCCTTCTTCTTCTTCAGACTTCAAGCTCCGCAGCTCCTTGTTGCTCGTCAATAACAATGTCTTCATCGTCACGAAACGACGGAGACCACGATCCACCGGAGCAATTTTCTCTGTTTCTGACTCATCGGCGAGGACTCTTTGATCGATCCTCGACTCCACTTGTGTTCACCAAGGTCCTGCTTGTTTCGACGCTCTTAGCGCTAAGCTTGTCGAGAAGGCCGGGTTTCCCTTCTACTTTACTAGTGGTAGGGTTGTGAATTTAGGGTTTTTCGTATTCTAGATTATTGATTAGGTTACGATCGAATTGACAATCTCCATGGCTTTAGAGATTTAGATTAGGGATTCATTTTGCAGTATGTGGTTTCTTTTGCAGGGTTCTCGATATCAACTGCTAGATTAGGGTTGCCTGATACTGGGTTCATATCCTATGGAGAAATGGTGGATCAAGGTCTCCAAATCACTTAAGCTGTGTCAATCCCTGTAATTGGAGATGGTGATAATTGATATGGGAACGCCATGAGTGTTAAAAGGACTGTTAAGGGATACATTCGAGCTGGTTTTGCAGGCATCATTCTTGAAGACCAGGTTTGTCTTATTTACTTCTACAGAATTTTTGCTCATCCAAGAACATGTTATGAACCAATGCATATCAAGATCATTGCTTTGAAGCTCATGAATGTGTTGCTAAGGTGTCACTGAAAGCTTGTGGTCATACACGCGGTAGGAAAGTGGTGTCGCGAGAAGAGGCGGTGATGAGGATCAAAGCAGCTGTCGATGCACGAGAAGAGTCTAGCTCGGACATTGTGATTGTTGCGAGACCTGATTCTCGTCAAGCGGTTTCAT
>CM068301.1:17305596-17537341 GCA_034768395.1 Linum lewisii | reverse complement strand
AAGCGGTTTCATTGGACGAAGCGATGTGGAGGTCGAGAGCTTTTGCTGAAGCTGGAGCGGATGTTCTGTTCATTGATGCATTAGCTTCAAGAGATGAAATGAGAGGTTTTAATGCCTTTTTGAATTCCGACAATACTTGTTGGACGAATTTGGTTGGATCTTGCTGCTATTACTATGTTCTGAAATTACTAAAGCTAATCTATCGTATGCATATCTACAGGTCGGGCTATACTACGAGGAAGCTTTAGCGGCATTGAATGTTGCTCCTTTGAAAGATCACTTTAATAAGGCATAAATTTCTCATGTCCAGCTGAAAGCAGCACCATTTTTTGCCGAAGCTAGCTATCGGTATTGTTTAGAGTTGCATGAGAAGGAAAAAATTGCGAGGTTGAGAACTGGAGTCAGTGCCTTGACTGAAGCGAAGAAAAGCTCAAAAGGGGCGGCAACACAGCTCCTGGATGCACACTTCGAAGTTCGAAGCTAACATTACTCGCAAATTAAAGAGGGCTGTGAAAGAGGACATTGATTTAGCTTGCAGCTTGTCATCCTCTGCAGCAAGTCCGACAACACAGAGGAGCTCGTCCGGGTATTTTTGGATTTATAGGCTTTTGTTTGATTTTAACGAACTACTATAGCATTCTTCATCAGGAACAAAGCACCCAGTTCAATATAGATAGATCTTTGTGATGTGGTGTTGGAATTCATGGTGATAATTGTTACTTGTGCAGATGAAACAGTCTTGGAAGTGGTTCCACTAAGCAGGTACTGCTTCACAGATTCTTTCATCATTGACTTGTAACACTCATATGAAACTTTTACAGTGTAATCTCTTGGTAGCTTCATGCTCCCCATCCTGTAACAGAGAGCTTTACTGTTTGTTTCAGGATTTGGATTGGAGAGAACGGCTCGCTTTGCAACATGTTAAATCCCTTTTCATGAAGGATGTAAGTGTAACCCGTTGTAAGTGTGGGGTATAAGCGAATAAATTGAAGTTGGTAGCATCATAAGTAGCTATCGTTATGATCAATCCTAAGATGCTGGCCAAATTCAACTTTTAGGTCATTGAGGTGATTACTGCTAATACAACTGACTTGGGGCCTTTTAGTCTTGATGCTTTTAGAAGAAGCAATTTATCTGGTTCATGGACTCTTGTTGGAGCTGAGACTTCAGTTAACAATCCATCCACTTCCGAGGTTAATATCACTATTATAATTTGAATTTTATTATGGTTTGAACTCCTCTATTTTTCCTTCACTGTACAGATTGCTTTAATTATTTCCCCTGATTTTCCCACTTTGTTTGCATTGTCCATATTTTAGTTAAACAGGAAACATCCAACTACTAATTCAGAAGAGCAAAGATAGCATGTTGTCTGGTGATTTTTTTAAAATTTGTATAACCAATCATTTGCACATTGTTCAAATTTTATGTGTTTATCAATTCTTCTGTTGTTTTTTTTCTTCTGTAGATGATGAGGCTCAATTCATCGTCTCACCTGAAAAACTTGTCCGGATGGTAATTACTATTGTTGCATGTACGAACTATGCTATGATGTATTTTGTACTAAATGCACATGAATAGCTTTTCTAAAATTAATAACCAGTTTGCTTGTGTTAGACCTCTAAAATGTTGCTTAAGCTTATGGATATGCTGCTAATGTGATGAAATCTCTTGCAGATGGTTAATGCTTCTTGTCTGGAAGAAGAACAAAATCCTGCTACACTTTGTCGCCAAGACTGGCATCATCTCATGCTTGAAGAAGAAATCGGTGTCTTGTGTAAGTTCTTCTCTTTTGTGCAGTTGGTGTTTAATTATTACATGCCACCCTTTGTAAGTCTCACAATGCCCTATCCAATGTACAATATTTCTTCTTTATTCCTTTTATAGGCTGATTAGTTTACTGTTTTAATCGCACGCTGAAAATTATTATTGAGTTGTGAATAGGGGAAGCTCTAACCATGGGGAGAATGAAATACCAGATGGACTTACGACTATGGATCTTCTACTCAAATAGGTAGTGATCAGAATGTTATTGAAAATGGTACTGTTGGGACATTGTTCGTAATATTCGAGAGGGGTTGCAAGTGCATCAGCGTGATGGTTTTGAGAACTCAGTTATTATGGATAATTGAAGTTCTTATTGAGTTCTCAAAACCATCGCGCTGATGCACTTGGAACCCCTCCCGAATGTTATGAACAATGTCCCAACAGTACCCTTTTCAATAACATTCTGATCACTACCCATTTGAGTACAAGATTCATAGTCCGTAAGTCCATCTGGTATTTCATTCTCCTCATGGTTAGAGCTTCCCCTATTCACAGCTCGATAATGATTTTCACCGTGCGATTAAAATAGTAAACTAATCAACCTATAAAAGGAATAAAGAAGGAATATTATAGAATGGATAGAGCATTGTAAGACTTACAAAGGGTGGCATGTAATAATTTAACACCAACTGCACAAAAGAGAAGAACTTACACAAGACACCGATTTCTTTTTCAAGCATGAGATGATGCTAGTCTTGGCGACAAAGTGTAGTATGATTCCGTACATAAAAAGCCTTATCGGGTACTGTTCCTCATGCAAAATAATACGCTTCTTTACTGCTTATTGTTGGTGTTCACCATCCTCATACGATTTCCTTCTTATGTCATTTAGTGTGTTTATAGCATACCTTGTCATTATAGATATTCAAACGATTGTGTCCTGTTCAGTACCTCAATGTTGCCCCAAAACCAATATGTTATCATTAAGTTAGTTGATATAAAATCCACTCATGCATTGCTTACTGCTCCTGGACAACTACTTATATGTTGGCATTAAGTTAGTTAGGCCTCTACTACTGATATGTTGTTATCAAGTGCTTCATTGTCACCTGATATGTTGTTTATCTCTGCCGTCTTTTCATGCTGATCAGATACAAGGCAAAGAGGAGGTTTACAGAGGAGAGATTTCTTTTTGGTGTACTTGCTGCTTTCTCAGATGCAGGATATGGTGGATTCTTGGAATTCAGGGATCATTAAATTCAGAGGTTAGGAAAAGAGGGGTGGGGGGACACTTGGATTAAATGTGATTAGCTTTTCTTGGAGAAAAGCTTAGTGGCAGAAACTACATTCCCTCAGTTCTGATTTAAATTTGTATATCAATTAATATTCTGGTATAGGTCTCTATCTTCCCCTTTTCAACCAAATATGTTTGTGGTTCTGGTCCCTATAGTCTCAATTTTGAAGTAAAATCTCGCTTGAATTGCGTTGCCAAAACAATTTTGGGATGTATAATCATGAGCAGATACTTGTCGTAATTGCTGATGGCTCACAGGTTCGTTCTGTTTAACATACTTGTGTAGAATTATTAATTGAAAGGCTTTGATGCAGGTGATTGAGCTGTCTAGATTTATAAAAGGGTCGTTTGTGCCATAGAATTGAGAGGGTGAGAATTGCCTAGAATTAGGTCTGATCCTAGAATTCAATCAATTCTATCGTTTGTTTCACAAAAAAGTGCTGAGAATTGCCTAGAATTGAATTCTAGGAGTGGGCCCATCCTAGAATTCGGACCCCCTCCGAATTCTCTGATGACAAGGTGAGAATTCACATTCTAGGGTGAATTCAAAGTAAGATGACAAAAATGTCCTCGTTATTGGGGATGCAAGGATTAAAGTTGGGGTAGTTTGATATTTGTCATATTCTTTTGTTTTATTTGTTTTATTTATTTTTATTTTCTCAGTCTAAGAATCTCACACATTCATTCACTCATCCAAACGATTGATTCTCGAAATAGCCTAGAATGCCCAAATCTTAGAGAATTCAATTTCTCTAGAGAATTGAGTTCTCTCGAAAACAATTCTTGGGCACATACGACCCCAAAGTTTGAGAGGTTCTTAGTTCTTTAGATTGAAAACTAAGGCGTACTGCATCCATGATTGCCCATACTGAGTATAATGATATAAGATGATTATGAGTTATTGTTGTTAAGAATGCAGTGAGCTAGTTACCTCATGAGTTTTGAAGGGATCAACTCACTTCAGCACATAGGTGATGTTCATTGGCTGAATGGGTTAGTTTTATGCCCCTATTCTGGCTCAATGAGGCCTCAAATTCACAATTCCTATATTTCTCGTTAATCTTAAACAGTTAACCCCAAATGCAAAAAAAAAAAAAAAAACACACACACACAGAAAAATAATATTCTAACAATTCAAAATATTAAAAGACATCTTAATTTTTAACTAATCTGTTTCCTCTCTCTCATCCCCTAAATCTCCCGTTCCCGCTCTTGCTGCTTCTGTTTCTTCAGCCAATTTCTGCGAACAGTTAGTTTGATAATGACCTAACTTTTTGCAGTACCCACACTTCCTTTGTTTGATAGCTTTTTTCCCTTTTTCCCGGCGGAGCCCTTGAATGCCACGTTTTTAGGGTCTTTTATTCCTTTAAGTTCCTCAGGTACAATCACCTTCGGTATCTGGATTGGACCTTGGTCCATATTTCTCAAATTTTCAATCGCTGCCTTCAATGCTTCTTGAGCAACCTTGCAACTCTCAGCTGATAACACTCCCTTTTGAAAAAATTCCACTGCCATATATGTTAGAATATGATGCCTTAGTGTAATTTGTTGTGCTTCGTCGACATGCGTCGGTTGAGGCATGTTCGCGTAGTCTTTAGGTGTCTTCGTCCAACAATGCTTCACAAAGCTACTTGGAATCTGCAACTTTGGCTCTTCTTTTAGCACAAATAACATGTGTGGGCACGTAAATCCCATCCGAATAAACTTATCACAACTGCAGTGAACTGTATTCGTTGTATCATCATAAGTCACCTTCCAACTAATATCTTCTGCTCCAAACATACTTACTGTGTACGTGTGACAACCTCCGTCAATTTCATTGCCCTCCTTAATGCATCCCGTAGAATATTCCAACTCATCCCTGAATTTGAGGAATGCTTTCAAACTATACACAATAGCTGCACTTTCTTCTAGAGACTTCAGTGCTTTTGACTGAATTTCTGGTGTTGAATGAATGACTGGTAGTCTAATCGTAGTTCCTCCTCACGAAGCTCTGACATCCAACGATCGAAGCTAACGAAAAAATCAAGTAGCTTTAAATTGGCACCATTTTTTACTTTCTTTCAGAGGAAGGGTAGTCAGCTTTAACAAACCTTGTCCACTCATTTCTGAATTTATGATTCTTCACATGTTGGGTAACGTTGTTGTTTAGATGCCATGAACACAAACGATGAGTCGCCTCAGGGAATACAAGCTTTATTGCACTGGACATGGCACGGTCTCCATCTGTGATCACAAAGCCGGGTTTTTTATCGCCCATAGCCTTGCTGAGTGTGTTTAAAACCCATCGATAATTCTCTTCTCTTTCGTGTTGCATGAATGCACAACCAAATACACAAGTTCTAAAGTGTTGGTTAATACCTACAATGAATAAAAGCAAAGTAATATTATATTCCACGTGTATAAACAGTACACTTAATTGTGACCTATTAATTTCACGTTAATCTAATCCATGAACAGTGAATTAACCACAAATCTATAATACGGTTCATAAAAATCATCAGTAGACTTACATAGGATACGATTAAATAATTTGACCACATATTAATAATACATGATACACATTAAAACAACAGTACAACTGCTCTTATGACTTATATAAATAAGATTCGTTAAAAATCACTTTACAAGCATCTGATGGTCTTACATAAAAGCATTTATATGCTTTCTAGAGCTGGCAAAATGCTGACCCGGCCCGATAAACCCGCCCAGCCCGCCTGACCCGTGGCCCGATTGACCAAAAAGTCAACAATCCAACCCGCAGCCCGATGAACCCGCAACTCGATGAACCCGCAACCCGACTAACCCGCGACCCGATTAACCCGCAACCTGACTAACCCGCAACCCGGCTAACCCGTAACCCGACGAACCCGTAACCCGACTAACCCGCAACCCGCCCGCCCGACCCGAATAACCCGATTGTCACACAATTCATAATATTCAGTGCTTCAAATATCAACATTATGTCATTATTGAAGATATAAAAATTTAATCTACTTCTCACTTCACCAAGTTTATTTCCAAAATAATTAAAATCAATTATATATAACATTGACAATCATAGTTGTAAATACTTCCATCTACCTGAACGAGCACGACTGCTCTGCACCATATGTCCATATCCATGTTTTTAAGTTCTTTCACCAATTAGCAATACAAGCAACTAATATAGTATGCAACACTACATAATTCGACACCAAACATTCATAATTCATAGAATAATCCAAAAGTCAAGTTTCAAACCTGTTGATATATAGAAACACAATACTGATGAACATTAAGTTTAAACCACTCATCCATACTTCAACCTTCAAACCAAAATTATAAAGAAAAAGTGTTATAACAAAATATTCATTCTGCATTGTCAACACTCAACAACAATGAATCCTGCAGCAACCAGAAACTAGAATGCATCTATGCAAGACTCACGTCTTCTCCATCAGTAATACTTAGCACCATCAGTAACAATGTTAAAAATCTTAAGAACGTTGACTATATTTGTCATCTAACATAAAATCAAAACGTTTGGTCTAAAAATGTCATAAAAAGAAAGTCGCTAGATTTGATACTTTTTTGAAAGAATTGACTAAATTTATAAATGAGTCCAATGTTAAACCCTCATAGACCTTAAAACTAAAGTATATTCAATTTCATTTCATTTATTATAAGTATATTTAATTTATAAAAATGAATTATTATTTTTAATATATGAACAACTGCTACAATCCTTAAGAGTTAAGCCTACTCGCGATTAAAAATTTAATATATTTTTAAATTATTTATCACATAAAAAAATTTACATAAAATTTTGCAAATTGTAGTTGAGAGTTGAGACTAGTAAGTAATAACCCGTGGGCAACCCGAGACCCGCCCGACCCGCGACCGATGAACCCGCGACCCCATGAACCCGCGACCCGACGAACCCGCGACCCGGCGAACCCGCGACCCGGCGAACCCGCAACCCGACGAACCGCAACCCGAGGAACCCGCAACCCGACTAACCCGCAACCCGACTAACCCGACCCGTGGCCCGCCCAGCCCGCCCGTTTGACAGCTCTAATGCTTTCCATTCATTTTGCAATCGGAGATAAAAGCCAATCACTTTGGATTTTTTCAAAAGGGGGGTAATCCCCAAATTCATTTACCAAAATAGGGCAGTGTCACAGTCAATGCCCAAAGTAGGGCAAATTAAGCTGACTAGGATGCAAGATCGCCGTCCACAATGGCGATTTACTATGTCGCCGAAGAAAATGGCGATTTGCTCTTGCCACATCAGATTCCTCATTCACTCACGCCGAGCTGGATTTTGGCAGTCATATGTCGCCGTTATAAGTGGCGACATACTGACATGTGTCAGCTGAAAAATTGTGTCATCATATATCGCCGTGCAGTGTGGCGATATACTTGTGAGTGTCGGCAGTTCCATACTCAGCAATAATTTCACTAAAAATTGTGCCAATAATTCTCTAAAAACTGTGGCCAATAATTCTCTAAAAACTGTGCAAATAATTTAACTACAAACTGTGTCAATTATTTGTTATTCTCATCACGACGTACCTGTAATATATATATGGTTCATAGTCATGGAAAAACATAAATTCTTCTACCTCTTCTTATATAGTCGTTCATCTAAAGTGTCTCTCTACCATTTCTTGATCATCCTCATATACTGACATCGTCAAGTAAGTTATGCTTCCATATGTTCATGAAGTTCATATTTTTGTTTATTCAGTATTCAGTAAGAGTAGTATTTTACAACTTTTGTCAATCTAACGTCTCAGGCAATGGGGAAAAAATACGTGTTTTTTGTTCGTTGGGGAGGGGAGACTATCTTCACATCATACGGCGTGGAATACACAGGTGGTCACATGGAGAAAATCAAATCAAAGACGAAGCTTAGCTTCAGTGAATTGCTAGAGCTAATTACCGAATCTATACAATTCGAAGAACATGAAAAGCCAACATATCTTACGTATAGAATGCCAGCTTTCACGGAGCATACTATGGCACACATTCCGATCGCTCTTAGTAACGACAAAGATGTAGAAATGATATACGAGACAATGGACAATAATCCACAGATTTAGTACGCCGAAGTTTACGTTGAGACGATGATTACAAGGTATCAACTCATTGCCTTTGAAACATATAATGATATTTCCGCATGATATGTTGTTTTAAACAACTTCGTTGTGTCAATGCAGTGAGTCGTGGGATCATATTGCAGATCGTGTGACTGAGATTGGTAGAGCACCCAATTACGATGATGCTGGACTATGTACTGAAAATGAAGGTCCACACGATGTTGACTCCGATTCGACACCACCACCAAGCGATCGTTACGACTCTAGCGACGAGTCTGAGGAGTTTAGCAGCGAAGATTCGGATGTTCACGCGCATCCTCCAACTCATGAAAGGCAACATATGCCTCCCACAATGCATTATAGGATGATCAATACGCCTGTGTACGCCACTAGTGAGATTCCTGAAATTCCAGACATTCCCCATTGGGACCCTTCCAGTAATTTCTCAAAGGGTATGATATTTCGTACAAAGAAGGACGTCCAGGCGGCTCTTAAACATTATGCACTACAGCGCAATTTTGAGTACATGGTTGTTGAGTCAAAGAAGCGATCTTTGATTGTGAAATGCAAGAATGCGGAAGAATTTGAGTGCAAGTGGTATGTTCGTGCTGCTCAACTAAAAGACAAATAATTTTGGTCCATTCGGACCGCTACGATGCACCACGCATGCCTGCAAAGTACGATCGTCCAAGATCATCAACAACTCGATGCCTCATATGTCGCCAGCAAAATACTACATTTGGTGCAAGCAGATCCAAATCTCAAGGTTCTCGCAGTACAAGCTGAAATCAGGGAGTCGGTGGGGTTCAATATCTCATACAAGAAAGCCTGGCATGGAAAACAGAAGGCGGTGGCAGAAGTATACGGTGACTGGGTTGGTTCGTACAAAGAATTACCCCGCCTACTATGCGCCATACAGTATTGGAATCCCGGCACCGTGTACCAGTTTCAGACGAAGCCTCTAGTCACAAATACAGGCATGACAGTCTCAGATGTTACTGTTTTCCAGCGTGTTTTTGGTCATTTGCACCGTGCATAGCCGGGTTCAACCACTGCCTTCCTGTGATTCAGGTTGATGGTACATTTCTGAAAGGCAAGTACAAAGGGACTCTGCTCGTTGCCACTGCTGTTGACGGAAATCGACAAATTATGCCACTCGCTTTCGCAATCGTCGAGTCCGAGAACACGCGTAGTTGGCCCTGGTTCATTCAATGCCTGCAGAGTACGTCACACAACGAAGGGGGCTGGCCATAATATCCGACAGACATGTGGGGATTAAAAATGCGATGGACGAGTTTGGACCCAGGCTCGAATGGGAGTGGAGATGGTGTGTGCGACATTTCTTGAGCAACTACAACGATACTTTTCACAACACTGATATGAAGAATAGACTTTGGGGGGCGGCCCGTACTTTTCCAACTGCGCAAGTACACACAACGAATGAACGAGATTGAACAATTAGAGGGAAATCATACGAGTGCGAACTGGATATACCGTCATGATCCAAAACATTGGTCGATGTCCCATGACGAGGGTTATAGATATGGGCTAACCACCACAAATATGGTGGAGAGCATGAATGGCGTCTACAAGGGGATCCGAGGCCTCCCCATATCTGCTCTCGTCCAACATATTCTTTGGCGTACCAACACGTATTTCAACAACCGAACCGACCTATACACTACTGACGAGGATGACAGCCTCATATTCAGTGCTGCATGTAGGAAAACCATGAAGACGAGGATTGGGAAGGCGAATCGCTTTCACGTTCGCTTATACAGTCGGGCAGCTGCCACCTTCGATGTCACCACGCCTGTGCGATGTAGTAATCGTCGAGGTGGGAACACTCACCGTGTGATCTTGGATGAAGAAACGTTATCTGGAACGTGCACATGCAACAAGTTCCAAAGTACGGAAATACCGTGCTCTCACGCCAGTGCGTCTTCTTCATTGTGATCATGCGGTTGAGGTGGATCGTGTACGGGTTGGCTACCACCTTCATCTGTCGTAGGACCGAATGAGTAGGACCCATAAGGTGGAGTCGGCGTGTACATGTTCTCGCCTAACCAGTCTGGAGGACCATGCGAGTGGTACGAGGGAGGGCGATGGTAACTTCCCGAGGCAGATCCACCGTACGATGGATACACAAGTGAGGGGTCATTGGAAACGTACTGCTGATAATCGATTTGGGAACCCTGAAATCCAGTCCCACTACTTGAACCTCCGAAACCATATAGATCTCCAGGACGAACAATGTTAGGGAGTGGGGTGTTGAAGGCAGATCCTGCATCTGCGGGAGGAAATTGATATCCCCACGGGGGAGGGATCATAAATATAGGGTCTGGTTCAAATCTGTCTCTCGGTTGAGCACGTCGATCGGTTTGACGATGCGGGGGCTCATCACGTAGAACTGGATTTGCCGGTTCTTCGGGTTGTGGTGGGGCACGGCTGGGAACGTATCTTACGGTGTCACGTCGATCTTCACGGAGGGCACGTAGCATGTTACAACTTGTGTCGCGGACGAATTTAGTGTCCTCCCGCCCCAACTCCTCACGGCCATGTGTACGGATGTTAATGTGTTCAATCCCGTCAACCTGAAAACATACAGAGACTATTACTTCAGTGGTTAGAAATGTTTTCCGTGCGTACAGAAAAGGGAAAATGCATACCCGGATCCATGCATTGCACCATTGTGGGAAATCCATCGTCTTGTGATTGTACGGTACCACTTCATGTATTCGTCATGGTATCCTTGTTTGAAATCTCCAATAGGAATGCCATTGATACGAAGACTATGACGAGAATTCCAAACATTTATATATTGGCGATGGTAGACGGGCCAGTTGTGTTCATTCGCTCGCAAGTCTATTTTGTGGAGTTCTGGTATAGTTGATGGCACATCTATGGGCCGATGTTGGTGGAAGCCAAACTGACGCATGACACGATCCGGGAAATGCCACTCGACGATGTGAAAACAAATTAGTGGGACCCGAGCATCCCATGAGATTGCAATGACTCCAGGCGTTCTCCGAATGGCACGTAATATTATCTCGACTGGATAAGGTTGCCAAATCATCTACATATACCAGAATATATTGTGTGAGCATGATACAAGGTATTCAGAAACGTCATGTTGATAAGTTATGTACCTCGTTCGGGGCTAAACGATCGAATTGATATCGGTAGACTTCCAGGTTATGATCACCATGTCCGGGTTGTGGTAAACTTTGTATCCAATGCAAGCAATACTACAATCAAGTTCCACATGTATATAAAACTTAATGTACAGTAACGAGGAAAGATTTCATGTACAACACGTACCGCAGACCATATGGTAAGGCTATGTATTCATCATCATCCCACGAAACGTGGTCAACTGGTGTGCGTGAAATTATTGGAAAGTGCTCCCACGCCCAAATCTGGAGGATGAAGTATGCTCCATTGAGCTGCTCTGATACGGCATGACTGGCTCTGCACAGTTCACGATACAATCAGGCTAGGCAAGCTGAACCCCAACTCAGTGTGGCAGCATTGTTGAAGTTAGCTAGTAGAGGTAGCCACATCAAGTGCACATATCTTGTTGACTTGTTGGGAAACAAAAACCCCCCAATAAGACACAACATGTACGCACGAGCGTAGCGTTCAATGTCAAGGGGGGTTGGGTGGGGTGGAAGCTCATTAAACGTTTGAGTCAACCATGTCAACTTCAATTGTGATCCTTTCATATGAGCAGAACCAGCTTCGAGCCGAGGACCTAAGAAATCAGCAATCATTTCGATCCATGAATTGGATGCAGTCCAACCAGTCACGACTCCACCATCTATCCGCAACCCAGAAATTATGTTCAGTCCTGCAGACTCAATGTGCACTCTCCTTCAGGCATATGGAATGTATGAGTTTCTGGTCGCCATCTCTCGACAAGGGCGGTGATTAAATCATGATCTGCTCGCATCTCCAAGAATAGGTGGACTCCGTATATTCCCCACACGTTCAAGATGTGGCTTGTACGCCTCATTGTACGAAGGCATAGTGGCAGCTCTTCTACATGAAAGTAACTTACGCTCTTCCTGCAAATTGATGTAAATAGTAAGTTACGATCGCGTGAAATTAAAAATTATGAACTTTAACGACATTATAAGAAATGGACACTAACCGGATTTTTCCATATTTCTTCCGATCGATGGTTGGCCTGGTCATATAGTACACTAGGATCGTCGGGTCCGGGCAACATGGAACGTCGGTAATCAAAATCCTCTGCCATTGACGTAGAGCTACAACCCACGTGAAATTAGTTCATGACAACATTCTACTTACTTTAAGTAATGAACATAGATGTAGTTGACGAAATTATTACCTTTGCACTTCTGAAATGTAGGACAATATCTTTAAGAGAGTAAATGACACTTCTATTCCTTCAATTCCTTAAAGAGAGTAGGATAATTAGTACATTTCAACATGATACAACCATTAAATCAACCGACAAGAAATTAACATACTTGTTCTGCTTACCTTTGCATTAGACACTTTGTGAATGAAAACTCATGCATGAGAAAGAGAAAAAGAGTAGAAGATAGCTAAATGGAGTGAAAATGCATGAGTTGTATAAATAGAATGGAGTGAAATTGCTGTTGCATTCACGGGAGCAACACTGTGTCATTCACGGGAGCAAAACTTGTGCTGATTCCCAAACAAAATGATTCCCAAACAAAACCATTCACGTGAGGGAATCTCTCAGTTTTGTCGCCAACTATCACATGCATGACAAAGCATATATCGCCATCCACAACGGCGACATAGTGCTGCTGCTGTGCCACGTCAGTATGTCGCCACTATCTTGGCGATATAGGCCTGCCAAAAAGGCAACTGGACACCTCATGCACGGGATCTGACGTGGCAAGAGCAAATCGCCATTCTCTTCGGCGACATAGTAAATCGCCATTGTGGACGGCGATCTTGCATCCTAGTCAGCTTAATTTGCCCTACTTTGGGCATTGACTGTGAAACTGCCCTATTTTGGTAAATGAATTTGGGGATTACCCCCCTTTGGGAAAAAATCCAATCACTTTTCAAGCATATGATGTACAATGAATTTTGTGAACAATTTTCCAAGCGGAGATAAAAGCATATCACTTTCCAAGCATATGACTTACATAAAAGCAACATTACACTTAAACAAAAATTACACGTGGAAACTAGCAATTATGAACCGTTCACTAAATTCAACGGGTATACCGAATTTGAAATCATAATATAGTAATACCAAGTTGCACAGTAAGTTTAAATAAAATTCAACACTTACGGTATGTTAGGTTACGTACCGGAAAATATAACTAGAGGCAGGTTATATTTAATCTTCTTGTAAGTCGCGTCGAATTCCAATATTTCGCCGAAGCACGCGAAATCTGCGATGCTCATGATGTCTGCTCAAAAAACTTTTCCAACATATTTTCTTCATTCAGTGTGTACTCCATAAAAAAATTCGGATCCTGCTTCATTTTCGACTTCAAATAGGCTAGAGCCGTTGCAACATCACCTTCAGCTATTCTCTCCGCTTCTTGCCGGGAATATTGATTGAAGGCATCTAATTTAGTGTAACTTACATGTGCATGCCCACCATATTTTCCCACTTCCATTCTGTATGCGTCGGCAGGTCCCACGCCCACAGATTTGGCCTGTCTCAGTGCTTCCATTCCCGCATAACCCACGTCACGATTTTTTCGCATATAATGAGCCAAATATTTTTCGGTTAATTTGTGAGAGTGCGTGTTATTAAATTGGGCCACCATATATGTTGATGTTTCTTTCTTCAACTTTAACTTAATTAAGCCTTTGTAACCACATCTTTTTTCCGATCTAGGCTGATTCTTTCTTGGTTTTTTTGGTGGAGCGCGTACTCCCTCTTTGCTGCATACAATAATGTGCTCCAAAATTGCACCGTCTTTGTCATATTTCATATCATCAAGTCTGACATCGAACCCCCATGCTTTCCCATATTTTGTGTATCAGTCTCGCCCTTCTTCATAACTTTTGAATTCAAGTCCCTCCACTTGTGCATCCGTGAGCTCGCGCAATTCTGCATACTCTTTCATTAAATCATCCAAGATATTAACTTCTGCCCCGTCTTGATCCAAAATGTCGTTCATATTGACGTTTGTAGCTGCCAGTGAACAACACTGTATAAGATTAAAATACGGTTGTATGTTCAATTAAATAAAATTGTTAGAGTAGAATTAGAAGGTTAGAAGCGACGTGCTTACCGAAATTATACTTGGCGATATTATTCCCTCTAATCGGAAGATTGGAATCGGTTTATTTTCGTACTGTCTCAGAAATCATTATGCTGACGTTTTTTCGATGTTTAATCTTCATTCGATTCAGTTCTTTATATAATATGACAAGTTGCCAACTAATTAGACTTAATGTTTAAGTTAGACTCAAACTAGGAAATAGTAATAAAATATTAATAAGATTTCGGTTCACCATGGCACAGGATCAGCGTCCAGGATTTGAAGTTTGGAACGTTCCAAACCTATAACGCTGAGGGGCAAAATTGGAAAATAAAAAAATCACACCACCTGCCTTTTCCTTCCCCTTTCACGCAGCTTCTCGTCGCTGATTTCACCTCTGTCTTCCCACCTCTTCCATTCCGTTCTTCCTCCTCTGTTCTTCCTAACAGTCACTTCGCCGACATCGCACCCCGATGTATCGTCGTCATCATCAACTTGTCTCCCATGTATTATCTGTTGTTCCGCCGCCACCGCAACCGGAATCTCCGCCGCCAAATCCACATCCCCTTCGAAGCCCACTACACACCAGCACCACCGTCACCTTCAGCAATTTGTTAGGCCACCTGATTGGCATCCAAATCAACAACCGCTTGAAGAATCGCTTTGCGCGTGGTAAAACCACCCGGAACCGGAGATCTGGCCGACGACTTCTTCACATTCTCCAGCTCCTCCCTCGCTTTCCTCCTCTGATAATCGGCGCTCGCCCTACTCCTGCCTCTCGCCTCCGCCGCTAGCCGGTGGAACGTCCGTGGTGCTGAGTCAATGCTTCGATTGAGGATGCAATCCCTAAAAGAACTTCGGCCTCTCAGTCTCATCTTTTCTGATTCCAAATGCTCTACGCTTCATTCCCAATCTTTCTTACCATTTTAGCGATTCCGCTAAACCCCGCCGATTGCCTTCTCCGTTCAGCTTTTCTGACAGATCTCACCTCCAACTTAGGCGGTTGAGTTTCCTGTCCCTAGCGCTCACTTTCCTTCTGACGGAAGTGTAATTGATTTCTCAGAGAGGGGAATTTGCAGGTGACGGGAGGAGAAGTCGGTTGCCTCTATTTGGTAGGGAAATGAAATTAGAAAGTCAAAATTTGCAGGTAGCTCTTGATGTTTGGTTTTTGTGTGGGTTGAAAGTGGGTCTAGCATCTTCTATAAAGTCTTCTATAAAGTCATAAAGAAGAGTTTTCTCCCCCATTCTTTTGTCAACCTTTATATATTATTATATTATTAAAAGTATGATGCATATTTTTATCCATCAACAAAATAATATATTTAGTTGTATGCTGCTAATTGTATGTTTTCTGTTTATCCAAAGGGAGAAACCCATTCTGTCAATGTATTTGGATTTGTCATATATGACTGATGATGATGATGTTATTGTAAGCATAAGCTGACCTTTGATGATGATTATCATCTGTTAATGAATCTGTTGTTTTTTTGATAATGATGATGACTGTTGAACAGTGATATGAATTTGTAAAATTTGATAAGTTCATTACTTAATTCGATTAGATAACTAGTTAACTCGATTGGTTAACTAGTTAACTTGATTGGATAACTCATTCAAAAAATAAAAGATAACTAGTTAACTCGATTGGATAACTAGTTAACTCGATTGGATAACTAAATTCGATAAGTTAACTAGTTAACGCGATTGGTTAACAACTTGGTAATTAGTTAACTCGATTAGATAACTAGTTAACTTGATTGGTTAACTAGTTAACTCGATTGGTTAATTAGTTAACTCGTTATCTAAATTATGATGTTAACTAGTTAACTAATTTTGATAACTAGTTATCAACTAAAAATCTTGTTAACTAGTTAACACCTTGATAAAAAAAACTCGATTAGATAACTAGTTAACAACTTGGTTACTAGTAGCTCGATTGATTAACTAGATTAACTCGATTGGTTAACTAGTTAACTCGATTAGATAACAAGTTAACTCATTATCTAAAGCATGATGTTAACTAGTTAACTGATTTTGATAACAAGTTATGAACTAAAAATCTAAATAGTTAACTCAATTGGTTAATTAGTTAACAACTTGGTAATTAGTTAACTCGATTGGATAACATGTTAACTAGTTAACTAAAAAAACTCAGTTTAACTAGTTATCAATAAAAAATTATTGTTAACAAGTTATTAGTAAAAATCAGGTTAACTAGTTAGCTTGTCCTCGCCGGAAAAGTCACCGAAGTTTGGTCGGTCTCTAGAGCCTCGCGGGAAAAAGGGAGAGAAAAGTCCCGGAAAACATGTTAAGTAACTAGTTAACTGTAAAAACCCAAGTTAACTAGTTAACTCGATTGGTTAACTAGTTAACTAATTACAAACAACATAAATGGTATAAATAACTAGTTAACATAAATCTTGTTAACTAGTTAACACCTTGATAAAAAACTCGATTAGATAACTAGTTAACTACTTGGTTAACTAGTAAACTCAATTAGATAACTAGTTAACAACTTGGTAACTAGTAGCTCGATTGATTAACTAGATTAACTCGATTGGTTAACTAGTTAACTCGATTAGATAACAAGTTAACTCGTTATCTAAATCATGATGTTAACTAGTTCACTCGATAAATTAACTAGTTAACTAGTTAACTGATTTTGATAACTAGTTATGAACTAAAAATCTAAATAGTTGACTCAATTGGTTAATTAGTTAACAACTTGGTAACTAGTTAATTCGATTGGATAACACGTTAACTAGTTACCTATAAAAACTCAGGTTAACTAGTTATCAATAAAAAATATTGTTAACAAATTATTAGTAAAAATCAGGTTAACTAGTCCTCACCGGAAAAGTCACCGGAGTTTGGTCGGTCTCCGGAGCCTCGTCGGAAAATTCACCGAAAAAGTTGTCGAAAAAAATCACGGAAAAAGGCACCGAAAAAAGTCGCCGGCGCCGGTGGCGGGGCGGCCCGGGACGGCCGTGCCGCGCCAGGGACACTGTGTGCAGTGTTTGCGTAATGTAATAAAAATAAAACCTTTAAATAAAAAATAATAATAATATATTTAAATTAAATATAATAATTAAAATATTTTTGTAAAGTCTTAAATACCCCTGACAGATCTGGACCATTAGATTGGTCAAAGAGTCAACTAGATCTAATGGTTGAGAATGGGTTTGGAACTTTCCAAACCCACATTCTCTTGGATGCTGATCCATTCCCGTTCACCATGACTCATACTAGGAAACTACAATAAAATATTAATAAGATAGTGCTGTATGAGTCAAATACTGAAAGTGATTTTTTCGAATTATTGACATATTGTGTACTTACCTTTTAGTCACTTGATTTTAATATTTTCCATGTTTAACATAAGTTATATTAAGGTATGAAAATGTCCCGAATAGTGTAAACATCCGAATTAAACATGTAAGATTAAAAAAGCCTCATTAAAAATTTAACCTAAAATGTCAAGTCAAACTTAATTTGCAAATGTAACGTTTAGATCGAATAATTCGTACGTACTATGTCAACTTCAATTTACTACGTCTGATGAAAGTCTATTACGTAAAAAATAAGTAGGATCGAAAATTATTCACGTACCTAGTGTACTAATCAGTATGATATGTCGTAACTTTAGCACTCTTATGTACCGAGATCAAAGCCTCGTTCGTATAAGACACACATAATACAAATTCATTACACACGCTCATTATACTCATTTTCGGAACCATCCAAAATAACATTCATGTATGTGCCAACTTCTTCATCATGCTACCGATGCGTATCTTCCATTTATATGTGTGCGAAAATATTTGAATAAAAAAAGGGGTACAATGAATTGGTCATGTGAAGCATACATCCAAAATTTTAAAAAATTGATTAATTCAATATGTCATCATGGGCTTGAGATCAGGCTCCAACCTTTTCCAAGGTTGTAAGCCTTCCAACTTTTTTCAGCTATTAGATCACCTTTGACCCTTTGACCAATCCAATGGTCTAGATTGTTATGGGTATTTAGGACTTTACACATATCATTTAATTTTTATATTTTAGATTAAATATATTAATATTTAGTGACAGCCCTCCGACGACCGGCCAACGTCGTCGATGACTTTTCCGGCGACCGGCCGTCGTCACCGGCGACTTTTCCGGCAACACTTCAGCGTATTTTTTTTTTTGCTTTCAAATTTTATTTTTCACAAGAACTTGTTAACACCTTTTTTCTGCTAACTAGTTAACATCGTTTTTGTTTGATAATTTGTTATCAGATTTTAACCTGATAACTAGTTAACAATATTTTTTTTATTGATAACTAGTTAATATGTTTTATTGATAACTAGTTAACATGGTTTTTAAACTGATAACTAGTTAACAATATTTTTATTAGGTAACAATGTTTTTTATTGATAACTAGATAACATCTTTTTTTAAAAAATTAGTTAACTAGATAACACCTTTTTTTGCTGTTAACTTGTTAACAATGTTTTTTAAATTGATAACTAGTTAATATGGTTTTTATTCTGATAACTAGTTAATAACGTTTTTTGTTTGATAACTTGTTAAGAGATTTAGGTGATAACTTGTTATCAACATTAGTTCACTAGTCATCAAATTAACATAATTAGTTAACTAGATAACTTAGAGAGTTAACTAGTTAACATCATGACTAAGATAACTAGTTAACATTCTTTTAAGATGATAACTAGTTAACCAACCGAGTTAACTAGTTAACATCATGACTAAGATAACTAGTTAACATTCTTTTAAGATGATAACTAGTTAACCAACCGAGTTAACTAATTATCAAGTTGTTAACTAGTTAACCAATCGTGCTAACTAGTTAACTTATCAAATTGTTAACTAGTTAACCAAACGAGTTAACTAGTTAACTTATCAAGCTAACTATAAACCATGAGTCATGAGTCGGCAAAAGCCCCAACAAGAAACGACAAAAAACGCCTAGTACAGCACTACCAAAAGCAAGAGCAGAACCAACATTCAACCCAAACAAATGCAAAAAACAATCAACACATCATGTTCTACACATCATGGGTGGATTCTATTCTCCACGTCTTCAATTCCTCGTCCAGCAATTGAGCTCCCATACGTGTTCATTCAAACATTGATGTTTGGACTGGTAACATACGCCATGATTGGATTCAGTGGGAAGCAAAGAAGTTTCTGTGGTACATATTCTTCATCTACTTCACACTCCTCTACTTCACCTTCTACGGACTTCTACGGAATGATGACAGTAGCAGTCACACCTAACTACCACATTGCGGCCATCATATCTTCACTCTTCTACTCATTCTGGAATCGCTTATGTGGATTCATGATTCCAAGACAAGTAAGTATCTATCCCCTTTTCCTTCAAACATTACGTAATAATAAAACTAATTGCTTTGGTTTGGTGATTGGCGGGTTGCAGAGTATACCAATTTGGTTGAGATAGTACTATTGGCTGACCCAATCTCATGGACATTGTGGCGGCGGCAATCTGAGGAGGAGGTGCTCAGTCATCGCCGACCCCTGTCCCTCCCACTAGATCTCGTTCCCCGTCGGCCACCACGGCAGCGGCAATTGTCTCTCCAGTCGCTTTGACCTCGTCGTTGCTCCGAAGACGACGCTCCACCCTTGCCGCTGCTCCGACGACGCTCCGACTTCGTGGGCTTCTCCGCCGACCACATCTCACCAACTGATGCTGCTTCCGCAGCCTTGCTGCTCCGGCCCGCATCGAGTAAAGATGAGAGAATGGAGTTTTGCCCTGGCTTCCGATTGAAGATTTCTGGGGAGATAGAGTTTTGCGGCTGGAGTGCGGAGAAAAAGAAAGAGAAAGAAGGAGAAAGAAGGTGGCGGCGGTTTGTTACATTTTTAGGGTTAGATATTTAATTTTTTCAAAATGCCGAAACTACCCCTCCGGTTTTTTGGTTGGAACTGTTCCAACCTTGAAAGGGTTGGGTCCGGATCCGGAGCCAATGCATGTGTACCTTCTATAAAAAATTTATTAACTATTTAATAACTATAATGATAACATTAATTGGGATTTATATTTGGTTATGATTATGTAAAGCATGCGCCCTACATATGTAAATTAATGTTACGTGTCATATAAAGCTATGATCGTTATGTAGAATATTTATCTGTGCCGTAAATTACTCGCGAAGATGTATGTTTCTTAATACGCACCTAGTCAACTTTTGGGTATGATTTCGCACGTAAGAAAGACATTGGAGCGAATGTTATTTATGCACCTAGTGTACTAGTCAATATTATATGTCGTAACTTTAACACTGTTCTATACCAAGATCGAAGCCTCATTCGTATAATACACACGTAACAATAATAGTTTCGGACGCATATTTAAACTAAAGAAACCTACCAAATGTACATTTGCCAACTTCTTCATCATGCTACCAATGCATGTCTACCGGCAATTCCTAATATGAGGACCCCTTTAAGTGTCCTCATATAAGGACACCAATCTATACCGTCCATTTTTTAAATCAAAATCTAATGGTTAAAATTAGAATGGGTATTAGGGTAATTTACTTTATCATTAAATATTACTAATTTATTATATATTATAATTAATTTATAACTGTTATTATATGGTTTTTATTCCTTTTTTTCGTTTTCTTATTAATTCCTATAGGGTTTTGCTCCAGCGGCCGTGGCATCAATTTCGATTAGGGTTGAAAGAGAACATGGTTCCGAATTATATAAAGGAACCTCACCTGATTTAAATTGTCAATGACATGGTAACCAAATTATAAAAAGTTAAAAACGGAACCACACCTTCATATTGGGGATTGTGACATGGATTCAAATTGAAGTTTTAAATGAACATTAAAAGCTTGAATTATCGGTATTATGACCCTGACATTGTTTCGAGATGAAAAATAAGAACCAATAAATTTATAATATTGAAAATATTAAAAGAAGCCATACTTATACCTATTCATGGTACCAAAATAAACAAAAGGAACCACATTTATAAATGTTGGTGGTTCCAAAATAAACAAAAAGAACCATGTTCCTAACAGTTGGTGGTTCTGAAATAAATAAAAAGAATTATGTTTCTACATAGGAAAATCTGAATAGAGAAGAAGAAGAAGACGGTTGATAGTGGCCGTAGTTTATTTCAATCTCATGTGTGCCCCTTCTTCCATATGGTTCCAATCTTATAGCTTTTCGATCTTCATTCATAATTTCTTTTCGAGACAGAAAGGGAGAGCGTGTTGGTGTGGTTGCACCTCGTTGGCGTGCGGTAGCTGGTACCAACCAATCTGAGATCCATCACAAAAAATTACAAAATCAAAACATATACAAATCCCTTTACAAGCCAATTGTTTTAATACAACAAGTCCCAAACACTGATTTCTAAACAAAACCATCTGATTCCCCAAATTGAAATTGGAACTCTAACCAATTGATTTTCAATCACAAGAATAAGTACCAGATCGACAAAACAATAAACAAGTTTCAAATCGGAGGAAAAAATTAAAACTGACCTGGTATTTTACACATGTATTCTTCCGACACTATTATTGGTCGATTGGTAGACCCGCCGGAGGTCTTCGGTCTCGCTATCACATCTTCCACTGCGTCCGACCTCTATTTTTCGTCATCGGTCGGGGAAGTCAGAAGCCTGTTCCTCCTAGCATCAACGAAGCTCCGCTGCTGTCCGGACTCGACCACTGAACTAGGTGGAGGTCTTCGGTCGTAATCCAGACCTGCTGCCGTCGTGGGTTGTGTGTCGTCGTACACGGTGACGAGATGGCGATGGTCGGCAAGATTGGTGGCTGTCGGCGGCGTTAATTAGGGTTTTTGGTGAGAGAGTTTAGAAAGAGAGAAAGGGAATGACAGTTATTTTTTAGAATGATACGTGAGATGGTTTGTATCAAAACCCTAAATTTTTTACTTTATATATTAGTTCTAAAATTTTTCCACTTCCAATTTTATCCTTATTTTGTTCCACACCGTCAGATCTGGATCATTATCCAACGGTAAAAAAGGCTGTCCTTATATAAAGACACTAAGAGGGATCCTCATAATAGTAGATCCCATGTCTACCATTATATGTGTATCAATATTTTAATAAAAAAAGCTTCAATGCTTTAAACTATAAAGATGAGAATACAGGAATCTTAAAAAATATTAATATTCATTAAGGAAGCATGCATCCAATACATGTGTACATTGTATTTAATTTTTTATTTCTTTGTAATAACTAATGGGTTGTTTGGATCCTCTATTTATTAGAGAGATTTGTATTAAATATAGATATTTCAGTAAATCACTTGTTTGGTGTAAAAATTAAGACGAGAGATTTAACCCAAAGAGATTTCGAAATATCTCTATTGAGCTATTTGCAAATATCACCTACTAACCCATATATTTTAAAGTCTCTTTCATTATTGACAATATTATCCCTATTAATCATTAAAATTTACGTATTATGGGTATATAAAATAACAACACGACCCACTGGGATATAATAAACCTTACACCATTCAGCTATCGTTGAACCTTGTTATGCATCTGCTGCCGCCTAACCACTGCACAACAACCAAGGTAATACCAAGTGCTTTGCTTTATTCCGTTGCTTTATTTGTTTAATGTACCTGCATATATGAAATGGAGGAGCTGGAGATATCTACAGACCATTTCAGTGATGAGCACTTGTTGGGTTCAGGCCCTTTTGGGAATGTGTATAAAAGGGTTTTTTGAAGCTGAAGGGATTACTATGGCGGTTCAGAGAGCTCATGCTAATTCTTTCCAAGTGATGTGGAGTTCATAAATGGTAAGGAAGGCATATCATTTTCATAATCCTTTGCTTCAACAGTTCAACTTACATCATCTCTAATTCATAGCCACCCGTGTAAAAAAGAGTGCAAAGGAAGTATGAATACTTTTATCTGGACTCTTGGTTAATGCGAATTGCTAAGTCCAGTACTTTATTAAGCATCACCTCTTAATAAGGGTAATTTAGTATTTGTTATGTAATCATAAAAAATCATCATTTACAAATCACTATTACGAAAATGGCATACAAACGATATATTGTGACAAATGAGCGATTGAAGTTACTATCTGTTTTCAAATATAAAGATTTAGTCAAATATCTCCATTTCTACAGTATGGGATCCAAACGACCCATAAATTATTAATGCAGTTATGATTCAGAGATATAAATTGAGTTCTTTGGAACTAAACCATGTGAACTTCCATCTTGTTATTCTCTACTTTTCACATCCTCCCAACAAACTCTTTCTCAATACACAAACTCCTTTCCGTTCACAACCCTTGACCAAGCTCGTTATAATGGCAAGGCCCCAAATTTTTCAAACTGGTTGATGAAGACACCATCAGCGACCGTAGAATGACTCTTCCCCTAAAAGTCGGTAACACCTATTTCAGGTATCCCATTCACCCGGGAACAGTAGTCTTATACATATCGACAGCTCTGATGTGGATGGTGAACGTTGCAATCACCATTCAAGCTAATGTGAATCACGAGAGAGCAATTTTTACTTTCTATGGAGCTGGATGGGAACAGTTTGCGAGGCACACGAGTTTGATGGTAGGCTCGGTAATTCTATTCGAGCTCGATGCGATGAGTCGGTTGAAGGCAAGAGTGTTTAAAATGAGTGGATCTGAAGTCACAAATCGAGATACGTTGAATCGGATGTACTTAAAGGTCATCATCCAACAAACAATCAACCAAGGACGAATGAGTCTCTCATTCGAGGTAGGCAACTGGCATTTTCCAAACCAGGACATTCCTAATGCTTTCCACATCCAAGCACCAAATGGTCACATTTGGATAGTGGACGTAGCTATCTCGCGAAACGAAGCCGAGCACAGAGGCAGGCCAGTGCTTACGTTATTCCGGGGGGGGGGGGGGTATGGCTTGATTTCGTTCAACAAATGCGTTTGGAACATGGGGTATTTGTTTTTTTCGAGTACATACACAACGCAACTTTCAACACGATTGTGCTTCACAAATTGGGACTTGAAGGGAGCTATCCATCTGACGATCCCAACTTCGACCGGGATGGACCCAACAAGTGATGAACGAATTTTTATGAGATTTTTAAATATTAATATTACACTGCTATCCTCACACACGAAATATATAAAATATTCTGAACGGGCACGCGTGAAGATTAAAATTTTATGCCTACCATCTTTGCAATTTTATGGATCATAATGAAACTACTCTTGTCGATTTAAATTTAAATAGCATGATGTTCTTACCTTATATGATCAACATACGTTTTTTTTCAAAATAGTGAACCAATGCCGACAAAATAATTGACCCAAAGGATATTATTATATTCAATTTTAATGTTTGTAGTTAACTAAATAATGACATATAGATATAGTTAGAAAAATTGTGTGCTACATTGGTCATGAATGTTTTCGGCAAAGCTATGTATTAGTTATTGACTTCCAAAATATATTATTTCTGAATATACAATACTTATATCTAAATCTCGGCTAAATTGTAGTGGTTAGTATGAACTATTTTCAAGATAACAATTGTTTTGGTCAATGCAGTTTCACGTTGACGACTACAAGAGAAAAGTTGGAGAGAGGACGAGTACATGTGCCTACTCGCTTTGACGATCGTCATCTCCACACCTATACTCAGTTAGTTCAACTGCGGCTGGCCAATACATGACAAGTGTGGGCTGTCGAGGAAAGAAAGCAGCACATCGACCCGAAATAAACCTGTGTAGGGTTGGCGCACATTCATGCGAGACAATGATATTCGCATTGGTGATTAATGCGAATTCGAGATTGTTGCCACGGGCCCGCCATGCGTTCTGAGGGTAGTAATCACGAGGCCGATGGCGTAGTTCCACATTATAGTCGTTGAAGTGATTCGTTTCGTCGTCGTTGTATTGTTGTTGTTGTGTTTTTTATTTCGTTATGAACTAGTTGCATGTGTACCCACTCAAGATTGCACTAAGTAAGGCTTTGTAATTGACTATTGTTAACTTTGGGTTTATCTTATTAAACGTTGTTGTCGTGCATGAGCATCACTTATTAAACCTTCGTAGTATGTGGCCATTTCATTATTTAACTAAATTTACAAAAATTAATTTATTAAGTAAGCGTTTTATTATCCTAACGCGCCAGTGGCGAAACTACACATGGCATCATATTATTGGTCTGAAAATTTAATTAACATAAAATTCATTTTGTGATACTATACTTATTTTTATTACAATTTAATACTCTTATTTTTATTTTCAATTTCAACCTGATGATGAAACACGTTCATCTCCAGCGACCATTATCAGCCATTAATTCCTCCCTGATGATGAAATACTCTTATTGCTCTAGCTTGCAACTCATTACAGGGATTGGAGGGTTCTCAATAATATAGAAGTACACCGCATTTTTTTCAGTGACCAAATGAATTTTTGATCCACTAAATCAAATCTATCATAGCCAATCATTTAATATAAAATATTCATTAGCTAATTATCTAATCTGTATCATTATGACAAGTAATTAACTAATGAATAATTATAACAATTAATTATTTAGAGAATAATACTGAAGTCCAACCGTCTCTTATGGTAAGTATAATTTATTTAATATAAAACATATCTCTCCCACAATTACTTCCCCTTCTCCGGTTCGAGTTGTTCTCTTCTCTAGCCGATTCAATCCAACGTTTGATTTTTTCCGACTTTTTCAATCCCATCGCCAATATAGTCATCAACCATGGATAATCATGATTGTTCGATCTCAACAAGTCACCGGAAATCAATCTCAACATATCCGCAGATTTCACATACGAACAAGATGATGATGAGCATCTCAAAGTTCAAAACAATGATGATTGGAATGACAATCGTACTGAAGAAGGTTTGTTAATTGTTCGATGAAATTTCTACTCCTTTTCGCAAGTCTTATTTGTGTCGCTATATGTTATGAAGGTATTATGAAGGTGACAACTCGAAATGACAATTCACTTAACAAATAGATATTATGAAGGTGACAATTCGTACAAATTCACAAGGGCACAACAATGGCACAATATAACCTAAACTCAACATCATAGATATCCAATATCCGCTCAAAGCTTTCATTTTCCGCTCGCTTGGAGAACCATTCATCACATCTACAATCCTCCTCGGACTGCATTTACTATATACAATCTGTCATAATTCCTGCAAAGTTCAACATAAAGAGGTTAACTTCAACAAAGTCAAAGTTGTCCTAGTGCAGGACAAGTACTAAGGAATCTTAAACTGAGAATGATGTTTTGTATATTCAAAGATGTCCTAGTGCAGGCATCATCCTAAGAGTGTCCTAGTACATAAAGAGGTTAACTTGGTAGGGGGAATAACCAAATCAACATATCGTAGTGCAAGAGTCACCATACAAAGCTGCATCACCAGCAAACTGAAAATTGAAGCACCAACAACCAAATCATAGATAGGATAACTAGGTTGTCCTAGTGCAAGAACCACAAAAAATAGGATGTCCTAGTACAACAAGATTTAATTCAAACAATCATCAAAGCTGTCCTGGTACATGCATCATCATAAGACTGTCCTAGTACATGCAAACTGTCCTATTGCAGGCATCAACATAAGACTGTCCTAGTACATGCAAAGTGTCCTATTGCAGACATCATCAATTTCAGATAATCATAACAGCAGGGTGGGTACAACTAATATGAACAACAAGAATATCCCTTGTTAGACCAGAAATCATCTTCAACATCTACAAAATACTTTTTCATCGATAATTTTTTATTTACCTACAATTTCATATCTCAACTATCACCTAAGAGTCCCATACAAAGACAGAGACGCTATAGAATGTTTGAATTGTTTCTCAAGTGACAAACAACAAACATGTTATTATTTCTGTCACGAAGTAGGCATTAACGCCCAAAAATAGAAGTAGAAACACAAGATGTATAGACTTATGCCACTGAGAATCAGAAACAGAGTAGAAATACCAAATCTAAACTCGCAATTTCATATAAAAACCTAGTTATAGGATTGAATCTAACCTTGATTTTTTCTTCTTCTCAGTGCAAGCTCGCCGTGCAGGGGAAGTGAGGGGGACGATGACAGTTGGGGAACGACGAGGGGGGAAGTTGTCGTGTGGGAGTTGGAGATCGGCGGACGTTGGGGGAAGTCGTCTTGGGGGGGGGGTGGGATCGGCGAACGTCGGGGGAATTCGTCGTAGGGGTATGGAGATCGGCGAACGTTGGGGGGATAGTGGCGAACGTCGGTGGGAAAGTCGTCGTGGGGAGTGGAGTCGCCGGGGGTGATGAATTGCCAGTGGGGGTGAGACGCGCGGAGAGAAACGGTGGGGAAGGGGTTTGTGAAAAAAGGTTTTTTGTGGTGGAGAAGGGTTGAAATTAGATTAGGTTTTTTTTTCTATTTTTTAATATTAAATGACTATATAAAATCTTAGCCCTTTATTTAAATCTAAGGGTTCTAATCGTGAATTTGGTTTACTAGACCAAAGGAAGGGTTTGGTCTCCCTATAGGCTCCGTACACTACCAATCAAGACTAATATCGGAGTTATGGATAATAATAAATGTAACGTTGCAAACTTTATTTTGTCTAAGCCGCAAACTTGCAAAATTTAGACCAATTGCTAAAATTTAGACCATTACCTAGTAATTAGATACAATAAATAATAAACGTAGATAACGAACATAATTATGAAGATTTCAACCGAATTGTTATTTGACCAATCAAACCATAATATGTTCCCGATAAACACATACAATCTATTTTTCGTGTTGAAATAAAAATCAGTTTACAACCCTCGATTTCGAAAGTAGAGAATATTTTCAACTATTGCGGCACGTCTCCGGTAGTGCCCCAGTTGATGACAAGCACTGTACCTCCTTATTTTGACACACTTTCTTTTGAACTACTACATTCTGGTCGCTCTTTTCTCTTTTTATTTCTTCTGATTGACGTTGCACTTGTTGTTGGTTGTGTTATGCTGCCGCTTTGGCCGCTAATATGCAGACTGTAGATTCCACATCATCCAACAAACCTTGTATTGTGATTATTGTGTTGCTGATTACATCTAGATATGGAATCCTACAAGATATGAACATACGAAAGAAAGTCGTAAAAGTTGGATGGACGACAATCAAGAGGTATAATAAAACACGAAGATGGATGAGAAAATATACTCACATTATCAATGTTATCGGAAAAACGGATTCTGCGGAAAACACGAGGATAAACGTCAATGGACCGAGAACTCCAAAGCTGCAAAGATTTATGTTTCAAGCTATGGGTACGTTTGTTAAGGTATAATTCAATATATAAGTTGGGGACGCTTTTTAAACAATTACGTAATTAGTTCTTTTAATGAGGAAGTAGTTTATTCCATTAAGGACAGTACATTGAAAGACGTAATTGGGTTTGTACATGGAAAATTTATATATTAAAAAATTAACTAATCCGGTTAAATATGATTTTCCAACATATTATTTTAATTAATTTACTCGTGATTAATATTTTAATATAACCGGTTTGTAGACGTATAATACTTTTGTTTCATACGCATTATTAACGAAACTAAGAGTGATGCTTAGGTGACATGTGAAGTATTTTTAATTAATTTTTCAATCGTTCAGATGCATGCATGAAATGCCTGTTCGATGACGGCTCAAATTTGGCTCGTTCACAAACTACGAAATGCTAGAGTCGGTTAGAAAGGTTCGGCTCGATCACATACTATTAAATTGGAACATTCGTACGATCGAATAAACAGAATGTTCTTGCTCCGCCACCTAACGTAAGCATTGCTTGCGAAGGCATAATACTCAGGTAATACGTAAAATTCACACTGTTGGATGACATGAAGACTACTTCGTAAATCGTTACGTAACATTTAATGTTAACACAATACATGAGAAAAATGAATTATAAATAATTATGCATGTTTTGGAGCATGCAACTGCATGTTCATGTGGTTAAGATTTTCTACAAGATGCAATTGATAACAGCTCGTATTCGACTCGTTCATTTGTTCCTTGGACCGGTTAAGAAGCTCGAATTTGGCTTGTTCGTTACGATTGGTAAACAAAGATTACTACAAACACTACAAAAATCCGACGCCTTAGCGTCGGTCAGTAAGGGACTTTAGCATCGGTTGCTGATCGACGCTAAGGCTTTTGGCGTCGCTCATGAAAGCGACGACAATTCCACCGACGCTAAAGTTTAGCGTCGATTGTTTAAGGACCGACGCTAAATCCTTTTTACAAGCGACGCTAAATGTTTGGTTGGACCAGTCCGGTCGGAAACCAAACCAGTTTTAGCGTCGGTCATCAAGCGACGCCAACTTAAATAACCGACGCTAAACTGGTCAACCATTGACCAAACGCGCGTTGACTACAACCTATTTATGCATGTAACGTGCTGCGATCTATGCCGGCTTGAATTCGGCTCGTTTATTTGTTCCTCGGACCGGCTCGAAATCGAAACGAGCTCGTTCGTTAAGGGTAGTAAACAAACATATGAACAAACCAGCCTGTTAAACAAAACTAGATCGCGGACTGAAGCTCAGTTCGTTTAGAAATGCTCGAGTCGGTTAGAAAGGTTCGGCTCGATCACAACACGGTTTTGGTGCACATAATTACACATAATTTTTCATGGTTTTGGTGCATGGAACCAATGCATGTAAATGAAATTACATTTGTCTTAGCTTTTCTAAAACGTCCAATGCATGTAAATATATTTTTTGTACAATAAATTACATTTGGCAATGCATGCAACGTGTTGCATTCGATGACGGATCGAATATGACTCGTGTATTTGTTCTTTGGACCGGTTCGAACTCGAAACGGGCTCGTTCGTTACGATTAGTAAACAAACATAATTTGTATTAAATAGGAAAGTATTAAAGTGAAATGACTAAATGGTAATTAATCCTAATCCTAATAAATTCGTATGTCTATAAGGTTATTGACTTCTATTATAACGGAAGTACTTTGTAATAATATTTTAATATCTTTCCGACTTTTAGACTATTTAGGATTTTAATCTGTTGACTGACTTGTAGATTAATTAATATGTAAGACTACCTTAATATTTAAATATGTTTGCCGACTTGCATACTAATTCGGATTTATGCATCCTAAATAATTTTACACGGTAGCTGTATTAAAGCTATAAAAATCTAACACAGCCTTGAAGAAATACGACGGTTCTATAATTTTACACAGTTCTATAATTTTACACAGCCTTAAAGGAGTGTACTGGAATCAGAGCATCGAGAAGGAATATGACGACTTATAACCGTGGCTTCAGGAATCGGATCAGCGAGAACAAATTTATTGTGATTTCGGGTGATTCAGGTGACGAGGTAGATCAGACCACATCACTGTCTCATGTATGAGTAAGACTTTTGATTTCAGAGTTGCTCCCCATAGCTAATACTTTTCGAAACTTTCTAAACTAAGGGTGTGACAACGTGCAGACGACTAACGATGAAAACGTCAATTTGAGCCTACCTAGAAAGGAGTTTATTGGTTACCTATGTGATGTACAATTACCAAAAAAGGAGGTCTTCATCTCGCATGAAGAGGTAACTTGTGATCGGAAAGCACTTATGATGTTGCTTGAGGACAATATTGCCTTAGATCATAAGGTAAACTCTATTCGTTGTCAATAGTAATTCTCTAGTATGAATTAGTAATTAATTATTTTCATACAATGAACTTACATTCAGGTCATTACGTGTGTCGTTTATCAAAGACACATTTATGAGATTCAAATGATGTCGGGTCTTGGCATGGGAAAGTCGTGCTTTTTTCCTGCTAATCTACAGGTATCTATTTATTTCGTACACAAAATTGTGAATTTGTGAATATGCGTAGTTGCATGTTAATATTAGTAAATTAGGATGACTGTTTTGCAATAATTTGTTTCCCATGAGAATATTTTGGTTCCCTATGCAGAACTAGGCAGACTGTTATGACACGGTCTGATACATAATTAATGTGTTTGTTTGTTTGCACCACACATATTGTTGAACAATTCAGTACCTCAAATTGTAACTCCTACAATTCATGTGATTTATATTGTTGAACTAGGCAGACTGTAACCCCCTACAATTCACGAGATTTCTATTGTTGAACAATTACGTGATTTTGAAATTATGCAATATAATTAGATTTATTGATTACAAAGCGTATTTCTTGTTTATGTCAGGATTTGTCAATGAATAAGGGTTTCACATCTCACGACGCTTTTGCGGAATATCGATTTACTTTCTTGTTGAATGCATATGAATGTGACCAGGTTTGTTTTCACTTTCTTTACTAATAACTGTTTAGTTCTAGCTTTATTATTTAATGTCGTAACATAATCACTAACCATGGAATTTTTAGGTATTCATACCTATGAATGAAAAGAACGACGATTGGTACTTGCTAGTTATTTAGTTGAAGGAGCGGACGATTTATATATGTGATTGTTGCTCTGCGCAAAATATACACGAAACTCATAGGGAATCGACTATGCACATGGTTGGTGAGATTGAATAATGTTATTTGACCATAATCTATTTCACATTTTTTTGCATAACATCGGCCACAATTTGTTTTGATGCAGATTAAGTTTACAACCAAATTGCTCAAACTAGTCTACCAACAAAATAATCGGACTAATGATTGCCCAGATATTGCAAGTTTCACCATGAAATACCCGGAAACAATGCGACTACAAAATAAGTACTAATTTTGTCACGATCTAAATCGTTGTTAACAGTGTAAATCAGTTTTAACTAACATTTGATTGGGATCGTTTCACAGGCACGCATCTAGACTTTGAGTGTGTTCGTGGATAAATAATGAATGTCGGTTTCCTTTCAATGATTATGGTGTGAGTATAATTTTTTTTCACAATATTCCAATAATTTTTTACATTCAATACTTTCTTTAAATCTTGCAAACCATGTTGTGTTTACAGCCATTTCGTTTGCTAGACCGAAAAGAATTGGTCGTGGAACTTGTAATGGAGCTCACAAATTTTGCAAGGAAGAATCTGCTTACAAGGATGATGAAACACAAAGGGTGTGAAAGGGCGCGAAGACATCTAAATTACAATCGCTAATGGAAGGTGTGGGAAAGGGCGCAAAGACATCTACAAATATGTCTTATACAATCGCGGATTAGAATTTCATTTTTTTAGAAGTAAAATTATGCGTCAAACCATTACACCAAATGTCATTTATTTTAATTCACTGTTTTCAGTACAATGCTTGGTAAGCAATTTCATTTTCATAGGATTTCACGTCATTTGTTTGCACCATACAAAGCTACATTAGAATTCACGTGAATAATTATACTCCATACACTATATTCTTCACAAGAATCAATAACAACCTACACATGAACCAAAATTGGGTAAAGTACAAATTGATCACTATGCCACAACATATGTTCTACACTTGACTCACAATTGGGTTTGGCATTTTTTGTAAACCTATGTGATTGAAACCTTAACCTACACATGAACCAAAATTGGGCAAAGTACAAATTGATCACTATGCCACAACATATGTTCTACACGTGACTCACATATGGATTTGACATTTTTTGTAAACCTATGTGATTGAAACCTATAAATATATGTGACTTCCATCTGCTTCACATTGCGCTTTCGTAAAACACTCCTCATTCACTTATCGATCTGCTATTCAGTGCAGTCCAACCTTCCGTTAGTCATCTTCTTGTTCCTCTATTGGTCGTTGACATCAAAATTTATCAAGGGACGTTTGGAAATTTTGAATCCCGAAATAATATTGTTTAGAGCTCGGGCTCGGCTCGAAATGAGTATTAACGAGCCGAGCTCAAGAAGCTTTAGCAAGCCGAGCTCGATAACTCGTTAAATGCTAAGTCGAAAAAGTTGAAACCTAATGATCGATGTATTTACATTTGTGGGTTTAGCCTGTCGGAAAAGTTTGTCTAATATTGATTTTTTCTAACTCTGTTGTAGGATGGCACAGGAAAAAGTTACATTGCGAGTGAGACATGGAGGAAGAATGAATGACGTCGACCAATATGTTGGGGGTATAACTGATGTCGTTGAATTCGACAAAGAATATCTTGGATATATTGAACTTACGAAACTTGCCAAAAATGAATTGAGTTATGAACGGGTAATTTTTATGTGGTATAAGGACACTGGATTGAATGCTAGAGATTTCTTTCATAACATTTATGGCTATCGTGAAGTGATAAATGGGTTATTAAATGATACAACAAACCGAAAAGAAGTTACATTATTCATGGAATGTTAGCCACCTAGGAGAATGGGTGGGATAACGAAGACGGTCAGTTGGATGATAATGAAGGATATTTCGTTGAACAAGAGAGTGGATACGAAAATTCAGTACAACATCAAGTAGTGCACAACAAATCAGATTCTGAATCGGAGCAAAATGTAAGTGGAATAAATACTGGTCGGAGAAGGAGGGTCCGTGTGGTGAGGCGTGATTCGGTGAGGAAGTAGAACAAACACGTCACACGAATTCAAGGTTCGAAGAAGGCACGTCGTCTGCAGCAGCTAATTGAACACGTACATGTTGTGTATGTAGTCAACCCGAACACAATAGGAGAACTTGTCCTCAATATAAGTATCGTTGATTAGTGTATGTTGCTAGATGCTTTCAAATTTGTCTATACTCGTAATGTTTAATAATATTGGATTTATGAAAAACATACCTACTATCAACAATTGAGGATCAGTAGGTTTTGTCCATTTTCTCAAACCCCGAATATTTTGATGGTGCCCCAAACTTGGTGTTTATGCTTGCTCGATTTATCTAAAATAGAATAACCCTTTCGTCAAAGAAAAATCTGAACTAAAATCACAATCTTTAAAGGAACTATACCTTCTAAATCGCACAAAAACTCCGGTCATTGGTATCAGCCTTGGTGAAATTTAACTCAAAACTTGGTGAAATTTATCTCTATTTGGTTTATGAACATCCCTACTTGTTCCCTAGGAGGCTAAAACCATACATATTTGTGACTTCTCCAGCTGCGAATCCAAATTGTGAATCGAATAATACCAGACAACATAATAATCAGCTCAAAAAGATCCAATTGATCTGAAGTATTAAGCAAGTGTTACACCATCAGTTAACGAGATTAAGTGAAGAATACAAAATCAAGAAGCATACTAGAAAAAGTTGCATACATTGGTATAACTACAACACATAATACAGTTAATTTAGATCCGAAGCAATCCCTCTTGGAGTTTGCAAGCTGCTGGCTTCTCTGCTTCTCAAGCTTCGGGCAATCACTGATGCGATGAAGCGTCGCTATCCACTGTGTCTTGTTTATGAAAGTCGTGGCTATCCACTGTCTTACAAGTTCGTCCAATCCTATGGACGTAATTCTCGATCTCAAACGGCATGTCGCAGTTGACGACTTGCTGGATGTCACGGAAATCCTGACCCAAGGAGGCAACAACAAAAACCAGCCAATCCCATCAAGTCTCCAAACAGCTCTAACTTCTGCAATCACTCTACTGCTCCACATTGCAGTTTGAAGCTAATCTAAGCTGCAGCAAACTCCATACCAACAACCAACCACAAATGAACCATAAATCATTAAGTGCTACTAAATAGGAACCAAACTAATTACAAGTGGAAGCTTTCAACTGACATTGAACATCAATTCCACTCTTCTTATACTCAACACAGAAACAACTAGTGAACTTATCAATATACATTGAACGAGGTTTAAGAGGCAAATAGAACGAGGTTTAAGAGGCAATAGAAACTGATAATGAATGAGAAAGAATATTACTTGACTTTTGGAGTCTGCATTTCTCTGAGAAGATTGTGAGTTTTCCTCGTGCAGTTAATGGATAGACTCTTAATTACAAGCCCCCACTAGCACCACCTGCAGTGCAACAGCTTCAGAACACAGCTGAGAAACAAAATCAAGTAGCATAATGACCTCAAATCCTCCTAGATAATGCAACATAGTTTGCAGAAATGTAGCAGTCTCTCATAACCTAACATTCAAAACTAACAGATAATTGTTGGTATAAAAGTACATCATGGAATGATCACTAATCGATTTGGACACGACTTCTTAGCAAGTTATTAATATGACATCCAAACATCATATAATCTTAGTATATAGAACAAACCATAAAGGAGATGTCTTTTCCATCCAGAACAACCAAGGTGAAGATATCGAAGTCAACAGAATTCTCACTAAGTCATTAATTTGAGCTCAAGTAAGAAGTTTCATGAAATTCACCTTGGGAGGATAAGAGCGCAGAAGAACATGAGGCTCCGATTCAGTAGCAATCACAAAGTTAAGAAAAGCCGATACAATCGAGCTCTTCATTTTCCTCATACAAACCTAATTGAAGCAATCTGTATAGTGAAGGAAAAATAGAGGTCCATGGATTATCATATTAAAATTCTTCTGGAATTCAAATCCATTTAGGACCCAATTCCAACATTTTGCTGGAATTCAATTCCACACACAAGTGCAAAGGAATTTACAAATTCAGGACAAAAGGAACTATACCATTTTAGGAACCATAGGAGATACGTCACAGAAACCTCTCATTTCATCTTTTGAAGCTAATGCATCAATGAACAGAACATCCGCTACAGCTTTAGCAAAAGCTCTCGGCCTCCATAACGCTTCGTCCAACGAAACCGCTTGACGAGAATCAGTTCTCGCAACAATCACAATGTCCGAGCCAGACTCTTCCCGTGCATCGACAGCTACTTTGATCCTCATCACCGCATCTTCTCGCGACACCACTTTCCTACCGCGTGTATGACCACAAGCTTTCGATGACACCTTCAGCAACACATTCATGAACTTCAAAGCAATGATCTTGATATGCATTGGTTCATAACATGTTCTTGGATGAGCAAAAATTCTGCAGAAGTAAAGAAGACAAACCTGGTCTTCAAGAATGATGCCAGCAAAACCAGCTCGAATGTATCCCTTAACAGTCCTTTTAACACTCATGGCGTTCCCATATCAGTTATCACCATCTCCAATTACAGGGATTGACACAGCTTGAGTGATTTGCAGACCTTGATCCACCATTTCTCCATAGGATATGAACCCAGTATCAGGCAGCCCTAATCTAGTAGCTGATATCGAGAACCCTGCAAAAGAAACCACATACTGCAAAATGAATCCCTAATCTAAATCTCTAAAGCCATGGAAATTGTCAATTCGATCATAACCCTAATCAATAATCTAGAATACGAAAAATGCTAATTCAAAACCCTAAATTCACAACCCTACCACTGGTAAAGCAGAAGGGAAACCCAGCCTTCTCGACAAGTTTAGCGTTGAGAGCGTCGAAACAAGCAGGACCTTGGTGAACACCAGGGGAGCCGAGGATCGATCAGAGAGTCATCGCCAGTGAGTCAAAAACAGAGCAAATTGCTCCAGTGGCTCGTGGTCTCCGTCATTTCGCGGCGATGAAGACATTCTTATTGACGAGCAACAGGGAGCTGCGGAGCTTGAAGTCTGAAGAAGAAGAAGGGAATGATAATGAGAAGATCGGCTCCGATGAAGACGATGATGGTAGAAACGATTGAGAGAAAGAAGAAGGATGAGGAAAATGAATTTGGGTTAGTGCCACCATTTTTTGGGAGTGATTTCTGAGACTGATTATCAGAAAGTTTCAATCTTCTCAGATATTGGAATGTATATTGAATAATAGGATAAGGCTGAGGATAAGAGTTGGACGTCGTTTGCAGAGGAAACAGAAACTTGGTTTGCTTTTGTGTGGTGACCAAAGAGTAAAGTTTGAAAGAAGTGGGGACTAAAAAAGCAAGTTTGCCAGGCGAAAATTTCCAGCCAATCTCTGTTTGCCACGTGTCACGGGTATCGATACCGCGGGTACCAAAGTGCCGTCCATATATATATATGAGTCATCCATAACCAAATTATTTCCTGGATTTAAAATAATAAAAATTAAAATAACTAAAAAATCACTTCACTTTATTTATATCAACAATTAGTCATATATTTAATTTTTATGTTCATATTAATAATTATGATCATCAAATTAAGTTATGA
The DNA here is from genome assembly GCA_034768395.1 of Linum lewisii. Lineage (NCBI taxonomy): Eukaryota > Viridiplantae > Streptophyta > Magnoliopsida > Malpighiales > Linaceae > Linum > Linum lewisii. The sequence goes on along the minus strand of CM068301.1, from coordinate 17,499,864 downwards.
TCATCATAATAACAAGTGCATATCAAATACAATTTTTATAACTTTTCATAATTCAACTAGTCATTCAACTCCTTCCAACATCGGGATCGGCTTGCCAAGAAACAATATCAGTCGTTAGACCATATCACTATAAATTAGTAATGAAAGGTTGAGACTGGATCTTAAAATGAATAAATGAGATTCGTTTTGATTGGTTCAAATAAATGGGAGCATCTGGTGCTCTGGGAGCGCTACAGTCATTTTCATGGGAAATCCTACCATTAGGACACCCCAAAGTGTCCTCATATGAGGACACCTTTTAGAGCCGTAGGATTTAATCTTAAAGATCGGAAGACCTATATTAATTGGACATAAGGGTAATTTCAATATTTTATTTATTGCAGATTTTTAATTATTGTTTATTAATTTTCGGATTTGCATTTACACTGCTGATTTTTTGTTCCTTTTTCTGCTCTTTTTTTGCTCCATTCAATTTATGATTAAATTAATTATCTCTTTTAATTACTTCTTCATCTTTTTCTCTATGCTCGCCGGTTTTTGTTGTGTATCTCCGGTGGTTTTTATTTTAGATTAGTTTCTAACACTTTTTGTGGAAATTGTTTCGAAACGGTTCCTCTTTTATCATTTCGGAACAGTTCCTATGTTATTGTTCCGGAACAGTGATCCATTTCAAAAGTAATGGAACGTGTTGAAAATCGATTTTGTTCCTTATTACCAAATCGGAACACAGAAAATCATAAAACCTTGAATCAATTTGAAAATGGAACAATAATATCGAATACCTGTTCCATAATTAAGTATGGAACACTACAAACATGTTCCATAATTAACTATATGGAACACTCCAAATAACCAATGACCAGAAACTAAGAAGCAAAGATGTAGATGGCTGGTTCTAGATGGCCGGATCTCCGAACGGATTAAAGGATCTCTGAACGGATTAAAGGATGCCCAGATCTATAAACCGAATAAAGTAGAGTTGGCGAGGGTTTGAGGCGGCAGAGATGTAGATGGCTGGCGGCAGATCTGGTGTGGTGTGGGGCTGGTGGCGGCGGCAAGGACGTCGGCAGATCTAATGATGTCGAGGCTGGTGGCAGATCTGGTGTGGGGCTGGCGACAGCGGCGTGGCTGGCGGAAGATCTAATGATGGCGAGACTGGCGGCATATCTGGTGTGGCTGGCGGCGGCGAGAGCACGGCGGCGGACAGAGCACGACAGCGGGAGCTTTGAAGGGAGAGATGTAAAATAGAATTAGGGTTTGCGAAACCCTAATATGATTTAGAATATATAGGAGTTTCAAATTACTATTTTGTCCAGATTAATTTAGGTCATTAGATCTACCTTCTAATCCTGTGGTTGTAAGGGGTGTCCTAATATGAGGACACTAAGGGGTGTCCTAATGGTAGTAGATCCCATTTTCATATACATATATGGTGAACACTCTGGTGACGCGCGTAACCGGTTACGCTGACACGTGGCACCATCTTATTGGTTAGGGAAATTACAATTAAAAAATTATAGTTTTAGTCCCCAATTAAAACTATATTACATCATATGATCACCTATTAAGTAAAATATAATTTAATTTAACCGTGTTAAAAAAATAATTAACAATATTTTTGTTAATTTCCTCCGATCGACCCACCTTCCGTCGTCGCCACCACCACCCCCAACCGTCATTCACTCGGCCTACCCTCCTCCCTCACACTTCTTCCTCTTCTGTCAAACATATCTCCTCCTGGATATGAGCATATAGCTGTAATCAAACTTAATTTAACCTAATCTTAAAGAACCTTGAAAGTGAAAAATAAAACCATGGGCGGAGGCTAGGTCAATTTTCACCCAATTGATGAGCGCGATCTCGCATTGCCATTGGAACAGATTTGTATACAGGGACGTCAAGTCGGACAACGTTATTTTCAATTCTTGGAACTCCGTGAAATTGGTCGATTTTGGATCGGCGGAGGTGGCGACGGAGGCGCTGATGGGAGTCGTGGGGACACCGTATTACGTGGCGCCGGAGGTTCTACTAGGGAGGGAGTACGGTGAGTAAGTGGATGTTTGCAGCGCAGGGGTGGCTCTGTACATAATGCTCGCCGGGTTTCGCCATTCTACGGGAGACGGCGGTGGAGATATTCGACGCGGTCTTAAGAGGGAATCTGAAGTTTTCGAGTAGGGTTTTTCAGTCGGTGTGTCAGGGTACGAAGGATCTTCTGAGGTGGATGCTGTGTAAGATGTGTCTAAGAGTCTCTGTTGAGCAAGTGCTTAGTATAAGTTGCCCAAATTTAAAACTCTGTTCCAGGTCAATTTCATCAAGATGGCGTTTGATTGGAAGATAATATACACGGCATCCTGCATAGTTAATTCAGAGATGGTCTGTAATAGTGTGGTTTGTTGTTGCAAGGCATCCATGGGTGAAAAGTTGATTAACTTTGCTTTGTAGATAAGGATCAGCATGTAGCAGTAAAGCAACTTGATAGAAGAAGAAGAGTGAGAGAGGTGAGTGGGCGGCGGTGACGGGAGGAAGGTGGGTGGAGGAAGGAAATCAACCTAACAAATTTATTATTTTTTTAACACGGTTAAATTAAATTATATTTTACTTAATAGGTGATCATATGATGTAATGTAGTTTTAATTGGGGACTAAAACTATAATTTTTTCATTGTAATTTCCCTAACCAATAAGATGGTGCCACTTGTCAGCGTAACCGGTTACGCGCGTCACCGGAGTGTTCACCATACATAATATGAATATGAATATGTTTATCTTCTTGTTCCAAACGGGCATTATATAGGAATCCAAACATACCACTATAATTTATGCTTCTAAAAACATTTTTACATATAGAAGAACTAGGATTTAGCCCATCCATTGACGGGCACTATTCGTTTGATTATAAATAAAAATATAAAAATATTTTATATTTTATTTCTTTAAATATATAACAAAAAAATTATGTAAATTTTAAATATTGGAAATATTTTTTCCAATTTACTTTTATAAATGTGTAACTTTTTTTTGACAAATCAGTTTCATTAAACTCATTTAATTTTATTCATCAAACCGCAATATAGCAAATTTTGCAAAAGCTAACCATACAAGGGTCCCATACTTTAGGTGAAAAAAACCAAAACAAAGTGGGAAACCTTCTACAATCTAACTCGTGTCTAATTTTCGTAACTAACACCTGTACACTAAGACCATTTTCTGAGGCATTTTCCAAAAATGTTTATTGATAAAAATAATTAAATTTACCATTGGTTTTTAATTAATAAAGTTATATTATTTTCATCGGTACAACAGGATGAAGATCGGCATCTAAACTTTTAGAGGATTTGGAAAGTTCCAAACTCTCCTCCAACCATTATATCTAGTTTTTTTTTAGTAACCATTATATCTAGTTTGATCCTTTTACCAATCTAATGGTCCAAATTTGTTAGGGGCATTTAGGACTTTACTCACTTAATTTAATTATTATATTTAATTTAAATATTTTAATATTTTCTGGTGACCGGCGGCGAAGGGCCATCCTCGCCGGCGAATTTTCTGGAGACCGACCGTCATCGCTGGTGAATTTTCTGGCGACCGATCACTGTCGCCGATGACATTTCTAGCGAGGCTCCGACGACTTATCCGGTGACCGACCAAACTCCGGTGACTTTTCCGGCGAGGACAAGTTAACTAGCTAACCTAGTTTTTACTGATAACTAGTTAACATGATTTTTTGCTGATAATTAGTTAACATGTTATAAGCATATAACTAGTTAACTACACTAGTTAACAGGTTGTGTTTTTCTTATCTAGTTAACTAGTTAACATCATAATTTAGATAACTAGTTAACTAGTTATCAAGTTGTGAACTAGTTATCTAATCGAATTATCAAGTTGTTAACTAGTTAACCAATCAAGTTAACTATTTATGTTGTTCTTACTTAGATAACTAGTTAACATCATGATTAAGATAACTAGTTAATATTTTTTAAAGATGATAACTAGTTACAAGTTATCTAACTAGTTATGTTGTTCTTAACTTGTTAATTAGTTAAATAGTTAACCAATCGAGTTAACTAGTTAACTTATCGTGTTAACTAGTTAACCACCCGAGTTAACTAGTTAACTATTTTTTAAAAAATTAGCTAACTAGTTAACTATTTTTTAAAAAATTAGCTAACTAGTTATACGATCAAATTACCACATTATTCAACAATCAGTTAACTAGTTAGCTTATCGAGTTAACTAGTTAATATCGTGATGAGATGCTAACTAGTTAATAATGACATAATTATTTAACCTCATAATTATAAAACCAATTACAAACATTCACTAACAAGTTGAAGCCAACAAACAAAAGAGAAATTACAGTCCTTGAAAAACACAACACGAAATTCATTGGAAAGATTATGACAAGATAATCGACATTTTTATTATGTTGTGGCTACTGTCACTTTTGTGGCAAATGCTCTTCGAGGCTGACGGTTTGCCAATGGTCCATGGCATCCAAGAAGTTGCAACAGGAAACAGTTTCATCATAAGGAGGAAACCAAAGAGAACAAACAACAAATGTACTATTATTGAATCATGGAAGTTGCAACTTGCAAATTAACAACACTAACCTTGGCATTGACACCATCATGCATGATCCTGTTCTCCTGCTTCGGCTAGGTTGAACTTGGTGAAACCCCTGTGTAGCACAACAGTGTTCAAACAATATAAGAATGTATGAAAGGCAATCATCCATGATAAGACTAAATGGCAATCCACATATAACAATGGCTACCCAATCAAAAACCAAGACAACACAAACGACAGAAAGTGAAATGATGGGCTTCACTGCACTAACAGTGTCTAATCCTAAATTAGTGTATTAAGGAGAAAATCAATCCATCAAAGGAGTGAATAGAGATATAGGAGCAATAAGCATACAACTTCATGCTGACAATGATCTTTTTCCTTCCGGAAACTTCAACTTTGAAATTTCACCAGAATAAATAGAAAAATAAAAATATTTACACAATAAAAATACATTTCCAAACTGTTGACAATTTTAGTAATTTTCACCTAGTTAGACGTTTTTTCCCCTTTAAGTGGTTTTGACCGGATTCATGACTTATCGAACCAAATATCTGAACAAGTTAACGAGCCAAACTCAACGAGTTAACGAATCAAGCGAGCTCGTCCGTCGAGCTGAATCGGGTAGGCTCGAAATTGCTCATTTATTATCAAGCTGGCTCATGAGCTATCTTACTCAAGCAGACTCACAAGCTATATAAACTCGTTGGCTCACGAGCTAAATTATTATCGAACCGGCTACGGGCTATAAACTTATTATTGGCTACGAGCTAAATTATAATCGAGGTGGGTACAAGCTCACGGTAAATTCGGAATAGGTTTATAGCTCATAGTTGGCCTTGATAGAGAACTTGTCCGGTGAAACCATGACAGAGGTCGAAGCGGCATTCAGCTTCGTCGGCATTTCAGAGTTCATTGTCGCTCGCCATGCTCATGCTACCTTAAGAGGATTGAAGAGGACTTCGAAGTGGAAGTTAGCACTTGCTTATATATAGCTAGCAACAAAACATATAACTAAAAAATTTACAAAAGAACTATTAACATTGTAATTATTTAAATATTTATATCCGGTCAAAATTTATCAAGGTATTTTTTTTTACGTAGATAGCTACGGGAGGAGAATCGAGGCAGTAAGCTGTAAATTTAACTACAATCTACCGGGGAGTGAGGACTACCGATAACACCCTTGAGAGATATCTAAGAGCCATGCGAGCCACATAATGGGCGACCTGTTTGCTAAGCGGCGAACTGAGAGCAGTTTGAAGCTTGGACTGGAAGCTAATAACCGGATTACCTCATAGACAATGATCCACCCCTGGCTCTAGTGTTTTCCTTGCTTCGTACTGCTTTTGCAACCAGTTCCGCGTCGCCGTCGAAATCCACCTGAAAAAGACCCGAAGAGACACACCACGAAACTGCATCCCTACAAGTTAGGAGTTCAAGGATGAAGGGATCAGTAATAGTTGGATAAGGGGTCCCTATCGCGTGAAGAACTATGTCGGAAGGAGTGCAGTGCACCCAACTCATGGCTCCACCAAGGAGTTCTAGGAGCGCTCCATCAACATTTATTTTTAGGCGATGTTGTAGAGGGGACGTCCAAGTAAGTCGAAGCGGAAAGGGGGCTAGTAGGGTATTAAAGATGAAAAATTATGGCTTAAATGTAATTAATACTAAGACCAATCTCATGCATTTTTTGAGAACATAAATTCTGAGTTACGATTCATGAAGTTACCAAACTCATTTCGAATATAGAGCGAGCCCGTAGACGACTCGATAATAATTTAGCTCGTGAGCCAGCGAGTTTAGAGGTCGTGAGTCGGCTCGAGCAAGATAGCTCGTGAGCTGGCTCGATAATAAATGAGCAAATTCAAGCCTACCCGATTCAGCTCGACAGACAGCTCGCTCGATTCGTTAACTCATTCAGTTTGGCTCGTTAAAGAATTAATCAGTGACAAGCTCGCGAGTAAGGATTGAATTCAATTTAATTACGATTACGGCTAGCACTATCAAACTCATTATTGAAATTCAAACTTCAATGATTATTTTACAAAATTATATAGACTAGGGATCATTTTGTAATTGTTAAAAATCGGGTTACTGATTAGCAAAAGAATTTATAAATTCATTTACTTTGGGAGAATTAAACAAAATAGGTTGTGCCAATTCGCTCAGTTAGGTATTTTCTTCAGATTTTTGGTTTGATCGGTTAGGAATCTGGTTAAAATCACTCAAAGGAAAAAAATACTTAATTTCTGGGAGAATTCGCCCAATATGTAAGCGAACATTACTAAAACTGTCAATACTTTGAGAACATATTTAATTGTGTAAATAGTTTTAGTTTTCTATTTATTAAATATCCACTAAGAACTTGTTAATTAGTTATCAAAATCATGATGTTAACTAGTTAACTAGTTACTAATAAAATAACTAGTTAACTAACTTATAACTAGTTATTAGTTAAAAAACACAAACACGTATGAACTAGTTATCTAAATTCATGATGTTAACTAGTTAAAAGTAAAATAACTAGTTAGATAACCTATTAACAAAATAACATATTAACTAGTACAAATAACTAGTTATCAACACAAAAACGATGTTAACTAGTTATCAGTTTAAAAACCATGTTAGCTAGTTATTAGTAAAAAAATACTATTAACTAGTTATCAGCAAAAAAAAGTGTTAACTCATTAACATGTCTTTGCTGGAAAAGTCGCTGAAGTTTGGTCGGCCGCCAAAGTCTTCCCGGAGATGGTGGCCGGTCGCCAGAAAAGTTATTGGCGACGGTGGACGGTCTCCAGAGTGCCGTCGGCTGGTCAGTAGATATTATTCAAATATTTAATTTAAGGGATAATAGGGCGAGAGGCCCCTGTACTATTGAAATATAACAAACAAGCCCTTTTACATCTATTTGCAGTATAATAATAAATTTATACATAATTTTAACGCTCGGGGACGAACGTGGGGTGAGCGGGGGCTCGTCCCAGCCCCCTGTCTCCGCCCCTACTAAATACCCATAACAAATCTAGACCATTAGATTGGTCAAAGGGTCAACCTAGATCTAATGGTTGGAGGAGGGTTTGGAACTTTCCAAACTTTGCCAAATCTTGGACGCTGATCCTCCTCCCTAATGAGTTGACATGACAATCTATATTTTTAACAGAGATTATGAATGAAGAGTTGATAAAATGATCACATTGTCATAATTATAATAAATTAATAACAACTCGTAAAGGTTAATGATCACTATATTACTACATCCATAAATTAATGACTAAAATAAATATTAAGCCTCAAATTTTGTGAATGAACGTTTATGAGAACCGCATATTGTTTCCCAATTCGTTTTATTAAGAATGAAGGATGGCTTAATTACAACCAAAGCAACCTCAAAACGCCAAAACTAACTATACGACATTTTTCTATACGAGTGGAAGTCTCACCGACCAAAACCCAAAATATATTTATTTAACTGAAGAACATATTAATTGAACTTTTCAAACAATCTTTACATTCGTGTTTTGTCCAAAACATATATTATAATTTTGTATTAAAAATACTAGTATAAAACTGGATGTATTTGTGTTTTAAATAAGCACTTTTGAATACAAAGGAATGATTGAATATCACCTATATAATTATGTGTTGCTCAAATAATTAGACCAAATGTGGTATGTTATTATAAATTATGAAATTGTTATATGAAATGTAATAAAAGACTAGAATTAGTTTACTAATATTGAAATCTATGTTTAAGTGGCTTGTTCTAAAATACTTGTATTAATGCATCCAATCATCTAAAAAAATAACGAATTGTTTCATTAATGTTAGTTTTATTGTTGTTATTGCTTGTGAGTCTAAATTTGGATTCAAATATAACACTATGAGCATATATTCTCTATAGAATTCCTCAGCCACCTTTACAGTCTTGAACTCCAACAAGGACCAAGCAAAATCTATCCCAGGAACATCTACAAACAATTAAACACAGAGTTAAAAATACTAGTAATTAATTATGTGAAATACTAATATTGAATGAATATAAACATAATGTTAATAATAGTAGTATTCATGAACTATTCAATTTGGTTGATTAAAAAAAATCAGAAAATAATAATAGTATTGCCCTTCCATCCACAAAAATGATCATGAGATGTCACTTATTAGAATACTAGTATAAGATAATAATATAAAATTACTACTAGAACCAAATGACTATTTTAACCTACTGAAAATCAGAGTACTAGTATCGAAAAATAAGGATGAAAGCAAGTTACTTAGTCCGTTCATAATAATATTAGAGAGCACAATAATCTCATCAGGTGTCGAATGACCTTCATCGATTAGGTCATCAGGCATAACATTGGGATCGAAAAAAACAGATGATGATGGATCGAAGGCTGGCGAACTCAAAGAGTTTGCTAGACAACATCGACATGATAGAAGAAAGGCGAGAGATCGCCAACATAACGCCCATCTCAGACCTCACCACCTCCGGTAGGGTGACCTAGTCATCCGAAAGGTGTTTCGCCCCATCCCTTAGCACGGAAAACTAAACGCTAACTGGGAGGGACCGTACAAGATAAGAGGAGTGGTCGACCCAAGCACATTGAAACTGGAGAGCATGAAACGTGGAACGCCATGCATCTCCGGAAATATGAGGCACGGGCAGAAGAGTAGTCAGTTACGTTTCATATTTTTTCTATGTAAAAGTTTCGACCAGTCTATTTGTTTTCAAGTCTAACTCCTCTCGAAATTATCCTAAGGCGTACTATTAAACACTCAGACTCTAGGCGAACTCTCCAGTGCGGAGGAAATTCTAACTCCTCTCGAAGTTTTAAGGCGTAACATTAAACGCCGAGGCTCTGGGCTCACTCTCTAGTGCGGAGGGAAGTCTAACTCCTCTCAAAGTTTTCAGGCATACATTAAACGCCGAAGCTCTGGGCGAACTCTCTAGAGGGAAGTCTAACTCCTCTCGAAAACTCAAGGCGTAACGTAAGCGCCAAAGATCCAGGAAAACTCTCCTAAATGAGGGGAGAAAGCTAGAAGCGTATGTTAGAAACGTCTGAAACTGCCAAACACAAGGATAAAGCAAAAAAGGATGCATAAGTTAAAGGCCCCACGACCAAAGCAGATGTCGAAAGGGCGTACAAGGACGTAGTGTCTAAACAATAAAATAAAGGCGCATAGAGGAGCAACATCCAGACATTAAAAATAAAAGACGCATAGGAGCGCTATTGTTTAGAAATGGTACGAAAAGAAAGTAAAGCAACGAATTAAGAATTCTAGGTGCGGGGTCAGCATCAGGAGCGATCGAGGTGTTGGGTTCACCAGGGGAAAGCGGATATGAGGCGGACGAAAGGATTCCAGACGACTTCCCGCTGCCCTCAGGAGACCATGCTCGTCACATTCGGGCTCTGAGTCGGCGTCCATAATAAATACGGTGTTTGGTCGCCACATGACGCTCAAAGACGACCCTCATGATTTCAGTTTGATCCCAGATAAAGTCGGGATGCACTCGGCACTTATGGTGACACAAGGCAGTCACAGTCGCATGCATGGCCACACCGACGCGCTCCTGACCTATGCCCTCAGTCCTCCTCTCTCGGCCTCCCAAGCCTCTCACGACCCCGGACCACCTCCAGTTCACGCTCCAGGCGAGACACTGTGGTGACCAAGTCTGTCAGGCTTGGCTCCAACAGGACGACAACATTCTTCCGTTCCAAGATCTCAGCGTCCTTCGCCAGGATAAGCTTGTCACACATAGAATGGCAATCAGGACACTGAGAAAGGGAAAGAAACTTTTAAAAAAAGAGATATCAAAAGGACATGAAGGTTACCTTTGCTGCTCTCAGCTCCTTCGCATCTGCCCGTAGCTTCTCCGCCTCATTCTCCAGGTCCAGGATGCGCTGACCCTGTCTAGGCGTCCAGGCCCGACCACCAGCCCACTTCTCATCAAGATAACGGGCATGTCTTGCGCCCACCTTCGAAAAGTTCTGGAAATTAATAAAGGAAATGACTACAAGACACACTAATTGACGAAAGACAGAAGGAAGGGAGATTTAGGGACGAGCGTACCTGAAGGTAGTGGCGTTAGTAGCCATCGCACCCTCCTCATCACTGTCTGAAGGGTTGTCCAACTCCCACTCGGTTGCTACCCGTTCGGTGAGGCCCTGGATCGATGACGAGCACCCCTCACCAGGATCAACCCGAGAAAGTGTACGTTCTCGAAAGAGAACGGATGGGCTAGTGATTGGCGTCCTCATCGGAGGAAGACATCTCCAATGGCTCGGAAGACTTCCTGGCTTTCCCGACTTCTTGGCAACGGTATTTCACCTTTTCCCAAGCGTAATGGAGGGAGACTTCGAAGAAGGTGCCTGAGCAGAAGACCGCGGAGAATAGACCTCAACCTCCTTCGCTTTGTCGGACGCTGATGGTTGGGAGCAGAGCAGAAGAAGCGTGGACCCTAGGGGTTTGACCTCTAAACGCGCGACGTAAGCAATCCGCTCGCCAACAATCAGCTGCATAAAAAAACGTAAACACAAAGTGCAAGGAATTACAAGAAACGAACAAAGAAAGACACTCGCCTTCCCCAGGAAGGAACTGCTTCAACGTGTGATGACCGACGTAGGAAAGGACAAAGGCGTAAGAGTTAATACGCTTAGACAATGCCAACATTTTCTCGGGCTCGACGAGTTCCTTGTTGAAGTTAGTTATATCATGAGGAGACCAAATGGGCGACAGGGGAGCATACCGAATAACATCCATGTCGCTTGGGAATAAGAAAAAGTGAAAGTGGAACCAGGATGAACATGTCTTCACGGTGCTGGTAATGCCACTAGGGTATTCAGGACGCTTGGAGAAGGTGATTCCATTCACCGAGGAGTTTTCCCAAAATAGTAATCAGAATGAAAAGGCGTCAGGGGGAACGAAATTCTTCTTGCAAGCTATGGTGAACGCCACAAAGGTGGCCCAGGCGTGCGCTTGGAGGCCCCCGATGGAAGACCCCAACCATAGAAGCACATCCACCTGTGAAAGCTCCAAGGGGAGGCACATCCCAAACCCAAAGGCCTTTAACCAGACTCTGTGGAAGCCCACGGGGTAGTTACCGATAGTAGACAGGTGACCCGAACCGAGTACTAGTTAGACTTGGAAAAAATGGTCCAATTCTGAGAAAGAAAAATGGCGGCAGTCGGGCGAACAGTAGGGAAGTAGGGAGGCCCCATAACTCTATGGGCGGACCGCTCAGCCTCCCTAGGAGTCAAGAACATGGTCACCCAACTCTTCACTAAGAACCCGTCAATTTCCGCACGACCTTCCCTCAATTCAAAGTGATGGAGGGGGAGGGAGAAGTCGGTGTCACAACAGGAAAACTCTCGAGGCTTCCCATCAGCGTACTTGGCCACCAGAGCCTCCTCCAGTGAGTCAAAAGAAAGGGTCTTGATGGTTCCAGGCAGGGAGGACTCAACGTACACCGCCTCCTCAAAGAGGGGATAATCGGCCAGGTCCACAGTCGAAGATGTCCACCTTTTCCTCTTAGATCCAGTCAGGGAGTTATGACTGGAAGAGCGGGTGGATCACTGACGTGTGAATTTCAACTCACAACATTCAAGGTCGTAATCCACGGGGTTCTCTCAATGGCCACTACTCACATTTCTCGTAGATGGTCTATTCATTTGAAAGGAGTTTTGGTTTGAAATAGAAATCAAAAGCTTAAAGGAAACTAAACAAGAAAGAAAAACAAAGCGGTGCAAATCAAAGATAAAGAAGGTTCACTTGGAAAGATAGCTTTATCATGCTCAGAGGAGATAATGAACAAACAAGCCAAACATGATTGAGGATGCAATCGAATGACCATGCAAATCACTTTTGTAGACTCAATGCACTCTCGTAGCACTAAATCCCTATCCTAAGACTACTCAACTTAGGCTCTCGCTCTCAAGCTATGTGACTAAGGATGCACTAAAGGTGTTTGATGAAATGCCAAGCTACAAAACCCTCTCCTATAACTCTATGACCACAAGGCTAGACATCACACTCTCATGTCAATGTCCTAACACTAAGAGAATCATCAAAAGACTAATCAAAGCTCAATTGAGTGGAAAATTAAGTGCACACCAAGTGTTCGATAAAATGCACAAGAGAGAAATCATGCAACTATGGTTGACTTGAGATGCTCTAATCTCTTAGAATACACTCCCTTCAATCCCTAGACCTACAATCCATGTAATCCAAGCACTCTCATGCATTACATCACAAAGAATAGACCAAATCAAGCAAACATGGCAATCAATGGAATTAACAACAAGTTTAGAGATCATCTTCTTACATCCAAGATCAATCATAGCATATTTACACAATCAACCCCTATCATAGCACAACTATCTATCAATCCAAGAAGAACCTAGGAAATCAGCCACACATTGCCAATGAAATGAAGGAAAGAGAAAGAGAGATGATCACCAAGAACACCATGGCTTGGATCCTTGGACAATCTTCAATCCTCCACTTCTAGCTTCTCCTCCAAGGTTGTGAACTTCAATCCTTAGCTCCAATTGCTCCAATTTGGGTCTTCAAATGGCCTCCTAGGGTTCCAGAGGTGTTGGGGACGAAATGGGGTGTTCTTGGGTTGTAGGTGATGAAAGAGAAGTGATAGAATCCCCTTTTAGCTCCACAAATTGTTAATATATAGAAATCTGCTGGGCATACACGTCGTGTAGAACTACACACAGTGTATAACTATACGTCGTGTACCCTAAAATATGAACAGACCGCAATTTTGCTTCGCTTGTTTCTCCCTCATCCGAGCTCCGATTTGGCTTCCGTTTGGTCCTATGGACTCCTTGTCATCTCTACTACAACGTCCTATCCTGAAATGTACACAAACACTACAACAGAACAGTTGTTTTGTCGCAGGCCGCCTGTGACAGAAAACACGGCCTGTGACAAAGCTCGTCGCAGGCGGTGCGCTTTGTCGCAGGCCGGTCGCTGTCTGTGACAGCTTTGTCGCAGGCCGCCTGCGACAAAGCAATGTCTGTGACGGGCTTGTCGCAGGCGGCCTGCGACAAAGGCCTGTCTGTGACGGGCTTTGTCACAGGCGGCCTGCGACAAAGGCCTGTCTGTGACGGGCTTTGTCACAGGCTGCCTGCGACAAAGCTCTGTCTGTGACGGGCTTTGTCACAGGCTGCCTGCGACAAACAGTAGGCGCCTGCGACAAAGTAACGAATGACCCCCTCTCCTGACGCCTGCGAGTTCAGTTCTCATCCATTCTCTCTTCCTCCGAAACCAACATGCTCTGAAATCCTAACTCCTCTGACGCTCTGCCACCTCCTCCGACTTCCGAATCACCTCCTCCTACGTTCGGCCGTCTCCTCCTCCTCCGACATCCCAATCTCCTCCTACGTTCTGCCGCCACCTCCTCTGACATTCCATTGCCTCGTCCGACGTTCCGCCACCTCGTCCGACGTACTGCCGCATCCGTCGACAATATCCAGGTGAGAAATATTATCTACTCAGATCATCCGACGGTTCTGTATTTCACTTTACACGAGTCTCTGAATCCGTTTTTCCTCAGATTAATCGGGTGTTGAAGGCAGATTATACCTTCCTGTCAGAAGCATCGGGGCGTTCGTATCCCTGACCGATTTACTAAGGTAAGATCATCCGTTTTTCATTGTCTTCTTTGCTGTTTCTTGATCTGGTACTGAAAATTTTATCTGTTCTTAAATTTCGTGGAGATTTGCAGATTGTTTTTGTTCTTGCGGCAGTACGTCAGACTTCTTTCGGTAGTTTGTTGGTGTTTTTTTGTGGTAATTTTTTGTTCTTGTTCTTGTTCATAAATGCCCATAACTAACTAATTTGAATAATTTTGTATTCTAATACGATTATCTTAATTTTTCTCTATCAGGTTGTATTATAGTTGTTCTCGGTGTATTGGTCTAGCTGCATTTCTTTCTCATTTCAGGTCGACTATTATTACATTTATGTCAATTCGTAACATGATATTCATGATTATGGAAAATCTTATGAATATTTGTTAATGACTTAAAATATTCATGTAACAATTTGATGTAATATAATATACGAAACTTTGATATAAATTTTGTGTTTAATTATTACGATTTGATTAATGTGTGTTATTAATGTAAATTATATATTATGTTATTAATTATATTAATTATATAATATATTATATATTAATATATATTATATATATATATATATATATGCATATAACATGAAATGTATGTAATATTTATGGATTTTAACTTGGTGTTGTTAAAATAAATATATGCATGTAAATTTGGGATTAGTTATTTTTTCTAATTAATATAAAATATAGAAATGAAATCTATAGGTCATGTATTTCGTAGTAACAATTTATATGCATGAAATTTGTTACATTAAATACAACCATAAATTAATTGGAATTTATAAGTGAAATATATGCATGTAAATTATTAGGTAGTATCTATTTAACATATGTTGTTTGATTAACCACTTAACAATACTGTATATATTTACCAACTTATGTCAAATTAAGTTGTAATACAGTATATAAGCGACTAAGCGTTGAAAAAATCAGCAATAAGCGTTGAAAAAAGCCCAGACGAAAAGCCCACTAAAAGGCAGCCCACGAAACCAGTCCAGTATGAGGCGCACGAAACCAGTCCAGTATGAGGCCACGAAACCAGTCCAGTATGAGGCCCACGAAAAAAACGGCGAGCTGGCCCTGCCGGAGGCCCAAGAAACAAGCAGGTCGGGCCCGTCCAGAGGCCCAAGAAACAAGCAGGTCGGGCCCGTCCAGAGGCCCAAGAAACAAGCAGGTCGGCCCGTCCAGATTCTTTGTCGCAGGCAAGTGGTTGTCACAGGCCGTCGTGACAAAGCTTGTCGCCAGGCCCTGTGACAAACGACTGCCTGCGACAAAAGTTTGTCACAGGCCGTGTCTGCGACAAGCTGTTGTACACAAGGTTGTCGCGAAGGCTTCTGTCAAGTTTGTCAACACGCCGTTTGCCTCTCAGCGACAAAACGTTTGTCGCAGGCGGCCTGCGACAAACGACTGCCTGCGACAAACTTTGTCACAGACAGAGCCCGCGACGAATATCTGTTTGTCGCGGCTCATTTTGTCGCAGGCAAAAACGAACTTCGTCGCAGGCGCCGCCTGCGACAAGTTGTGCTTTGTCACAGGCCCGCCTGCGACAAAGTTCGAATTTCGCCTGTGACAAAATCCCGTTTTGTTGTAGTGAAAAGAGGACTACAAAGCACGTCAAATGGGGCCACAAGTGACCCCGGCAACAATAACTCAACTTGTGCAAAAGGGCTCGAAACGCATGCAAACTCGGACGGATGAGGATCAAATCACGGAGAAAACAAGGGCAGAACGTAGGATAAATATGTATGAAATAAGGTCACATCAAACTCCCCTACGACTAAGCTTTTGGTTGTCCTCAAGCAAATGAATTAGAAGGCATCCAAGTTCACAAATGACAAGATCGGACAAATTGAGATTCAAACATTAACAATTTGGCTTAGACTGTTCCACGAACAAACTTAACCTACACATGCAAGAACGTCAACCAAAAAAGTCCATACCTCACTACTTTCTGCACATTTCAAGTAGTTAATTAGGACACAGTTCTTACCAACCAACAACAACACCAACTCTAATCAAAGGACTTGAACTCGGCATATGAAATGGATTAGGTGGAGGTAGGAAATATCTAGGGAACGGGTGATGGGGTGAACGTGACGTGGCTATCGACTCAACTTCATCCGCCTCTAGATCTGCACTTTACAAGCTCTAGCTAGGATCACTTGAACAGGGGCAACTTTCAAGACTTTTCTTACTGCATACTAGTGCTCGATTCAACACTTCACTTAGGTGTTGGACCTGCCTAGCTCACAGTCTTTGCCTCTGCTAGTGCTCAACCCGACACTTGACTTAGGTGTCGAGCTTGCCTAGCTTTTCTTTCGGCACTCTTATATAAGAGACCACATATAATTTAAAGTTACTTTTTTCAAACTTTATTGAAATAGATGAGAGAAAAGCATCCACGTTCTATGTTCACCAATCAATGTCTTGCAATTGCAGCTGACCTCAGGAAATAAACTCGAAATTTCTAACACTATATCCCAACCCCTCAATACTAAACCAAATCCTTCAAACTTCAAAGTTCAATCACCAATATGACAATATTATAGTGTGATAGGGTACCGATACCCTAAGGTACCAAAGTGTTATCCATATTATATATATATATTAGCTACGGCCTAAAAGCTATATGGCCGATCGAGGACTCCAGTACCAATCTATATTTTTTTTTGGCAAGAAGTACCAATCTATATCTACTAATATATTACCTTCATTCTAGGAATGAGGATATTTTGGATCAAAATTGATTCTGATAAACAAAATTTTTTAATTTTTTCTCATGGACAATGATAGAAGTGAACAACCAACAATGCCACACCTTAATCAAAGAAAAGTGGCAGTGTTTTTAACGTAACAACAAAGAAAGCATAACTATAATGCTTTTGTTTATCATATCCGGATTTTTTCCCTATCAGGGTTCATCCAAAAGTCAAATTCGGTCGGGTTACTTGTTACCATAATGGGTCATTTGCTCATTTCAGGTGTCAAAGTAGCAAATGCAACCCTTATAACGATTTTAGCGAGTAAACCACATATCGTTAGACTCATCAATTGAACGTATAGAACAATTACAAAAATATTTATAAAATAATAATATTAGAAAATATAAACACAAAGTACATAATATGTAAATAAGCCTTCCACATTTAAAATAAGGAAATCGCCAGTTCAATTGGCGATCAAGAGGGTGATGTGGCACAATTAACCCCTTTTGGGAATTGACTCAAGCTTGGCCCTATTTTGGGAATTTGACTTTTTGATGAACCCTGATAGGAAAAAATTCATCATATCCCCACCAACTTATAACAAATTTATAATTTTTTACCAAGATATGAATTAAATTATTATATATTAAAAAGTAGAAAAAAAGTCAACGACACATCTAAGTAATGTAACTAAAAATAATTTCCCACTAAAATATTAACACAAAAAATCAGCAATGGGCCGATGATAGTCTAGTATTCCATATATATATATCGCTTCCAAATTAGAGATGACACGTGTGTGCAAAATAAGTTGACATTTTTATTCATAAGAAGCAACACCCAGGAGCCATATATATATGATCCATATTATTTATTTTATCTGTGTATACACACATACATACGTAACCTCGTAACCATCCAACCAATTACATATCTGAATATATTCCTCGCCTTGAAAATACATTCCACTAATTTATTAAGGAAGTGATACATTCAGATTCAGTCCCTCCACAACTGGACCCAACCCAATGATTGATAGCTTCAATATCTTGATAACAAATATAAAATAGAAAAAAGCACTTATTCCTAATCTTTTTTCTTTCTCAGACTCTCAGGTGTTCCCATGAAAATTACGCCAACTTAAAACATCTGACAATGACAATATGTGGTCTACATCCAGAGCCAGTAGCAGGGATTTACTACATTAGGACACCCCTTAGTGTCCTCATATTAGGACATCCCTTAAAATTGTAGGATTAGAAAGTAGATCTAATGGCATAAATTAATCTGGACAAAATAGTAATTTGAAACTTTTATATATACTAAATCATATTAGGGTTTCACAAACCCTAATTCTATTTTATATATCTCCCTTCAAAGCTCCCGCCGCCGCCAGCCTCGCCGCCACTGGCCTCACCGCTGCCGCCTCGCCGCCGCCTCACCACACCAGCAACCACCATCATCGCCGCCGCTTATCATCCAGATTCGACGAGGATTGCGACAGATTTCCTGATTCGCTTGCATACGATACTTCAAAACGAATTCCGTCTTCTTCTTCTTTGTTCTTCACTTCTTTCATTGACAGTCCCGTAAAGATCGCTTCTGCAGAGGGCTCTCAAATCTGCAAAACCAATTGCGTTCTGATCTCTCTACCGACTTGAGTCATGGGCGCCACAAACCAGCATGGACCCTTGTATTTTGATCTTAACACAGGTGCGAAGATGCCTTCCATCGGCCTCGGAACATGGAAAGCTCCACCTGGCGACGTCGGAGAAGCTATCAAATCCGCTGTCAAGGTTGTTGTTCATTTTTTCCTCCATTCAGAAATCGCTACCTATGTCTTTCGTCTCGATTGAATTGCATTGGTAATTTCTGAAAGTTTAGAGTCATCGCATGAAACATCCTTACCTCTCGGTCTAAACCTAATTAGATATCTTTGGATTCAAAATTGCAGGCTGGTTAATTAGATATCTTTGGATTCATCAGATCCGTCGCTGCCGTCATCAGATCTGCCCCACGCCGCGCCACTTCATTCTTTCTCCTTTGTTTCTGTGCAACGTCCCCCCTCTTACCACGTTGTTCCATTTTGACAATTTAGGAACATGTTTGTATTGTTCCATATAGTTACTTATGGAACAAATATTTGATATTATTGTTCCATTTTTAATTTGATTCAATGTTTTATGATTTTCTGTGTTTCGGTTTGGTAATAAGGATTCATTTTCACCACGTTCCATTACTTTTGAAATGGATCACTGTTCCGAAATGATAAAAGAGGAACTGTTCGAATGATAAAGAGGAATTTGAAATGTAAAGGGAACTGTTCCGAAATGATAAAATAGGAACTGTTCCGAAATGATAAAAGAGAAACTGATTCGAAACAATTTCCATAAAAAATGTTAGAAAACTAATCTCAAATAAAAACAACCGGAGATACACAACAAAAACCGCCGAGTATAGAGAGGAAGATGAAGAAGTAATTAAAAAAAAAGAATAATTAATATTAACATAAATTAAATGGAGCAAAAAAATAGCAGAAAAGGAATAAAAAATCAACAATATAACTGCAAATCCGAAAATTAATAAACAATAATTAAAATCTGCGATAAATAAAATATTGAAATTACCCTTATGTTCAATTAATATTGGCCTTCAGATCTATAAGATTAAATTCTACAGCTCTAAGAAGTGTCCTTATATGAGGACACTTTGGGTGTCCTAACGGTAGCTTTTCCCTAGTAGCAGGACATGACTCACATGAATGAATGAAACGTTTCATTTTAAACCAACATTCACTAATCACTTTATTTGTGAAAATTAAAAATTAAAAATTAAAAAAAAAGAAGAATATATGTGAGACCAAATCCAATTGAGGAAATATAAACAGAAATCCGACCAACTAAACTAAGCATAAGAAATGGATGAAATAGTGCCAAGCTCGATCCAAAGGCTTTACTAGTACATCTTGATCGAACCTGTGCTATTAGTACATCTTAATTAATCTTATGAAAACTAAACACAACTCCTAATTTTGATTCTATTCCTTTTAGGCTAAACAATCTATTTATCCCGTTTCCCTTCCCGCCGACCTCATATAACTTTTTCCTCCGCCGCCAAAACTACAACAACACTTACAACCTACTGTATGTATGTTATCGCAAGTAATAATAATATAAAAAAAAAAAAAACACCCATATAGATAGAAGAAGTGGCAAGCTAGCTATATGGACAGTTATAGAAGCTGATCATCCCGATTCTTTTAACCAAACGCTACAAGGCCTACTCTTGTTCGTTGTCCGAATCTTCCGGGTTGGGGTACTCGTTCAAATCAGGTTTCTCCGGTATGGCGGAGGAGGAGGAGGTAGTAGCGGCAGATGTGTGAAGGGCGTCGACTTGAGCGCCGATCTCGGTGGCTTTTTTACGGATGGAGGCGGCAGAGAGGGAGATGTCGGGTGAGGAGATGTGGTGTGAAATCAAGTCGGGGAAGTTGAGGCGGGCGGAGGGCCCACGAAGGTAGAAGACGGCGGTGTCGTAGGCTCTGGCGGCGGCGATAGGGGTGGAGTAAGAACCAAGCCAAATTCTAGAGCGTTTGTTAGGCTCCCTAATTTCGGCAACCCACTTCCCCCACTTCCTCATCCTTATTCCCCTGTACGGCTTCTCTACTTGTTTCCGCTTCTCTGCGCCGCCGCTGCTGATCGGCGAGGTTGACTCGCGGTGGTGCACGTCCATGTTGTTTGGGATAGAGAGATAGAAAGAGAGAGACGGGAAAGAGATAGGACTAGGAGGATGGATATGAACTCAAGATTCGAGAGAAAAGAGAGGAGGTTGAGGTCGGTTGAATATTATTATTATTGGGAATAATGGAAAATAGCGGTGCCACTGTCAATGAGGTAGTGTGGTGTCCTTTGTGGTTCGTTTTTATCGATTTGGTTTTGAATTGCTTGATTTTTGTTGGAAAAAAAAATTGTTGTTGGGAGGGTGTACGCCGTGCATCCCAACACTTTGAAAAAAAATCGTAGGTAAAATGTTTTTTAGTGTAATTTTCAGGACCATGGTGCACGCCGTGCACCTTTCCTGCAATTTTTTCACACCTTTTTCTTCAATGTTTGATTAGTTTGAAGGGGTGTTAATGAGGTATTGGGGTGATTTAATTTGGTTTCTCATTGGTATTTCATGTGTTTTTTGTTCATAGTGATATGTTCATGAAAAATTGGTTTCTTCTTGATCTTATGGTGCGCTCGGTATGCCTGCACATTGTGATTTTCAATTTGTTGTTTTTGGAGGAGGTGTCATTCCGGTATTCATGTGTGGTGAGATATCGTACCTTGGTGACCTTGCCACTAGGAACCACAGCCATACTAAGTGTCATTGGACACCTTCTATCTCAAGACTTTTTGTTTTCTTCTTTCCTTTTCATTTTTGTTCTCTTCTTTTCCATTTCTATCACGAGCTGACAATACGTTACCGTTCCATTGGTTAGTCCCCAAAAGGAAAGTCTCAGTGTGCCATTCTCTTTCTCAACCCCTACCGGCGTGGGCAGGGTTTAAGATAACGCGGTTCCCAAAATGGGGGCGGCTGCTCCATACTTGTGGGGGCCTCAACCAGTGCTTCTATTGGTAAGACAAAATAGTCTAGTAAAAATCCAAGATTTGAAGTCGCATTGCATTACAAAACCAAAAGCGAAGAGGTGGGGGAAGAAAAAATGGGGGTGAATTTCAAAATAGCCAAGAGTCTTTTCGCAAGAGCAAAAATCACTAGGTCGTTCACCACCTCGAAGTGGTGATTACACTACGCTCTAGTGAATTCTCAAATGGTAAGGATGAGTGTTCCACCCCCTCCGCACATGACGAGATATAGATCCAGTTAGGCCTTTCACTGTCTATGTTTATGTTTGAGTTGACATCAAGAGTAAGTGTATCGGAATTGAGATAGTGTTTTACCCTTGCCAAGGTGTCTAACTATATGCATGATAAGGGTTTATCTAATTGGTACTGTTTGCTTGTTAGTGGTTCATTTAAAGTGGTCACACTTGTGAGTCTTGTTGCTTTTTCCCTTGACTATTGATTGCATTGTTCAAGGAACCAAGAGGTCTCTCACATGTTATAAGGTAGTGCTCTTGTGTAAGTAGTCTGATACTTGAGGACAAGCATTAGGTTAGTCGCAGGGGAGTTTGATGTGAGTTTATTAGAGGTATTTCTATCATACCATTTACCTTTTTTTGCCTCGTGTTTGATCCATTTATGTCATGGTTTGTGTGCTTTCCAAAGTCATTTTGCACATTTCGCACTATTGTCGTCCTATTGGGGTCACTTTTGGCCCCATTTGATGTGCCTTTTAGTTGTGTTTGTGAATTTTTCTAGGATCAAACCGGAGCTTACTCGGAGTTCGAGCGAGGGAGATACGGGCATTGCAAAATCGAGATTTCTGCAAAGTGCAGGAGTGAATGTCGTGTACTGGCCCCTACACTATAAATACCCATAGTTTTGACTTATTCGGGGAATTCTCTATTTCTTTTGGATCTCCAAACACCCATTGACGAACATACAAACCCTAGAAGCCCTTTTTGTCATCTTTGGAGAAATTGACGTCAAATTGGAGCGAGATTTGGAGCTTGGAAGCTTGGAGGAGTCAAGGATTGGATTGAATTTAAAGATTTTCCCATGGGTAGAGGTCTTCTTTCTCATACCATGTACTTCTCTCTCCTTTCCATGCTAGGTTGATTTCTTTGGTCTCTAGGGTAAATGAGTTGACTTAGTTATGATTACTCCCTAAAATGAGAGGGTTGGACATGATTGACCAAGTATGTATTGAATGGTTCTTCTTTGCTATGTACAACCTTGAGCATTTGTTTTTATATGCATGTTTTATGGTTGTTTGCTATTGATTTGTGGTATGAAAGTTGCAATCATGTTTGGTGCTAGCTTCGAAGGATGTAGGAGTGTTGTACCAATATATTGGACACCATTCTTGCACCATTTGAGTTGAAATCCTTTAGAGGACTTTCATCGAACACTTGGCGGGCATCAAGCATTTTGCCCAATTGATCACTTTGGGTGATTGTAAAGTGTTTGGTTAGTAACATATCAATGTTGTGATCCTTGCTAGGTGTAGATTAGGTCTTTAAAGTGACTGAAACTCATTGGCATTTCGTCGAACACCTTTGGTGTGTCCCTAGTTTTCTTGAATTCAGTGCGAGAGCCCAATTCGAGTGGTCTAAGGATAGGGATTGGGTTTCATGAGAATGAATCGAGTCTAGCTAAGATAAATGCGTGGTTATTCTCTACTTTCAAATTCAATTAGTCCACTTCCTCTAGTTCAGGTGTGTTTGAGCTTTGGTCAACAATCTATCTTAGTGACTTTCTCTCTTAGTTGATTTCAAAAACTACCTTTCTCTCTTTTCTATTTACTTACTTAGTAGTTGTTAATTGAATTTGAATGAACCAAAATCTGATTTCCAAAATATTATACCATATACGAGAGATTTGAGTAGTAGACATTCAATGGGATCCTTAAGGGATGGTAAAATGATTTCTACCAAGGTCGTATTCCACGGGGTCCTCTCATAAACCAATACTTACACTTCTCATAGACGGTCTAAACATTTGAAATTGGTTTGATTTGAAAAGAAATTCAGAAACAAAAGCAAAGATTAGCAATCCTAACAAAGATTAAACAAGAGAGAAAGGTGGTTCAAAACAAAGACAAAGGGGGTTCTCTTGGTGGGTAGTTTCATCATGCTCAAGAGGACTAATTGAACAAACAAGCCAATCAAGATCGAGTTTGCATTTGGATGACCATGCAATTCACTTCTATAGACTCAATGCACTCTCGTAGCACCAAATCCCTATCCTAATACCACTCAACTTAGGCTCTCGCTCTCAAGCTAAGTGAAAAAGGATGCATTCTAAGTGTTTGATGAAATGCCAAGACACAAGATCCTCTCTTAAGACTCTATGACCACAAGGCTAGGCACAACACTCTCATATCAATGCCCTAACACTAAGAGATTCACCAAAAAGCCTTTTCAAACTCAATTGAATGAAAATCCACATGCACACCAAGTGTTCGATAAAATGCCCAAGAGAGAAATCAAGTGAAAATGGTTGAAACAAGATGATCTAATCTCTTACAAAACACTCACTTCAATCCCTAGACCTACAATCTATGCAATCCAAGCACTCTCATGCATCAAATCACATTGAATGGACCAAATCAAGCAAACATGGCATAAAATGGCATTAAGAACAAGTCTAGGAATCATCATCATACAACTAAGATCAATCATGGCAAGTTCTATACAATCATCCCTCTATCATAGCACAACTAATCTACCCATCCAAGATGAACCCTAGAAACTCAGCCAATGATGTGACTATATTTGGTGCATTTTAAGCCTTCGATTAGCCTATGAAATGCCCGTGTTTGATCCTTAAATGCCATGCTTAATATGCTTTTATTGAAGTTTTGTGCTAAGTGTCCTTTTGTTGCCTGGTTGCCACTTTGAGGCCATTTCCATATCTATTGGAGGTGTTTTCTTTGTATTTTCAGGTCTTGGCATTGAAGTACTGGTGACAAGGAGCACGTGGGATCAAACGGGAGGTCGATCGGAGCTAGGACGGAGAAGATACGGCCGATGCAAGATTGGAGAAAATGCACTTTCAGCTAAAGGAATTTTCGGCGAGAACCTAGAGTTCTCGGACCGAAAATTCTAAGCAGTCGGCGGAGGCTTGATCTTCAAAGATATTTTCGGCGAAAACTTTCCAGTATTTTCGCCGAAAACATGAGAAGAAATGCAAGGTTGGATCGGTGATTTATGAAGGAATTTTCGGCGAAAACCTTATGAAGTTTTCGCCGAAAATATGAAGCAAAATCGGCCGAGTATAACTTGAGGGGGACATTCATTCGATTATTATCATCGCCGCTCATATTCCTTTTCTCCCAATTGCCAATCGCCGATCATCTCCTCCTCTCAACCAATCCATCATCAACCCTAGAGCAAGGTGCAAATTGGAGTAAGGAGCTTGGATTGAAGCCCACAACCTTGGGAGAGGAGCTTGCAAGAAGAGGATTGCCATGGAACTCTTGGTGACCATCTCTCTTTCTTTCTCTTGTGTACCCTTGGCCATGTGTGGCTGATTTCCTAGGTTCTCTTGGATTGATAGATCATTATGCTAGGATAGAGGTTATGTATAAACTTGCCATGATTGATCTTGGATTGTAAGAAGATGGTCTCTATGACTTGTTGTTAATTCCATTGATGGCTATGGCTTGATTGGTCTATTATTTGTAATGTAATGCATGAGAGTGCTTAGATTACATGGATTGTAGGACTAGGGATTGAAGGGAGTGTGTT
The DNA here is from genome assembly GCA_034768395.1 of Linum lewisii. NCBI lineage: Eukaryota > Viridiplantae > Streptophyta > Magnoliopsida > Malpighiales > Linaceae > Linum > Linum lewisii. The sequence goes on along the minus strand of CM068301.1, from coordinate 17,474,586 downwards.
CTAAGAGATTAGATCATCTCAATTCAACCATGGTTGCATGATTTCTCACTTGTGCATTTTATCGAACACTTGGTGTGCATTAGGGTTTTCATTCAATTGAACTTTGATTAGTCTTTGGATGATTCTCTTAGTGTTAGGACATTGACATGAGAGTGTGGTGTCTAGCCTAGTGGTCATAGAGTCATAGGAGAGGGTTTTGTAGCTTGGTATTTCATCAAACACCTTTAATGCATCCTTAGTCACTTAGCTTGAGAGCGAGAGCCTAGGTTGAGTGGTTCTAGGATAGGGATTTGGTGCGACGAGAGTGCATTGAGTCTATAGAAGGGATTTGCGTGGTCATTCGATTGCAACCTCGATCATGTTTGGCTTGTTTGTGCATTTATACCTCTTGAGCATGATGAACCTATCTTTCCAAGTTAACCTCCTTTACCTTTGATTTGCACCCTTTTGTTTTGCTTGTTTGTTTAGTTTCTTTTATGTTTTCAATTGTTCTTATTTCAAACCAAAACTTATTTTAAATGAATAGACCGTCCATGAACCGTGTGAGTAGTTGCTATTGAGAGAGCCCTCGTGGAATACGACCTTGATTGTTGTGAGTTAAATCTCGCGCATCAAGTTTTTGGCGCCGTTGCCGGGGAACTTTCTCAATCCTTTGAAAGCATTTAGTAGGGAGCGTTCTATTTACTTCCTTCCGTTTTAGTTTTGCTTCTTTGTTATTTGTTTTTGTATTTGTTTTTGTGGTTTGTTATCCCGCATTGTTGTACTACTCAGTTGTGTTTGTTGTGCGTGTTTGTAGGTCCCTTATTCATCAATCCATTCTCTACCTCACTTAGTTCATGGGAGCAAGGTTGCAAGTAAGATGAATTCGTGGAATGAAGGTAATGGTTATGGTACCTATCAAGGGTGGAATCCATCTCCTAACCCATACTATGGTCATCCTACTCCATCCAACTACTACCAAGGAACTTATGAGGGAGATAACCAATGGTGGGGTCAAGAACAACAAGCTTCAACACCCATGTGGAATGAGCAATGTCCTTATCCATCTCCACCCTACCACCAAGTCTTACCGGAGTATTATCAAGAGGATTTCACAAGTCATGAACAACATTCTCCACCGCCTTCCATGCTAGATGAGCTTTTTAAGATGGTTAGAGAAAGCGAGCGTCCTCGAGAGGAGTTTGTAAGCTATGAGGAACCTTCTCCACCTCTTCCCACACTTGAGGAAACTTTGAAGATTGCGGAAGACAATGCGAACCAACTTAATCGTTTAGCTCAAGGCATGACGCTCATCAAGGAAGCTCTAGAGTATGAACAACACTCTCCATCTCCCCCACAATTGAGGAGATGTTGCAAATTGCGAAGATAATGCGGCCGGTTGGATCGTTTAACTCAAAGTGTGAAGCTCATCACCGACACCTTTGAACCGGAAGTGCTTGTCATGGAAGAGGAAGAAAGTGAGTCTCCCCAAGAGGATTTTATGAGCCATGAGAAACCTCTTCCACCTCTTTCATGCTAGAGATGTTACGAATTGCGGAGGATAATGCAAACCGAGTTAACCGCTTATCTCAAAGCATAGAGCTCGTCACGAAGATTCTTGAGAATGAGCGACATCCCAATCATTTGGAGCATGTTTATGATGATGAAGATGACACTTGTGAATCCGAGGAGCTTGACACGGAAAAAGATTTGGTAGTGGAGGAGATTGAGGAGCATGTTTTTCCCATGGAAACACCAAGTAACGATGATGTGAGGATAGAAGAACCAAGGAGACTTGAGGATGATGACACTTTAGAGGTGGTGAGAGATGATTTGAAGACTCTTCAAAAGAGGTGACACCGAGAGTGGAGCACGAAAGTGAACAACACCACTCTATTGTGGTCCCACCAAGGATTGTGAGTACTCTTCAATCTTCTTGCTTGATCATGAAGTAACTTGTGTCAAGAGACGGACACAAGCTTCATAACCCCCCCTAAGGTGATAATGGAAGAGGAGTCGCCCATGTTTGAACCGGAAGACTCTTCGAGTGGCATCACCAACTTGGAGACGATGGAGCTAAATGGTGGCCCCCTACTATACTTTCTTCCTCAAGTCCCAAATTTCAAAGGTAGCAAGCCACCCCAAGGTATCAAGTGCTATACAAGCATCATTGTGCATTGGCTAGTCTACCATTCTCCCAAGATGTTTCTTGGAGCTCAACTTTCATCGTGGAAGAAGCTACTTGACATCAAGGAGGTACTAAGTTGGGCACCCTAACACAGGTATCGTCGAGCTTAAGACGGTAACCAAGCGCTTCTTGGGAGGCACCCCATGTTATCTTTAATTTTTTTGCTTTTAATTTTTGTTTGAGGTTTTTGTGTTGTTTTAGCTTTTTGAATAAGATTTGGCAAGCAATTGGGATCACTCTTCACCAAGGATCATCATGGAACTCTTTCACCACTATCACGTCCTATGCTCCTCTCTACCAACGCGGTAACTTCGTTCCACCTTTCCCTCTCTCTCTTGATCATTGAGGACAATGCTCATGTTAGTCGTAGGGGAGTTTGAGGTTTTGGTGTGATTATTTATGGTAGAGATATAATGCTAGGCTATGCTTGATTTGCATGATCTTGATTGTTTCCAAATTCCTCTATTGTAGAATCATTCGGTTCTTGACTTTTGGTGTTTAATTGACTTCAAGTTTTCATAATGACGTTTAGACTGTTCCACTTAGAACCTATAACCAGCATGTTAGGACTAATGTCAAATGAGTCTGGGCCAGAACAGAGATTTTATCACTCTTGTATGTTGGTTGATTGGTTTGATACGTGTTTTTGGTACCACTCGATAACACCGGTCTAAGATGATGAAGCAATCAAAATTTCCACCCCTTTTCCATGTTTTTCTTCAACTTTTTGAACTTTTTGGTCCCTCGTGATTGTGGCTTGAGATTAGGCGGAATCCAATTCGAAATTGTGTGTTGAAATTGTAAGGGGCTAAGGATCAAGGTGGCTAATTTCAAAAGAAAAGGTTCAAAAGAAAAGAAAAGAAAAGCTAAGCTAGGGAAGCTCGGCACCTAAGTGAAGTGTCGGGTTGAGCACTAGCAATAGCAAAAGCTGTGAGCTAGGCAGGTTCAACACCTAAGTGAAGTGTTGGATCGAGCACTAGTATGCAGTAAGAAAAAAAGAGAAAAAAAAATGAAAATGGAAAGAAAAGAAAAGAAAAAGAGTTCTCAAATGTAGCCCTTGATCCTACGCCCGAGTTTGTAAAGAGCGGATCTAGAAGCGGATGAAGTCGAGTCGATAGCCACATCATGATCACTCATCACTCTCATAAATTCTCCTACCCCCGTCCTATCCGTTCCATTTTCCGAGTTCAAGTCCTTTTGATTAGAGTTGGTGTTGTCGTGGTCGGTTTTTCTGTATCCCAATTAACCACTACTTGAAGTGTGCAGAAAAGAGTGAGGGCTAGACTTGTTTGGTTGACGTTCTTGCATGTGTAGGTTTAGTTTGTTCGTGGAACAGTTTAAGCCGAATTGTTATTGCTTGAATCTCAATGGACCGATCTTGTCATTTGTGAACTTGGATGTTTTCTAGTTCATTTGCTTGAGGACAAGCAAAGCTTAGTCGTAGGGGAATTTGATGTGACTATATTTGGTGCATTTTAAGCCTTCGATTAGCCTATGAAATGCCCGTGTTTGATCCTTAAATGCCATGCTTAATATGCTTTTATTGAAGTTTTGTGCTAAGTGTCCTTTTGTTGCCCGGTTGCCACTTTGAGGCCATTTCCATATCTATTGGAGGTGTTTTCTTTGTCTTTTCAGGTCTTGGCATTGAAGTACTGGTGACAAGGAGCACGTGGGATCAAACGGGAGGTCGATCGGAGCTAGGACGGAGGAGATACGGCCGATGCAAGATTGGAGAAAATGCACTTTCAGCTAAAGGAATTTTCGGCGAGATCCTAGAGTTCTCGGACCGAAAATTCTAAGCAGTCGGCGGAGGCTTGATCTTCAAAGATATTTTCGGCGAAAACTTTCCAGTATTTTCGCCGAAAACATGAGAAGGAATGCAAGGCTGGATCAGTGATTTATGAAGGAATTTTCGGCGAAAACCTTATGAAGTTTTCGCCGAAAATATGAAGCAAAATCGGCCGAGTATATAAAGAGGAGTCGCGTTCAACTTGAGGGGGGACATTCATTCGATTATTATCATCGCCGCTCATATTCCTTTTCTCCCAATTGCCAATCGCCGATCATCTCCTCCTCTCAACCAATCCATCATCAACCCTAGAGCAAGGTGCAAATTGGAGTAAGGAGCTTGGATTGAAGCCCACAACCTTGGGGAGAGGAGCTTGCAAGAAGAGGATTGCCATGGAACTCTTGGTGACCATCTCTCTTTCTTTCTCTTGTGTACCCTTGGCCATGTGTGGCTGATTTCCTAGGTTCTCTTGGATTGATAGATCATTATGCTAGGATAGAGGTTAATTGTATAAACTTGCCATGATTGATCTTGGATTGTAAGAAGATGGTCTCTATGACTTGTTGTTAATTCCATTGATGGCTATGGCTTGATTGGTCTATTATTTGTAATGTAATGCATGAGAGTGCTTAGATTACATGGATTGTAGGTCTAGGGATTGAAGGGAGTGTGTTCTAAGAGATTAGATCATCTCAATTCAACCATGGTTGCATGATTTCTCACTTGTGCATTTTATCGAACACTTGGTGTGCATTAGGGTTTTCATTCAATTGAACTTTGATTAGTCTTTGGATGATTCTCTTAGTGTTAGGACATTGACATGAGAGTGTGGTGTCTAGCCTAGTGGTCATAGAGTCATAGGAGAGGGTTTTGTAGCTTGGCATTTCATCAAACACCTTTAATGCATCCTTAGTCACTTAGCTTGAGAGCGAGAGCCTAGGTTGAGTGGTTCTAGGATAGGGATTTGGTGCGACGAGAGTGCATTGAGTCTATAGAAGGGATTTGCGTGGTCATTCGATTGCAACCTCGATCATGTTTGGCTTGTTTGTGCATTTATACCTCTTGAGCATGATGAACCTATCTTTCCAAGTTAACCTCCTTTACCTTTGATTTGCACCCTTTTGTTTTGCTTGTTTGTTTAGTTTCTTTTATGTTTTAAATTGTTCTTATTTCAAACCAAAACTTATTTTAAATGAATAGACCGTCCATGAACCGTGTGAGTAGTTGCTATTGAGAGAGCCCTCGTGGAATACTACCTTGATTGTTGTGAGTTAAATCTCGCGCATCAGCCACACATGGCCAAGGGAGTAAAGAGAAAAGAAGGAAGAATGGTCACCAAGAACACCATGGATGAATCCTTGAGATGATCTTCACTTCTCCACTTGTAAGCACTTCTCCCAAGGTTTGTTGGCTTCAATCCTAGCTCCAATGGCTTCAAATTGCTCCAAAAATGTGTTCTAGGCTTTGAGGGTTCGTGGGTATGTGTTTGGGGTTCAAGAGAGATCAAAGAATTCCCCAAAATGGTCAAAAAACAAGAGTATTTATAGTGCAGGGGGCAGTGCACGGCGTGCACCCATACACGGCGTGCACACCTGCACGGCGTGCACCCCTGCACTCTGTTGAAAACTCGATCTTGTAATGCTCATATCTCCCTCGTCCGGACTCCAAATGACCTCCCGTTTGCTCCTATGTGCTCCTTGTCATCCGTACTTCGATGCCATAACCTGAAAATGCACAGAGGCAACTCCAATAGACCACGAATTTGGCTCCAAAGTGGCAACCCGACAACAAAAGAGCACTTTGCATAAAACTTCAATAAAAGCATATTAAGCATGGTCTTTAAGGATCAAATACGGGCATTTCATAGGTCAATCATAAGCTCAAAATGCACTAAATAAAGTCACATCAAATTCCCCTACGACTAAGCTTTGCTTGTCCTCAAGCAAATGAATTAGAAAACATTCAAGCTCACAAATGACAAGATCGGTTCCCATTGAGATGCAAGCGAAAATAATTTGGCTTAAACTGTTCCACGAACAAACTTAACCTACACATGCAAGAACGTCAACCAAACAAGTCTAGACCTCACTATTTTCTACATACTTCAAGTAGTGGTTAATTGGGACACAGCAAAACCGACCACGACAACACCAACTCTAACCAAAAGGACTTGACTCGGGAAATGGAACGGATTAGGTGGGGGTAGGAAAATTTTGGAAAGTGGTAAATGATCGTGATGTGGCTATCGACTCAACTTCGTCCGCTTCTAGATCTGCACTTTTCATGCTCAAGCTAGGATCACTACAACAAGGGCCACTTTTGAGAACTTCTTTTTTTTTTTCTTTTTTTTTTCTACTGCATACTAGTGCTCGATCCAACACTTCACTTAGGTGTTGAACCTGCCTAGCTCACAGCCTTTGCCTTTTCTAGTGCTCAACCCGACACTTCACTTAGGTGCCGAGCTTGCCTAGCTTTTCTTTTCTTTTTGAGCATTTTCTTTTGAACATTCTCTTCACAAATTAGCCACATGAACTTTAGCCCCTTACAACTTCCACACAAGATTTCGATTTGGATTTCCGTCTAATCTCAAGCCACAATCACAAGGGATCAAAAAGGTTTTGAAAAACATGGAAAAGGGTGAAAATGTGCATGATCCAACAAACAGGCCAAGGCTCAACGGGGTTATCCTAAAGGATAATGATTCGGGTAGACTTTTTGGCTGAATGTGGTGAACTTCTAATTGCCTTTATCATCTAAGAACGGTGTTATCGAGCGGTACAAAAACACATATCAAACCAATCAACCAACATACAAGAGTGATAAAATCTCTGTTCTGGCCTAGACTCATTTGATATTAGTGCCAACATGCTGGTTATAGGTTCTAAGTGGAACAATCTAAACATCATTGTGAAGGCTTGAAGTCAATTAAACACCAAAAGTCAAGAACCGAATGATTCTACGATAGAGGAATTTGGAAACAATCAAGATCATGCAAATCATCAAAGCATAGCATTACATCTCTACCACAAATAATCACACCAAACCTCAAACTCCCCTACGACTAACATGAGCATTGTCCTCAATGATCAAGAGAGAGAGGGTAAGGTGGAACGAAGTTACCGCGTTGGTAGAGAGGAGCATAGGACGTAATAGTGGTGAAAGAGTTCCATGATGATCCTTGGTGAAGAGTGATCCAAAATGCTTGTCAAACCTTATTCAAAAAGCTAAAACAACACGAAAACCTCAAACAACAATTAAAAGCGAAAAAGTAAAGATAACATGGGGTGCATAAACAAGTGCAATAAAGCCAAAAGAGAGCCCTGATTGATCTACACACAAGCACAATAAAAAAAAAAAAGGGGTCTTGAGATAGAAGTGGGGCCCTGGAAATCTCACTGTGAAGGATCAACACAAAAATCACTAATCACGTATCTTTCAATTTCGAAATCCAAAACATGAAAGATCGGAGCAAAGATCAAACAATTTAACATCCACATCTCAACGATCACATCAAAATGGAAATATCACCTAGCATGAATTAAGATCATCAGAGTCAAAAGCAACAACCTATGCTAGCAAAGATCAATTCATTAAGGACCACTCTAAGCATTAGGCACGTAAAACGGGCAATATTACTAATAGCAACTAGGGCTGGCAGTCGGTTGCCAGTTTTTCGGTTTAAACCAAGAACCGAACCTAAACCGAGAGAACCGAGCCGAAAATAAACCGACTCGGTTCGGCGGCCGGTTCCATCTTTTATGGTTTTTCGGTTTTTTGCCGGTTCCCGGTCAAAAACCGAAAAAAACCAGAAACCGCGATTAGGGACCGAAATTTCTAAGCCCTATTCTAATTTCTATGCACTATCGGGAAAATAGAAATCCCTATTTCCATTCCAAATTCGCCTCTCTCTCTCTCACTCACTTTCGATCCCAGAACTCTGGTCTCTGGCGGCTGCAACACCGACGGCGGCAGCAACATCGGCATCTGCAGCAACACCGACGGCGGCACCAACACGACGATACCTTGTCACTGCCGAAGGCTGCAGCACTGCCGAGGCGCCAACACCCACCAAACTGCACTTATCGCCGACGAATCGCAGACCCTATCCATCAAAGTCGTCCTTCCATTCAGGCTTCAGCTACTCTCACCGTTGAAAATGTAAGTCCTCTTTTCTTCTAGGTATGAGATGTTGAAATTAGGTTAAATAACTTCAGGTCCTAATTGACTTCCTCCATGACGAATCGCAGGTCCTAATTGACTTCCTTCAACTTGAAGCCTCCTAATTCAGCTCCCTCCTTCAACTGTGATTCCAGCCTCCATCTGCTCACTTGAAGTCTCGGAGTAGGTCATCCTAAATGTAAGTTCGAAATAGGGCTGACTGTTTTGATTTGATGAGGCTGCTGTATTACCCTTGTTCGAAATAGGTACAGAGTTGCATTTCTTCAATGATAATGCTGTATTGAACACTAGAACAGGGAAATTTTTAATTGTGTATGAATAATTATGGATTTTGGCTGCCTAGTTCGGACTTGGAGTAGTGACTGACTATGATGAGTGGGGGTCATTTATAGTACTTTAATTACAAAGTATTTTCACCAATTTGTTACTTTGAATGTTAAACTCTTGCTCTGCATCTGTTTTTTGGGGTAGTTGTTCTGCTGCTGATGTGTGCAGTGCAGTGCAGTGCAAAGGCAAGTTCGAAGGTGTGGGTTTTGGTTTGGGTGTCGGTTTTGTGGCTGGGTTGGTTACAATCGGTTTTCACAACTTAATTCCAGCTTTTAGTGTAAAATATTCCACATTTTAGTGTAATGATTTCCGGCTTTGTAAATTCCAGCTTTAGGTATTATGATCATGATCTTTGAGTTGAGTATGTGTTTGACAATTGACATGTATGTGGATTGCAGGGATTCAGATAAAAGAAGAATGGAAGCGGGTGTGAATACTCGAAGTGGTAAGCGTAAAGGAATTCAGACTCAATCACCTGCACAGAAACGCACCAAGGGTAATTCACGACCTCCTATTCCAAAACAACCGAGTCGCACTACTCCGGCTCCTGACCCTGAACCTCAGGTACCTGCTGCTGCTACTCCTCCTACTCCTATCAGTGACAGTGCCAATAGTGCTAGTGCTAGTAGTGCTCCCCAATCAACACATAAGTCATGGTCATCAGCGTGGACAGTTATGGTTAAGTTTGTCGATGAGGATGGGAATAAGAAAGCTAAGTGCAATATATGCCAGAAGGTTCTTGCAGCTGATCCTACTTTGAATGGTACTTCTACTTGTAAGAAGCATGCATTAAAGTGTATTGCGAAGAGGGATGCAAGAAATGGACAGACTACTTTGATAATGAAGAAGAGTTCAACTGTTAGAGGGGAAGCAACTCCAGATGCCTGGCAATTCAGTCAAGTTGCTATAAGGTTGGCTCTAGCAGAAATGATAATAGTTGATGAGCTTCCTTTCAGCTTTGTGGAACATAGGGGGTTTAAACGTTTTATGGAAGTATGTTGCCCAGAGTTCGACATTCCTTCGAGGAGAGCAATACGAGAGGATTGTTTCAAACTCTTTATTGCTGAGCGTCAAAAGTTAAAGGATTACTTGAGGACGGCTTGTGCTGGTCGAGTGTCGATAACAACTGACACTTGGACATCTGTTCAGAATCTAAATTACATGTGCATAACAGCACATTTCATTGGACATGACTGGAAGTTGCATAAGAAGGTTATCAGTTTCTCTCGGATTACAAGTCACAAGGGTAGTGATATTGGGGCAGGGATTGCCAGATGCCTGGATGAATGGGGGTTGAAGAGGCTTTTCACTGTGACGGTTGATAATGCGAGTGCAAATGATTCCGCTATCAAGTACTTGCACGGGAAATTACATGGTTGGGGTACTCAGTTCTTGAGCGGAAACTACTTGCAAGTTCGTTGCGTTTGCCACATTATCAATCTAATAGTTCAAGATGGACTAAACAAGATTGGAATGTCAGTTAGGCAAGTGAGGGAGGCAGTGAGATGGGTTCGTGCATCGCCAGCACGTGAAGAGTGTTTCAGGAATGCTGTTGCCATCAGGAAGATGAAGTGTAAGAAAATGCCCTTACTAGATGTACCAACTAGGTGGAATTCCACATTCTCAATGTTGGATACGGCTTCAGCTTATGAGAAAGCATTCAAAGTTCTCGAAAATATGGAAAGTAACTTTGTGGAAGATCTGGGGGCGAAGACTTATCAAGGTGAGGTCATTGGTGTTCCAGGTTCTAGTGATTGGGATAGTGTGAGAGTCCTCTCTAGTCACCTGAAGTTCTTCAGTGACATGACTCTTGTGGCATCTGGTACCTCATATGTTACTATTAATCTCTTCCTCAAAGAAGTGACAAAGTTGTTTTATCACATTAAGAAGATGAAAAGAGATGAGGAAACAGTCATATCAACAATGGCAAGCTCAATGGAGGAGAAAGTTAAGAAGTATTGGTCTGAGGACGTTGCCAACGTCAAAGTTAACAGACTCGTCTACATCGGAGCTATACTCGATCCACGAAAGAAGATGGAAATCATTCCATATTCTTTCAAGCTGATTTATGATCCGACACAATGTGCTGAATTGGTAGAGATGGTGAGAAGTGAATTGCATGCTTTATTTGACCTATACAAGGCAGAGTATGAGAAACGTGTCAACATTAGTCAAAGTGGATTGTAGCTTCTTCATCACAGACTACCGGTGTTAATGGAGGAGATGGTGGAGACGAAGATGACTTTGAGAGGACAAGAGATTGAAGATGATTGCTTCGCTGCGTTTGACGATGATAATCACACTGGTGATGACCCTAGAGCAGAGTTGGTAAAGTATCTAGCTGAAGCACGAGAAGTTAGTAGTTCAGATAAGAAGCAACGGTTTGATGTTTTGGCATATTGGAAAGCATCTGCACTCAGGTTTCCTATTCTCAGTGAGATGGCTAGGGATGTACTTGTCGTCCCAATTTCATCTGTAGCTTCTGAGAGTGCTTTTAGTACGGGGGGACGAGTGTTGAGCAACTTCAGGAGCTCATTGACTCCTGCTATTGTGGAAGCTCTGATTTGTGCTGAGGATTGGTTGCGGTCAACATCTCCGGACATATTTGATCCCGAAGAAGAGGAAAATGAGAATGAACAACTGGAGTTCGAGAAAGGTAATCTTTGGCATTTATACTGTTCATCTTTCATAGATAGTAGTAGTTTATCTTCCATATATCATTTATACTCATTATGAGTCTTCTTTTGTTTAGGTTTCGAAGAGACGGTTTTGAAGTTTGATGCTACTCCATCAGCAATTGGTTCTGATCCTCTTGTGCAACCCGTTCTACAATCATTCATCAACAAGAATGGCAATGACAATGACAATGCTATTGTTGATAGTGATGATGATAATGACTACAATGAAGACGATGCACTGGAAAATGAAATGTTCGGTATGGCGGGCGCGTCAGATGATGATTAGCTTTTAGATGTTGCGAATTGGGATGGTTGAACTTGTTTATGTTGTTAATGTTGACTTTGTGTGGTGTTTGAATTATGATGTTGTTGATGAATTTTGAATTATGGTTATGAGTTACTAACTTACTACTCATATACTTATGATGGATGGTTGATTATGGATTTGTGGTATGATGTCTTCTGTTTTCATTTCAGGGAATATTGCGAAGAACTGATTTGCCGAAATTGTAGCGTTATGCTGCCAAATTTTTACAAAATTTTTAGCAAAAAAATATCAGCAACTGTCGATTTTATTTTTGCCAAATTTCGGTTTCGGTCCAAAATTCGGTTTCAGTGCGGGTTTTGGTTCGGTTCGGTCCGGTTCTCACCACTGAATCTCGGTCAAACTCGTCTTACTCGGTTTTCCGGTCACGGCTCGGTCATAAACCGAAACGACCGGTTCGGCTCGGCTAAAAAACCGAGCAATTTCGGTTCGGTCTCCAGTCACACCTTCGGGCACAAATCGGCTTCGGTCAACCAACCTTTCGGTTCGGTTTTTGACCGAACCGGGCGACTGCCAGCCCTAATAGCAACATATGAGCACGAAATCACATAATGTAAGGAGGGATGTACAAAATAGACCCATGTGTGGTGATCAAACACACCCGTCCTCACACAAAGAAGGTAAATCAGCCCCTGAATTCATCACCTGCAACACCCAACAAAATGACATACACTATACAAACAACCAATCAAGCTCATCAAAATCGACACACAGCAATCCAGAACTAAACATCACACAACCAACTCTCATGAACAAGCCACAAACCCAAACTCAAACAATCAGTACCACCAAAGAATCCCAGTTAAACACTTCATGATCAACCACCCCTGTCCCAAAATTTGTTAAGCAATGAACTCAAGCAGCAAACCACAATTGAAGACGCCAATGGCACAACAATCATGACAACAATCAAACCACTTAGCCAAACTCAACAAGCCAAATTTTCATGGGCAAACCGTCATGAACAAATACCACAAGAAATACCAATGAAAAACCAAATCATAATCACCCCAATACCTCATTAACACCCCCCAAACGAATCAAACAGTGAAAAATATTATGGAAAAAAATTGCAGAGGGGGTGCACGGCGTGCAAGGTGCATGGCGTGCATGGGTGCACGGCGTGCACCTTGGAGCTGAAAATTTTTCTGAATCCTCCTGGACAGCACGTGCACCAACCGTGCACGGTGCACGCGTGCATCATGCACGGTGCACGCATGCATCATGCACGGCGTGCACCTCCTCAGCCTAAAATCAAATTTTTATCTCGACGAAAAATGACCAAAACACCGTCAAATCAACCCAAAACAAACCCCGAACTTCAGAATTTCAACACCTACGAGACCACAAAGGACACCACAACAGCTCAAGGACCTTGAATACCACAAAAACACACAATCATGCAATCAAATCAAGAAGAAAAGACATGAAAAACACTCGGGTTGCCTCCCGAGAAGCGCTTGGTTAACGTCTTAAGCTCGACGAAGCACACGGACCAGCTAAGTAAAATCATCCCAACTCATTACCTCTTTGAAGTCGAAGTCATTACCTTCGCATGGCACACAGAACTTGAATTGAACCTTACCGACTTCGGGAGGTGTGAGCTCGGATTTCCCGGATGATGAAGTGTGAGCAATGGAGAAGGGGCCAAACCACTTGGAGTGAATTCTCTCATCGGGTGGCTTCTTAGTCTTGCTAGTCTCACCCATCGGTGCGGCTTCCTTGCCCTTCTCGGGTGGCTTCTCCACACCTTTCTTCTTAGCCTTAGGTGGAGTCTTTTGAAGCACGAAAGGTGGAGCCTTCTTTACTTCATCCTTTTTCTCCTGCACATCACCAAGAGCAAACAACTCCGCAAGACTATGACGAACAAGGTTAGTGCTATTAGTAGCCGAAGTAAGCTCATGCGGATTCTTAGGATCATGGTGCCTAGCATAAGACAAAGTGAACTCCATGCCATCGAACGGTTAAAGATCATGCATTCATTATCGACTCTAAGTGTAAGTCTACCACCATAGACATCAATCAAAGCACGAGAGGTCGCTAAGAAGGGTCGTCCTAGAATCAAAGGCACATCGGTACCACCCATAGCATCTAGAATAACAAAATCCACAAGGAATTCAAAAGCACCAACCTTAACCAACACATCTTCGACAATACCACGAGGGGATGTCACAGATTTATCCGCTACTTGAACATTCATTTGAGTTGGTTTTAGTTTCCCTAGGCCTAACTTCTTAAACATGCAATATGGCATAACATTGATACTAGCACCCAAATTGGCTAAGCCTCTACTTATTGCATGTTCACCAATAGTGCAAGGAATAGTAAAGCTACCTGGATCCTTAAGCTTTTCCGGTGGCCTCTTAGAGAGAATGGCGGAGCATTGTTCGTTGAGCTTTGCCGAAGTCACACCCGTAAGCTTGCGTTTGTTGGTGAAGATCTCTTTCATGAACTTTGCATATTGAGGCATCTTTGTAATTGCTTCCCCAAAAGGCATTGTAAATTGCACCTTGTCAAGAAGCTCAACAAACCTTTTAAAATCCTTCTCCATGGAATTCGGCTTCAAGCGAGAAGGGTAAGGTGGCTTAGGCTTGTACGGAGGCACAACTGGTTCGGGAGGAGAGACTGGAGTAGCACACGTCGTAGCCTCTTGAGTACCAACCTTATTGGTAGTCTTAGGAACTTCTTTAGCCTTGGCTCCTCTATCTTTAACTTCAATCTTATCCGTGTCATCATCGGAGTCAACATCTTCAACTATAACCAAATCATCATCTTGAGCACTTACCACCTTAGGTATGGCATCTTGTACTTGCTTACCACTCCTCAAAATTACCATCATAAGCTCCTCGGGAACCTTGGGGTTGACCTCGGTGTTGGAGGGTAAAGTGCCTGAGGGTCACTCCGAGAGTGTTTTAGCAATATGACCCATTTGATTCTCCAAATTTGCAATTGAAGCTTGTTGATTTTTTATAAGTTGAATCATTGTCGCGTTGGTATCCTCTTGAGATATTGGAGAACTGCCCTCTTTGTTGTGAGGTGGTTTGTTGAATCCGGGTGGTCCATCACCTCTATGGTTGTACATTCCCGGTGGGGTAGGACCTTGGGGACCTCGATTTGGATGTCCACTTTGATTCCATTGATTTCCCCCTTGGTTCCCTTGACCTTGGTACCCTTGGTTAGACTTATTGTACCCACCACCTTGGTTCCAAGGTCGGTTATAGGTACCTTGATAGTTACCTTGGGGACTGAAATTACCATGGAATCCTTGACCTTGTGCGAAGCTTACCTCCTCATTGTGGTCGCCTTGGCCAAGCTCAGGAGTGGCGGAAGGGCAAGCACTGACATTGTGGCCCTGACTTCCACAACATTCACAGCAATATATTGAAGCCACTGGGGGATTACCCACATGAGATGATGGAACCTTAGAGGGATGCTTAGGCATACTCAGGTTACTTACCTGAGATGCCATAGCATCAATCTTCGACATGAGGAGCGCAAACATAGGGTCATCTTCATCTCGGTGCCCCGGTAACTTAGGCTTCTTCCCATAGCTAGACGAATCCTTTGGTGCATCAACACTTATAGCTCTAGAGTCGTAGTGAGTGTCGCTCCCATACTTGGACCTTGGAGGTTGTTGTCAAGACCAACTCCTTGTCTTGTTGGCCATCTCCGCAAAGAGTTCTAGAGCATCTTCGGGAGTGAGCATCCTTAGATCACCTCCGGCGGCTTGGTCGATCATCCTTGTATTCTCAAAATCAAGGGACCTAGCAAAGATATCCGCCAAGCTCCATTCGGCGAAGTTGTGATGAGGACAAGACCGAAGAAGGGCTTGGAACCTATTCCAAGTCTCATGGAAGAGCTCTCCCTTGTGTTGTGTGAAGTGGTTGATACGATCTCGGATTGCATCCGTCATATAAGGGGGAAAGAACTCCTCGAGGAAGGCTTCGGCTAGCCCTCCCATGTAGTGAATGTTCTACTAGGTTGGTTCTCCAACCAAGACTTGGCTCTACCTTTGAGGGAGAAGGGGAAAAGCCGGAGTCTCACACAATCTGGGTGCACTTGGTCATTCTTTACCGTATCACATATCTCCAAGAAGCCCTTGAGATGCCTAGATGGGCACTCTCCATCTATACCGTTGAACACCACTCCATTCCGTACCATCTGAATCATATTTTGCTTTAGCTCGAAATTTCTTGCATTCACTGGTCTTCGCACGATGCTCGAGGCTGCCCCTTCAAGGGTTGGGCGAGCATAATCAGCTAGTGTGCGCCTCGCACCCCTTTGCGATTGATCGTCTTCATTAGTGTGATGTGAATGCTCCGAGTGGTTATCTTCATCCTCATGGTGAGACATGTTGTTGCGCGTGGTACTATGAATTAACTGAGGAAGAGAATGGGTTGGTGGTTCAATCACGACCTTGATGCCTTGGAGTCGTGCTTGAAGACGGGTGATCCGCCTCATGCACTAGTGCACGGTTCCTACACACAAATCAAACAACAAATACCAACGTAATACGACAATGTGTGATAACAAGTCAAACAACACGTAACAAGGAAGCAAAAGTAAAACGGAAGGAAGTGAATAGATCGGTCCACTACTAAGTGCTTTCAAAGGGATGAGAGAGTCCCCGGCAACGGCGCCAAAAACTTGGTAAAATGATTTCTACCAAGGTCGTATTCCACGGGGTCCTCTCATAAACCAATACTCACACTTCTCATAGACGGTCTAAACATTTGAAATTGGTTTGATTTGAAAAGAAATTCAGAAACAAAAGCAAAGATTAACAATCCTAACAAAGATTAAACAAGAGAGAAAGGTGGTTCAAAACAAAGACAAAGGGGGTTCTCTTGGTGGGTAGTTTCATCATGCTCAAGAGGACTAATTGAACAAACAAGCCAATCAAGATCGAGTTTGCATTTGGATGACCATGCATTTCACTTCTATAGACTCAATGCACTCTCGTAGCACCAAATCCCTATCCTAATACCACTCAACTTAGGCTCTCGCTCTCAAGCTAAGTGAAAAAGGATGCATTCTAAGTGTTTGATGAAATGCCAAGACACAAGATCCTCTCTTAAGACTCTATGACCACAAGGCTAGGCACAACACTCTCATATCAATGCCCTAATACTAAGAGATTCACCAAAAAGCCTTTTCAAACTCAATTGAATGAAAATCCACATGCACACCAAGTGTTCGATAAAATGCCCAAGAGAGAAATCAAGTGAAAATGGTTGAAACAAGATGATCTAATCTCTTAGAAAACACTCACTTCAATCCCTAGACCTACAATCTATGCAATCCAAGCACTCTCATGCATCAAATCACATTGAATGGACCAAATCAAGCAAACATGGAATAAAATGGCATTAAGAACAAGTCTAGGAATCATCCTCATACAACCAAGATCAATCATGGCAAGTTCTATACAATCATCCCTCTATCATAGCACAACTAATCTACCCATCCAAGATGAACCCTAGAAACTCAGCCACACATGACCAAGGGAGTAAAGAGAAAAGAAGGAAGAATGGTCACCAAGAACAACATGGATGAATCCTTGAGATGATCTTCACTTCTCCACTTGTAAGCACTTCTCCCAAGGTTTGTTGGCTTCAATCCTAGCTCCAATGGCTTCAAATTGCTCCAAAAATGTGTTCTAGGGTTTGAGGGTTCGTGGGTATGTGTTTGGGGTTCAAGAGAGATCAAAGAATTCCCCAAAATGGTCAAAAACAAGAGTATTTATAGTGCAGGGGGCAGTGCACGGCGTGCACCCATTAACGGCGTGCACCCCTGCACTCTGCAGAAAACTCGATCTTGTAATGCTCATATCTCCCTCATCCGGACTCCAAATGACCTCTCGTTTGCTCCTATGTGCTCCTTGTCATCCGTACTTCGATGTCATAACCTTAAAATGCACAGAGGAAACTCCAATAGACCACGAATTTGGCTCCAAAGTGGCAACCGGACAACAAAAGAGCACTTTGCATAAAACTTCAATAAAAGCATATTAAGCATGGCCTTTAAGGATCAAATACGGGCATTTCATAGGTCAATCATAAGCTCAAAATGCACTAAATAAAGTCACATCAAGGGATACGACACTTAATTGCCACCCCTAACAAGGTTGTGGCAATACTCCTTGAGTTTCCCTCTCTGCGACGAGGGTTTTACTATCCGAATTCATGACTTCGAGTGGAGTTGGCCCATTCACACTTTGGTGCCTTCTACGTGGGGAGTTGGCGAACATGTTCCGTAGGCAGGAGGAGGAACGACGCATGGGAGCGTGCGGTATTGGGTCCTCCTTACTTTCTTTACTCTTCTCCTTCTTGGATCACTTTTATTTGCTCAAAAAAACGTTGCGATCTTCTCAAAGACTTACTGTATGCCGCCGTCAGCCACCTATCTACATTGGGAATTGTCCAGTGGGGTGGCATGAAATCTAGTTGAAGGCGTTCTCCTTCGGGATGCGCTTTCCTCTGGATCCATGGCAGGTGGACATCTTTCAGTGTTAGGGTGCTCCATTGGGGCGCTCTAGGTGCACACTTGGGCTACCATCTCTGTCTTCATCATTGCTTGCAAAAAACAACAGATTCGCCTAAACGCTAAACTTTTGGGATGATGGTCAAGGCAAATATCGTGATGAATTTCATTATTCTTTTGAAGGGTTCGTACTTCCCTGGGGTGATCTGTGGTCAGGTGAAGACGTGTTATGTATTGTTCCACTCCCACTTCTACCTCATACCTAACGACAAGGCCGCCCTTCTATACGCTAGCGTTCCCCCAATTGGTCTCCTGGGGACATTACCAATTTTAGCTTCGACCCTGATGAACCCCCGGTGCCCTGGACCCGACCAGACCTGCCCTTTACTCGGAGCCAAGTCAAAACCTTCAAGACAAGGGTCACCGCCTATATAGGAGATTGGAGTCGAGCCAAGCATGAAGAACTGGACCAGAGGTTCATCAGAGAAGGATGCACCGTGCTGACCCTTGATGACCGACGGAAATCCCATGAGCAAGACAAATGTCCGAAGGACACTGCCCGGGCCCCGGAGCGCACGGACAACCAGCCCCTATAGCGGACAACCAAGCTCATCACTCAGAACCTGGCGGACAAGTTGATGCCAGAAGAATCAGGAGGTCAAAAGCCTGGAGGAAAACCTCACTTGTCCGAGGAAATGCTGCCCAGTAAGCCAGAACCGCCCGACATCACCAAAACCCTAGTATCGGGTCCGGAGCACTTGATGCCGAGCCGGTCACCAGCGCCGAAGGACGCCATCCGGCCACCCGGTCACCCGGAACCCACGGTAATTACAGAAATGCCACCGCACGGGTTCCGGGCACTTTTCCTAGCCGCGTCCGGAGTCCAGCCCGCGTCCGGCGGTTTTTCCTAGTCCCACCCGGCCAAGGACACCCGGCGTGCCCTAATCCGCCCGGATTAGGGTTTTTTCCTAAATTCTGCCGGTTTAGGATTTTAATCTCGGACAACTTAGTTATTTTTAATATTTTCCTCGGCCTACATTTTAGGAATATTTTAGTTTTTTCCTTTTTAGAGTTGGAGATGGCTTAGGCCACCCTTGAGCTATAAATAGAGGCCTCGGCCATCATTGTAAGACACGTTGATTGATAATTGAAATTTCAGAACATTGTTCTTTTTCCTTCAAGTCTTTGCTCGTTGTTGCTTAGCTTAAGGTTTGGTTTATCATCAAAGGTTATCACCCTTTGTTTGTGGCACCAATTCGACTGAATACCTTGGGGTTCCTAAGTCTATACTTAGTGGATTTCAAGTGTTCTCCGCGGTTTCAAAGGTTAGGATTCGTGGAGCTGGTAGTATAGTTTTGGGTGTTGAGTCGATCCCTTCCTAGAGGAGGCGGTTCGCATCAGCTGGTATCAGAGCACGGTTCAACTCTTGGACCAACAATCTATCCCAGTTTTCAGGTTCTTCTACTTGAATTCATATCTTTTAGTTTTCGTTGTTTTCAGTTTCAGAAAAACCCAAAAAAAAAAAAATCGTGCATTGTGTTTGTTCTATTCTTCTACCTTTCTTTAAGTTTTTGTTGTGAGAAAAAGCTGTGGCCGATCAAAGAAAAGAAAAAGAAAAGAAAAGAAAAGAAAAATCAAAGGTCTAGAAAAATTGACCTATCTAAAAAAAAAGCAAGGCCACGTTCACAATCAAGGTAGTAGATTAAGTTCAAGAAGAGGGGTTTTTCATAAGTTTAGCTACTAGCTTTCGCACTACTAGCTTTCTTGGTAGAACACCCAAATTTGTTTGTCTTGTCGTCCCACGCCCTAGCTCAAGATTCTGGCCCCTAGAAATCCGAAACCCTAGGTATAAGGTCTTGTTAATGTCATTGGTAGACTTAGACTGCATAGCTTCGAAGAAACTTGCAAC
Organism: Linum lewisii; assembly: GCA_034768395.1. Taxonomy (NCBI): domain Eukaryota; kingdom Viridiplantae; phylum Streptophyta; class Magnoliopsida; order Malpighiales; family Linaceae; genus Linum; species Linum lewisii. The sequence continues at coordinate 17,454,729 of CM068301.1, read as the reverse complement.
TACTTGAATTGAGATTGTCTTTGTTTTGAAAATTTCAAAGAAAACCCTAATTTGAGTGACTTGAAAAAAAAAAAATAATTCATACACGAGTGGTAAGAAAAAGAGTGTGTGAGGTTCTTTAGAGAGATTTTGGGAGGTTCTTTGTTCGTGACTAATCATGGCAGATGAGAGGTTCAATGCTTTTGATGCCCGGTTGACCGCCATGGCTGAAAACATGGCCCGAATCGCCGAGCAGTTTGGAGCCGCGAATGGAGAAGGCCCCCGGCGGCCAAGGAGGAATGAGCAGGAGGAAGATGATGATGTGAGCAGCTTGAAGCTCAACGTGCCTAAATTTACTGGCAAAACCAACCCCGACGACTACATTGATTGGGAGAGGAGCATGGAGGATTTCTTTGAGTGCCATAACTATTCCGAAAGGAAAAAGGTAACCCTAGCCACAATTGAGTTTACTGACTATGCTGCCTTGTGGTGGGCTCAACTCAGGAATCAGATCCGGAAAGAGGAAGAGGACCCCGTCCTTAGTTGGAGGAGTCTCAAAAGAAAGATGAGGAGAAAGTTTGTACCCAGCAGCTACAACCGAGACTTGCACACCAAGCTTCGATCATTGAAGCAAGGGAGCATGACGGTTGAGGAATACAACAAGGAGATGGAGATCCTGGTTGCACGGCTTGACCTGCAGTGAGGATGAAGATGCCAAGATAGCACGTTTTACCGGAGGATTGCAAAGGGAGATTCTACACCAAGTCAACATTCTCAATTTTGCTGACTATGACGACTTGATAAACGTGGCTATTAGGGTTGAGAAGGAACTGAAGAACGGTCTTGGAAGAAGGACTACCCCGCCGCCACCGATCAGTGCCCCGGTGAGAGGAGACCGAAGCGCCGGACACACCCCATACCGGCCAAACCCTAACCGGAGCGCCGGATCGAGACCAAACCCTAACCAAGGGTCGACATCAAGGGTAAACCCTAATCTCGGTTCAAAAATCCCTACTACTAATGCTCGGCCAAGTGTCATTGTGTGTTTTAAGTGTCAAGGTAGGGGTACATGGCAAGGGACTGCCCTAACACCCGAACCATGGTGCTTAGAGAGGGAGAAGTTGTGACGGACGACGAGGAGGAACCAATTATTGAAGAATTGGAGGGAGAGTCCAGTGAAGGAGAAGAAGTTGACATAGAAGGATTAGAAAAATTTTCAGCCTTCAGCAGTCGAGTGATCACCCCAGTACTGCCCCAGCACAGCGCCCAGCACTGCCCGGCCCAGCGCCCAGCACTGCCCCAGCACAGCGCCCAGCACTGCCCCGGCCCAGCGCCCAGCACTGCCCCAGCCCTGCACCCCGCGCTGCCCCGGCACAGCACCCAGTACTGCCCCGGCCTAGCACCGGCCCTGCCCCGGCCTAGCATCTCGACTGCCCCGGACATCCTGTCCGCGCCGAATGATGTCGATCGGCCCACCTTGGGTCTTTTGAACATTCCCTCGGCCAATTTTGGCCTGAAGAAAAGCCGGAGGGCTCTTTGACGACCTGAAGCCGAGCGCCGGCCCCGACGACCACCCGGCGCCCCCGACGGTCATGAATCCGACGGCCACCCGCCCCCGGGTTCAATTTTCAGCAGTCTCCCGACGGATCCTTAGTGCACAACCTAAAGAAGATGGATGGGAACAAAGGGACAACCTGTTCCATACCAGGTGTGTGATTCTAAATAAGGTTTGCAATTTGGTTATTGACGGTGGAAGTTGTACAAATGCAGTGAGTTGGGAACTTGTCAAGGGTTTGGGAATTACTACTCACTTACATCCTAAGCCCTATCGACTGCATTGGCTAAGCAATACGGAGAGTTGAAGGTCAATAAACAAGCACACATTCCTTTGAGCGTTGGAAGATACAAGGACGTGGTGCTCTGTGATGTAGTTCCCATGGAAGCTGCCCATGTCTTACTTGGAAGACCGTGGCAATTTGACAGATATTCACAACATGATGGGAGGACCAACAAGTATCAACTTCTACATGGAGACACCACATTCAAGCTAAAGCCACTATCACCTACCGAGATACTCAGGGATCAAATAGAGAGAAAGGTGAGCCGAGAGAAAAAAGAGAGAGAGCTCAAGAAAAGAGAGATGAGAGAAGAAAAGAGTGAACCCTCAAAAGAAAAAGGTGCAAAAACAGAATCAAGCTCAAAAACAGAATTTCATGATCCTAAGGATCAAAGAGCTCAAAAGAGAAAGGGTGAGTGGAGAGAAAACCTGTTAGCTAAACCTAGTGAGATCAAACAAACCCTAGTATCTAGGAAATCCCTCGTGGTCATTCTTTACAAAGAATGTTTGATCTCTAACCCTAACACTTCTCTCCCTAGTGATGTGTCTTCACTCTTGCAGGATTTCAAAGATGTTTTCCCCAAAGACATCCCTAGTGGATTACCCCCAATCCGAGGTATTGAGCATCAAATCGACCTTGTACCGGGAGCATCACTCCCTAACAAAGCTGCCTATCGGACCAATCCAGAGGAAACAAAAGAAATCCAACAACAAATTGAAGACTTAATGGACAAGGGATATGTAAGGGAGAGCATGAGCCCATGTGCTGTTCCTGTCATCCTTGTGCCTAAGAAGGAAGGAACTTGGAGGATGTGTGTCGACTGCCGAGCCATCAATAACATCACAGTTAAGTACCGACACCCCATCCCTAGGTTAGATGATATGCTTGATGAATTGCATGGTTCAACAATTTTTTCTAAAATAGATTTGAGATCAGGCTATCACCAAATCCGAATGAAGGAAGGTGATGAATGGAAAACTGCCTTTAAAACTAAACTAGGATTGTATGAATGGATGGTTATGCCTTTTGGATTGACTAATGCACCTAGTACCTTCATGAGGTTAATGAATCAAGTCCTTAGGCCATTCATAGGAAAATTTGTAGTAGTTTATTTCGATGACATCCTAATCTACTCAAAAACCCTAGAAGATCACCTAGGACACTTGAAATCTGTCCTCCAAACCTTAAGGCAAGAACAACTATATGCAAATATGGAGAAGTGCACTTTTTGCACCGATCATCTTGTGTTTCTTGGTTTTTTTGTTAGCTCTACAGGAATTAGAGTTGATGAGGACAAGATCGAAGCAATCAAGTCGTGGCCAACCCCAAAGAACATCACTGATGTCCGAAGTTTCCATGGGCTTGCAAGCTTTTATAGAAGATTTGTAAGGGACTTTAGCACCATAGCTGCCCCTCTCACGGCTGTCATTAAAAAGAATGTTCCTTTCCATTGGGGAGCACCGCAAGAGGCAGCCTTTGAAAACCTCAAGAAGAAACTCACCGAAGCCCCCTTACTTAAGCTACCCGATTTCTCAAAACCTTTTGAAATCGAGTGTGATGCTTCGGGAGTAGGAATTGGAGCCGTATTGATGCAAGAAGGAAGACCTATCGCCTATTTCAGTGAAAAATTGAGTGGTGCCACCCTCAATTACCCCACCTACGACCAAGAATTGTATGCCCTAGTCCGAGCCTTGAAGACTTGGCAACATTATTTGTGGCCCAAGGAGTTCATAATCCGCACCGATCATGAATCTCTCAAATACCTGAAGGCTCAACACAAATTGAACAAAAGACATGCAAGGTGGGTGGAGTTCATTGAATCTTTTCCTTACATCATCCACTACAAGCAAGGTAAGGAGAATGTGGTAGCCGATGCCCTTTCTCGGAGGTATGCCCTAATCACTACTTTGAGTTCTAGGTTCCTTGGTTTTGAGCATATCAAGGATTTGTATGTGACTGACCCCGACTTTAAAGATATTTTTGAGTCTTGCACACATGTAGGGTTTGAGGATTACTATAGACAAAATGGGTACCTGTTCAAAGGACCTAAGCTATGCTACCCGAGCCATTCAAGCCGAACCCTAGTCATAAGAGAAGCACATGGAGGAGGTCTCATGGGTCACTTTGGAGTTGCCAAAACCCTAGCTTGCCTTAAAGAGCACTTCTACTGGCCTAGGATGCGGAAAGAAGTAGAGAAGATCATCAACCAATGTGCCAAATGCCAACGAGCTAAGTCACACCTTCAACCCTTTGGTTTATATACTCCTTTGCCTATCCCCGAACACCCTTGGGTAGACATATCTATGGATTTTGTTCTAGGATTACCTAAGTCTAGGAAAGGCAAAGATTCCATTTTTGTGGTTGTAGATAGGTTTTCAAAAATGGCTCATTTCATTGCATGCCATAAGGTTGATGATGCATCCCATATAGCTGACTTATTCTTTGGAGAGATAGTTAGACTCCACGGCATTCCTAAGACCATAGTTTCTGACCGAGACTCAAAATTCCTAAGCTACTTTTGGAAAACTTTGTGGGCTAAACTAGGAACCAAACTTATGTTTTCCACAACCTGCCACCCTCAAACAGATGGCCAAACAGAGGTTGTCAACCGGTCTCTTTCCCAAATGCTTAGAGCCATCATTAAGTCCAACCTTAGGACTTGGGAGGACTGTTTACCCATGTAGAGTTTGCCTAGAACCGATCGGTCCACTCAGCCACCCAATACTCCCCCTTTGAATTGGTCTATGGTTTTAACCCTCTAACTCCATTGGATTTATCACCATTGCCTATACATGAGTTTTTGGATGCAGATGGACACACCAAGGCTGAGTATGTTCGGAAGCTTCATGAGAAAGCCAAAGCCAACATTGAGAGGAGAACAGCTCAATACCTAAGAAATGCAAACCGAGGGAGAAAGGAGAAAATCTTCCAACCTGGCGACCAAGTGTGGATTCACTTCAGAAAGGATAGGTTTCCTGAACAAAGAAGATCCAAGTTGCTACCAAGAGGAGACGGACCCTACACTGTCCTTGAGAGGATAAACAACAATGCTTATGTTTTAGATTTGCCTAACACCTATGGTGTGAGTGCTACTTTTAATGTTGCTGACTTAACTCCTTTCTATGATGATGATTTTGTAGAAACAGATTCGAGGACGAATCCTTCTCAAGAAGAGGGGAATGATGAACCCCGGTGCCCTGGACCCGACCAGACCTGCCCTTTACTCGGAGCCAAGTCAAAACCTTCAAGACAAGGGTCACCGCCTATATAGGAGATTGGAGTCGAGCCAAGCATGAAGAACTGGACCAGAGGTTCATCAGAGAAGGATGCACCGTGCTGACCCTTGATGACCGACGGAAATCCATGAGCAAGACAAATGTCCGAAGGACACTGCCCGGGCCCCGGAGCGCACGGACAACCAGCCCCTACAGCGGACAACCAAGCTCATCAGTCAGAACCTGGCGGACAAGTTGATGCCAGAAGAATCAGGAGGTCCAAAGCCTGGAGGAAAACCTCACTTGTCCGAGGAAATGCTGCCCAGTAAGCCAGAACCGCCCGGCATCACCAAAACCCTAGTATCGGGTCCGGAGCACTTGATGCCGAGCCGGTCACCAGCGCCGAAGGACGCCATCCGGCCACCCGGTCACCCGGAACCCACGGTAATTACAGAAATGCCACCGCACGGGTTCCGAGCACTTTTCCTAGCCGCGTCCGGAGTCCAGCCCGCGTCCGGCGGTTTTTCCTAGTCCCACCCGGCCAAGGACACCCGGCGTGCCCTAATCCGCCCGGATTAGGGTTTTTCCTAAATTCTGCCGGTTTAGGATTTTAATCTCGGACAACTTAGTTATTTTTAATATTTTCCTCGGCCTACATTTTAGGAATATTTTAGTTTTTTCCTTTTTAGAGTTGGAGATGGCTTAGGCCACCCTTGAGCTATAAATAGAGGCCTCGGTCATCATTGTAAGACACGTTGATTGATAATTGAAATTTCAGAACATTGTTCTTTTTCCTTCAAGTCTTTGCTCGTTGTTGCTTAGCTTAAGGTTTGGTTTATCATCAAAGGTTATCACCCTTTGTTTGTGGCACCAATTCGACTGAATACCTTGGGGTTCCTAAGTCTATACTTAGTGGATTTCAAGTGTTCTCCGCAGTTTCAAAGGTTAGGATTCATGGAGCTGGTAGTATAGTTTTGGGTGTTGAGTCGATCCCTTCCTAGAGGAGGCGGTTCGCATCAGCTGGTATCAGAGCACGGTTCAACTCTTGGACCAACAATCTATCCCAGTTTTCAGGTTCTTCTACTTGAATTCATATCTTTTAGTTTTCGTTGTTTTCAGTTTCAGAAAAACCCTAAAAAAAAAAAAATTCGTGCATTGTGTTTGTTCTATTCTTCTACCTTTCTTTAAGTTTTTGTTGTGAGAAAAAGCTGTGGCCGATCAAAGAAAAGAAAAAGAAAAGAAAAGAAAAGAAAAATCAAAGGTCTAGAAAAATTGACCTATCTAAAAAAAAAGCAAGGCCACGTTCACAATCAAGGTAGTAGATTAAGTTCAAGAAGAGGGGTTTTTCATAAGTTTAGCTACTAGCTTTCGCACTACTAGCTTTCTTGGTAGAACACCCAAATTTGTTTGTCTTGTCGTCCCACGCCCTAGCTCAAGATTCTGGCCCCTAGAAATCCGAAACCCTAGGTATAAGGTCTTGTTAGTGTCATTGGTAGACTTAGACTGCATAGCTTCGAAGAAACTTGCAACTACTTGAATTGAGATTGTCTTTGTTTTGAAAATTTCAAAGAAAACCCTAATTTGAGTGACTTGAAAAAAAAAAATTCATACACGAGTGGTAAGAAAAAGAGTGTGTGAGGTTCTTTAGAGAGATTTTGGGAGGTTCTTTGTTCGTGACTAATCATGGCAGATGAGAGGTTCAATGCTTTTGATGCCCGGTTGACCGCCATGGCTGAAAACATGGCCCGAATCGCCGAGCAGTTTGGAGTCGCGAATGGAGAAGGCCCCGGCGGCCAAGGAGGAATGAGCAGGAGGAAGATGATGATGTGAGCAGCTTGAAGCTCAACGTGCCTAAATTTACTGGCAAAACCAACCCCGACGACTACATTGATTGGGAGAGGAGCATGGAGGATTTCTTTGAGTGCCATAACTATTCCGAAAGGAAAAAGGTAACCCTAGCCACAATTGAGTTTACTGACTATGCTGCCTTGTGGTGGGCTCAACTCAGGAATCAGATCCGGAAAGAGGAAGAGGACCCCGTCCTTAGTTGGAGGAGTCTCAAAAGAAAGATGAGGAGAAAGTTTGTACCCAGCAGCTACAACCGAGACTTGCACACCAAGCTTCGATCATTGAAGCAAGGGAGCATGACGGTTGAGGAATACAACAAGGAGATGGAGATCCTGGTTGCACGGCTTGACCTGCGTGAGGATGAAGATGCCAAGATAGCACGTTTTACCGGAGGATTGCAAAGGGAGATTCTACACCAAGTCAACATTCTCAATTTTGCTGACTATGACGACTTGATAAACGTGGCTATTAGGGTTGAGAAGGAACTGAAGAACGGTCTTGGAAGAAGGACTACCCCGCCGCCACCGATCAGTGCCCCGGTGAGAGGAGACCGAAGCGCCGGACACACCCCATACCGGCCAAACCCTAACCGGAGCGCCGGATCGAGACCAAACCCTAACCAAGGGTCGACATCAAGGGTAAACCCTAATCTCGGTTCAAAAATCCCTACTACTAATGCTCGGCCAAGTGTCATTGTGTGTTTTAAGTGTCAAGGTAGGGGTGACATGGCAAGGGACTGCCCTAACACCCGAACCATGGTGCTTAGAGAGGGAGAAGTTGTGACGGACGACGAGGAGGAACCAATTATTGAAGAATTGGAGGGAGAGTCCAGTGAAGGAGAAGAAGTTGACATAGAAGGATTAGAAAAATTTTCAGCCTTCAGCAGTCGAGTGATCACCCCAGTACTGCCCCAGCACAGCGCCCAGCACTGCCCCGGCCCAGCGCCCAGCACTGCCCCAGCACTGCCCCAGCACAGCGCCCAGCACTGCCCCGGCCCAGCGCCCAGCACTGCCCCGGCCCTGCACCCCGCGCTGCCCCGGCACAGCACCCAGTACTGCCCCGGCCTAGCACCGGCCCTGCCCCGGCCTAGCATCTCGACTGCCCCGGACATCCTGTCCGCGCCGAATGATGTCGATCGGCCCACCTTGGGTCTTTTGAACATTCCCTCGGCCAATTTTGGCCTGAAGAAAGCCGGAGGGCTCTTTGACGACCTGAAGCCGAGCGCCGGCCCCGACGACCACCCGGCGCCCCCGACGGTCATGAATCCGACGGCCACCCGCCCCCGGGTTCAATTTTCAGCAGTCTCCCGACGGATCCTTAGTGCACAACCTAAAGAAGATGGATGGGAACAAAGGGACAACCTGTTCCATACCAGGTGTGTGATTCTAAATAAGGTTTGCAATTTGGTTATTGACGGTGGAAGTTGTACAAATGCAGTGAGTTGGGAACTTGTCAAGGGTTTGGGAATTACTACTCACTTACATCCTAAGCCCTATCGACTGCATTGGCTAAGCAATACGGGAGAGTTGAAGGTCAATAAACAAGCACACATTCCTTTGAGCGTTGGAAGATACAAGGACGTGGTGCTCTGTGATGTAGTTCCCATGGAAGCTGCCCATGTCTTACTTGGAAGACCGTGGCAATTTGACAGATATTCACAACATGATGGGAGGACCAACAAGTATCAACTTCTACATGGAGACACCACATTCAAGCTAAAGCCACTATCACCTACCGAGATACTCAGGGATCAAATAGAGAGAAAGGTGAGCCGAGAGAAAAAAGAGAGAGAGCTCAAGAAAAGAGAGATGAGAGAAGAAAAGAGTGAACCCTCAAAAGAAAAAGGTGCAAAAACAGAATCAAGCTCAAAAACAGAATTTCATGATCCTAAGGATCAAAGAGCTCAAAAGAGAAAGGGTGAGTGGAGAGAAAACCTGTTAGCTAAACCTAGTGAGATCAAACAAACCCTAGTATCTAGGAAATCCCTCGTGGTCATTCTTTACAAAGAATGTTTGATCTCTAACCCTAACACTTCTCTCCCTAGTGATGTGTCTTCACTCTTGCAGGATTTCAAAGATGTTTTCCCCAAAGACATCCCTAGTGGATTACCCCCAATCCGAGGTATTGAGCATCAAATCGACCTTGTACCGGGAGCATCACTCCCTAACAAAGCTGCCTATCGGACCAATCCAGAGGAAACAAAAGAAATCCAACAACAAATTGAAGACTTAATGGACAAGGGATATGTAAGGGAGAGCATGAGCCCATGTGCTGTTCCTGTCATCCTTGTGCCTAAGAAGGAAGGAACTTGGAGGATGTGTGTCGACTGCCGAGCCATCAATAACATCACAGTTAAGTACCGACACCCCATCCCTAGGTTAGATGATATGCTTGATGAATTGCATGGTTCAACAATTTTTTCTAAAATAGATTTGAGATCAGGCTATCACCAAATCCGAATGAAGGAAGGTGATGAATGGAAAACTGCCTTTAAAACTAAACTAGGATTGTATGAATGGATGGTTATGCCTTTTGGATTGACTAATGCACCTAGTACCTTCATGAGGTTAATGAATCAAGTCCTTAGGCCATTCATAGGAAAATTTGTAGTAGTTTATTTCGATGACATCCTAATCTACTCAAAAACCCTAGAAGATCACCTAGGACACTTGAAATCTGTCCTCCAAACCTTAAGGCAAGAACAACTATATGCAAATATGGAGAAGTGCACTTTTTGCACCGATCATCTTGTGTTTCTTGGTTTTTTTGTTAGCTCTACAGGAATTAGAGTTGATGAGGACAAGATCGAAGCAATCAAGTCGTGGCCAACCCCAAAGAACATCACTGATGTCCGAAGTTTCCATGGGCTTGCAAGCTTTTATAGAAGATTTGTAAGGGACTTTAGCACCATAGCTGCCCCTCTCACGGCTGTCATTAAAAAGAATGTTCCTTTCCATTGGGGAGCACCGCAAGAGGCAGCCTTTGAAAACCTCAAGAAGAAACTCACCGAAGCCCCCTTACTTAAGCTACCCGATTTCTCAAAACCTTTTGAAATCGAGTGTGATGCTTCGGGAGTAGGAATTGGAGCCGTATTGATGCAAGAAGGAAGACCTATCGCCTATTTCAGTGAAAAATTGAGTGGTGCCACCCTCAATTACCCCACCTACGACCAAGAATTGTATGCCCTAGTCCGAGCCTTGAAGACTTGGCAACATTATTTGTGGCCCAATGTAACATCCCCGCCCAACCGAACGGGTTAGAACTCAAGTCTGGGTGACTAGAGTGCCGGAAACGGTACTTAAGAGGGTCTCTTGAGGTCTGGGACGTTTGGGTATGTGCCGGGTTGAAGTTGCAAAAGAGGGGAACAGTGAACAGTACCAAAAGTGCTGATTTTGGGCCCTAAAGTGCGCAGGCGCACATTTGGAAGTGCCAGGCGCACTTTTCAATTAATTCAGCAAACTTTCGGCTGAATATTCAAAATGTGCTCCTTTTGGGGGTCAATGTGCGCCGGCGCACATTTTGACATGCCAGGCGCACATTTCGTGCATAAAAGGACGAAATTGCACGGAAATCCAGAACTTCCCCCTTCTTGTCTCTTTCCCCGAAATTCGTTTTTGACGAACCAAAAACCCCTTAACTTCAAACCTCGATTCCGGGAGTTGTAGAGCTCCGATTTGCGATCCGTTTGTTGCTACGGGTTCGTGGCGACGAGAGGAAGAGATCTCACATCGTGGTTCTGGGTGGTTCGGAGTAGGCTGCTGTCGGTGAGGAGGAGAAGAGCTACGACTTTGGGTGGAAGAGCTGGGTCGTTCGGGTTCCGGGAGTTATTTTAGAGCCTCGTCTTCTTGTCAGGTGAGGGTTTAGCGTACGATAGGTAGAATTGGTCGACGGGAGGAGTTGAAACTTGACTTAGAAGAATGTAGGGCATTGCATGAAATTGAAAGAGAGTAAAAGGGGATTTCGTTATGTGATTGATTGTTGTGTATTTGCGATTGTTGTTGGTTGTTGTATGCTTGATGATATGATGAATTGCATGATGATAGCGGGCTGTTCGTTATGTGCGATGAATGGGGAAAGATTAACCTTGATGCTTAATGGATTGGATGTAGTAACGAGTGTAGGAGGGCAGGGGTATGATGCTGTAAGTGTATGTTTGCCTGGAATTGTTAATCTGTGGTTGCAGGAGGGTGGTCCTGCCAATGTGGGGTCGCCCTTAATTGACGAACAGGTGGATGGTCCCACCAATGTGGGGTCGTCCAATGAAGGATGTACAGGAGGGTAACCCTACGACTCATGACATGGCTTCCCCTGTACTTGCAGGTGGGGGTGGCCGGTGAGCTAGCCGTTTACCCTTAAACTGTTGGTGCCGTGGGAGACTTTGAATGACTTGTGATGTGTGGTTGTATGTGTGATGTTGGTGAAGATGCTATGCGTGTATGTATTGTTGTTGAGGTGTGTGAATGAGTGCAAGGGGTGTAATGTGGGACATGGAAAGTATGCGAGTGATGTTGATATTGGTGGTGGGAATTGATGTGCAACTCGATGGTTGGATTGAATGATGCGAATGAGCTGTGTGATGAGTATGATGGTTGGTTATAAGTGTTGAGTAAGTGGTTGTGTTGATTAAATGATAGAACCGGTAGGAGTCCACACTGCCCACCTTGAGATGTGATGAGTTGTGTCCGGTTCACGTTGAGTGAATCACTCTGGTTAGCTACCAGGGATTTATGTTGAGTCGGTCTACGTCGAGTGGATCACCCGGGTCAAGTACCTGGGATTATGGTTGTGGTATCGGTCTACGTTGAGTAGATCACCCTGGGTTGTATTACCGGGGATTGTTGGCCGGCAGTGGTGGTGTGGAGCAACTCCTAGGCGCCTAATAACTCACCTAGAATTTAATGAGTCGAGTCGTGTTGTGACAGTATGATGTGTGGAGTCTGTGGGACAGGGGTTGGTAGTGTTGTGCTTGGTTGATGTTAGTAACTGTGAAACTGTGAATTGCGAGTTGTGTGGTTGAAGTATGAAAGTGGGTGCTATTCGTGTTGGAAGATGTAATGTGACTAAGTGTTGTATCGTGTGTATGATGACTTCGTTGATGCTATTACATTGCGGTATGAGATTGACCGGTGTGCATGTTCTAACCCTGATAGTGATGTTGTAGTGAGGATTGATGACTTGTGTACATTGCTGAATCTTATTAATTGTGTGTACTGGTGGAGGTAAGTTCTTGTGTGATCACCTAGTGGCATGCGAGGATTAAAATGATAATGGCTGTGTCAGATTCCGTTGTGTTGTTTGTGTGCGGAGTTGGGATCGCTCCTAGGCTAGGTTCGGCGCATAGGTAGACCCAGTGGGTTCACTCAGTTTCATTAGGAAGCTGATCCCCCCCCAGTTTCTCTTTCAGGTGCTCGTGGCTAGTGCTAGGTTGGAGTTGCAGTTGAGAGTTGAGTTCGAGAAGGTTGTCGTTTGGAGCCATGAGGTGAGGATCGGTGACTCGCTTGAAGTTGACCTTGCCTGTATTTATTATATTTCAGTTGACCAGGATATTTGGGTTGGGGACTTTTGTAAACCTTTGAGGTTGGATTGATTTGAGTTTCGGTTTTATGTTGGGTTTTTTATTGGAGGCCTCCGTTGGATTGTGGATTTTAATGAGAATTTCTTTCTTCCTTTATTATTTCGTGCTTTTGGTTAAACCTGTGCTTGCGTAGCATTCTATCTCGGGTCAATCTTGGGTAAACCGGGTTGAATTGGGATGGGTGTTACACCCAAGGAGTTCATAATCCGCACCGATCATGAATCTCTCAAATACCTGAAGGCTCAACACAAATTGAACAAAAGACATGCAAGGTGGGTGGAGTTCATTGAATCTTTTCCTTACATCATCCACTACAAGCAAGGTAAGGAGAATGTGGTAGCCGATGCCCTTTCTCGGAGGTATGCCCTAATCACTACTTTGAGTTCTAAGTTCCTTGGTTTTGAGCATATCAAGGATTTGTATGTGACTGACCCCGACTTTAAAGATATTTTTGAGTCTTGCACACATGTAGGGTTTGAGGATTACTATAGACAAAATGGGTACCTGTTCAAAGGACCTAAGCTATGCTACCCGAGCCATTCAAGCCGAACCCTAGTCATAAGAGAAGCACATGGAGGAGGTCTCATGGGTCACTTTGGAGTTGCCAAAACCCTAGCTTGCCTTAAAGAGCACTTCTACTTGCCTAGGATGCGGAAAGAAGTAGAGAAGATCATCAACCAATGTGCCAAATGCCAACGAGCTAAGTCACACCTTCAACCCTTTGGTTTATATACTCCTTTGCCTATCCCCGAACACCCTTGGGTAGACATATCTATGGATTTTGTTCTAGGATTACCTAAGTCTAGGAAAGGCAAAGATTCCATTTTTGTGGTTGTAGATAGGTTTTCAAAAATGGCTCATTTCATTGCATGCCATAAGGTTGATGATGCATCCCATATAGCTGACTTATTCTTTGGAGAGATAGTTAGACTCCACGGCATTCCTAAGACCATAGTTTCTGACCGAGACTCAAAATTCCTAAGCTACTTTTGGAAAACTTTGTGGGCTAAACTAGGAACCAAACTTATGTTTTCCACAACCTGCCACCCTCAAACAGATGGCCAAACAGAGGTTGTCAACCGGTCTCTTTCCCAAATGCTTAGAGCCATCATTAAGTCCAACCTTAGGACTTGGGAGGACTGTTTACCCCATGTAGAGTTTGCCTACAACCGATCGGTCCACTCAGCCACCCAATACTCCCCCTTTGAATTGGTCTATGGTTTTAACCCTCTAACTCCATTGGATTTATCACCATTGCCTATACATGAGTTTTTGGATGCAGATGGACACACCAAGGCTGAGTATGTTCGGAAGCTTCATGAGAAAGCCAAAGCCAACATTGAGAGGAGAACAGCTCAATACCTAAGAAATGCAAACCGAGGGAGAAAGGAGAAAATCTTCCAACCTGGCGACCAAGTGTGGATTCACTTCAGAAAGGATAGGTTTCCTGAACAAAGAAGATCCAAGTTGCTACCAAGAGGAGACGGACCCTACACTGTCCTTGAGAGGATAAACAACAATGCTTATGTTTTAGATTTGCCTAACACCTATGGTGTGAGTGCTACTTTTAATGTTGCTGACTTAACTCCTTTCTATGATGATGATTTTGTAGAAACAGATTCGAGGACGAATCCTTCTCAAGAAGAGGGTCATGATGAACCCTCGGTGCCCTGGACCCGACCAGACCTGCCCTTTACTCGGAGCCAAGTCAAAACCTTCAAGACAAGGGTCACCGCCTATATAGGAGATTGGAGTCGAGCCAAGCATGAAGAACTGGACCAGAGGTTCATCAGAGAAGGATGCACCGTGCTGACCCTTGATGACCGACGGAAATCCCATGAGCAAGACAAATGTCCGAAGGACACTGCCCGGGCCCCGGAGCGCACGGACAACCAGCCCCTACAGCGGACAACCAAGCTCATCAGTCAGAACCTGGCGGACAAGTTGATGCCAGAAGAATCAGGAGGTCAAAAGCCTGGAGGAAAACCTCACTTGTCCGAGGAAATGCTGCCCAGTAAGCCAGAACCGCCCGGCATCACCAAAACCCTAGTATCAGGTCTGGAGCACTTGATGCCGAGCCGGTCACCAGCGCCGAAGGACGCCATCCGGCCACCCGGTCACCCGGAACCCACGGTAATTACAGAAATGCCACCGCACGGGTTCCGAGCACTTTTCCTAGCCGCGTCCGGAGTCCAGCCCGCGTCCGGCGGTTTTTCCTAGTCCCACCCGGCCAAGGACACCCGGCGTGCCCTAATCCGCCCGGATTAGGGTTTTTCCTAAATTCTGCCGGTTTAGGATTTTAATCTCGGACAACTTAGTTATTTTTAATATTTTCCTCGGCCTACATTTTAGGAATATTTTAGTTTTTTCCTTTTTAGAGTTGGAGATGGCTTAGGCCACCCTTGAGCTATAAATAGAGGCCTCGGTCATCATTGTAAGACACGTTGATTGATAATTGAAATTTCAGAACATTGTTCTTTTTCCTTCAAGTCTTTGCTCGTTGTTGCTTAGCTTAAGGTTTGGTTTATCATCAAAGGTTATCACCCTTTGTTTGTGGCACCAATTCGACTGAATACCTTGGGGTTCCTAAGTCTATACTTAGTGGATTTCAAGTGTTCTCCGCGGTTTCAAAGGTTAGGATTCGTGGAGCTGGTAGTATAGTTTTGGGTGTTGAGTCGATCCCTTCCTAGAGGAGGCGGTTCGCATCAGACCCTCACATGTTTGACCGGACGGTTGATCTGATTGAGCGCCTAAACACCATTAAAGTTGACCTTAAGCTTCACGGTTACAATGTGTTCAAATTGTGTTTTTTCTAGGGGGGCAAGCGTATTTTGTTTTGCTCAACGTACATGTTTCCTTATTATTTTTGTGGTTGATCATTAGGTTACTAATTACTTTTTCCTTTTGCAGCTGACTCACTTACTGAGGGTTACCGAGTCCTCGGGCGTAGGGACTAGTGGACAAGGCCAACATGACCATGGTGAGGGAACCTTCCTTGAAGAGTAAGGGTCCACTCTGATATGAACCACCTACAGCCGTGGGCAGGCGACCCTAATACCGTAAGCTATGCAATCAAGAACAACGAGTCGAACCTTAGTGCCGGTGGAAAGTACTTGGACCCACTAGTTGTAAATAACTAGGAACCCTAAGTGTCTAGGTCGAATGGTTCCACGCAGTCGAGGGTGTGTACCTCCAGTCTCCATAAACCAAACCCTAAGCTAAGCAACAACGAGCAAAAGCTTGAAGGAAACAAGATCGTGTGTTCTGAAATTTAATTAATCAGTTTACCTTACATCGATGGCCAAAGACCTTTATTTATAGGTGAGGATTCGGGAACAAGCTCTCTGAATCTTAGTTCTATTCTACTTCTAGAAATATAAAATATTCCTAAACAATCTACTAAAAAGAAGGAAATTAGAATAAAATACTAAAACTGTCTAAAAATAGGCAAAACTCCAAAAACCGGAGAAACCCTAATCCGTGTCCTATGCGGATTTGGTGAAATAATCATATTTTGTCATGGATAATGAGTCATCCATGTTTCCTACTCATAAAAGGACTTGGAAACACGTGGTCCTTCACGTGACAGAGAGGTTTCCTCATCCGGATAGGAATCCTGATCGCGGTTGGATTTCCTGGTCATGGGCGGATTTAATGGTGCGGTTCTGGCTCGGACCGGCATCAGCGCCTGTGTTCGTGTCTGGATCGGGTCGGCATCAGTGCCCAGCATCAGCATCCAGCAGTTCGGTGTCCGCACGTGTCTCAGCCCAGCATTAGTGCCCAGTTTCAATCTGTCTCGGTCTGATGTCCGTGTTGGTCTCGGCCCAGCATCAACACCCGATGTCTGCACCTGGCTCGGATCATCATCCGCACCCAGCATCACAATGTCTCGGCCTGGCATCACTCTAGCCCGGTTCAGCTTCATGCCCTGGTTGGGCATCACCATTTTTGCTCGATCCTTGGGGTTAATTCCTTCTTCTCCAGCAATCTGTAGCCTCCTTTCACGAACCTCTCTGCGTCCTCTTCATGTTTTAACTTGCTCCACGCCTCCATGTATCCATTGATTCGATCCTTTAAGGATTTTACTTGGCTTCGGGTCCAGGGCAGCTCCGGTCGTGTCCAGGGAACAAGTGGCTCATCACACTTTAATGACCTAGGAAGGAGAAGGCTCTTCTGAAGAACCCCTACGAATAAGAGAACCTTCCTTTACTTCGGGTGCTGCTCCAAACACTCCTCCTAAGTTGTCTTTGAAAAGAAAGAAGATGACTGTCAAGCGTCCTCCTAAAGACCTAGATCCCCTGACTATCTCTTCTTCTTCCAACGGAGATCGACCTCTTATTCACCCCTCCTCTGCTATCCAGGCTCGCCTACCCCTCTCTGACCCCGTCGAGAAAGGCTTGCAGGGTATTATGGGGATGGTCGAGCGTCTGGATCCCAAGTGGAGTCTCGATCATCCTACCAACAGCGACAATAGCGTCGTGGCAATTCCTGATGCTACTCACCATCTTCGGAAGCGCCTATCTCCGTTTGTTTTTTTATTATTATTTCATCATGTGATCGCTTGAATTTTCCCTTGCTTATTGCCTCTCTAGTCTACTACTGCTTTTCCAATGTGGGTGCCAAGTATGCGAGGCGCATGGAGGTGCTGAGGGTGGGCAGCAAGGTTGAGATTTCGGGTTAATTAAAGAGAACATATCCATGACCTGGAGCAGGATCTAAACAAGGCTCGAGCCAACCTAGAGGGGATCGAAAGGAGCATCCAAGCATGAGGATTGTGAGGTGATTATCTAGGCGGCTCTGGCGGAGGCGGCTAAGGTCAGCTTTAATTTTTCACTTTTTTTATATTGGCTCTAGGAGGCTTAGAAGGATCTGGAGCGTCTCGTGGTTGAGAAGGACGTTCTTCCTGCAACGATGAAGGGTGAGATCCAGACCAGGACTTCAAGATAAGTGACAAGCGGGGCGTCGTCAAAGCATTTGAACTGAACGCCTCTGAGTTGACTGCCGAGCTGAATTGTGACCTGGCTGAGGCCAAAGGCCAGGAATTATAGGGTCAGGTGGGCGTTCGCGCTGCGAGGGCTATCCGCAAGGGCAACACCAGAAGCTTAACTGGGAACAATCCGAGGTTTTTAGATAAGTGGTTGAGAACCAAGTTCTAACCAATTATGTCCACGAGCCCAGTGATTCAGACTCTGACTATTACAAGATGGCCATCATGTAGGACGTCAAGAGTTAGCACGCCCACTTTTGTCCTCGGTGGATTAGAGCTCTTACTTGCGATTTTCAGGCTTCTTCTAGCGTTCCTCCTCCCACGAGTGACCTAGAGCCGACCCCGCTGTTTAATCATTTCTTTCCTTTAATTTCGTGCCAGTCTTGAACAATGGCGCCCTTGTACATCGTTAATAGAATTTTTAGACAAGGTGCCTTCGTGTGCCTTTTTTATGATTGTACGGTACGTCTTCGTGCGTTAATTTTATGATGTCGGGCATTTTATGCACATTTTGTGGATGTTTCTTCTCATTTTCCTTGATGATTTCTTGACTGGGGTTTCCCTCCATCGAGGGAGAGTTCACTCAAAGTCTCAACGTTTAGGGTACGCCTTAAAATTATTTGGGAAGGAGTTAGATTTCCTTTTATCAAATGAGACTTTCCCTAGAGCCACGACGTCAACGGTACACCTTAAAATTCTTCAGAAAGGAGTTAGGTTTCTCCATCAAAGGAGTGTTCGCCTAGAGGCTCGACATTTAGATTAATCCTTAAAATCCTTCAAAGAGGAGTAAGGTTTTCTAACACCCCAATTTTATGAAACGTAAACGACAACGTGTCCCGGGACAAATGATGACTCATAGGTAGAAAAATACAACTTTGACCAACTACTTTCAAACCAATCATAAAACTAAGGTATTAACCGTCAAATCATTTACAGCGGAATTGGGCCCAACGACTTGAGAGCAATCCTCCAAGCCGCCAATACACCGTCTCATGATCCACTGCTCCGGCACGCCTTAAGAAACTCCGGTGGTCCGTCGCTTGTCCAGGAAATTCCTGCAAAACTGGTGGGTGGCTCGGGTCAGTCCGTTATCATGATTAATTCGTATAAACAGGAATAAACACATTTAATGGAATTAACAACGCAAACCAGTAATTCCATAATCATCCTTCCGTAACGAAGATTACCGTTACCGTTTATCAAATGACCTATCACAAGGAATATTAATCCAACATTATCGTGACCTATATGTGAAACATTAACACACATAATCACAAGTCAATAGGACATCCATGAACTATTCTAATAGACCACACAATATCGAGATCAAACTCGAACAACTTTCACCAATCAACAGGGCGTCCCCTCTTCCCGCCTAGCTAACCTTATGCCATCATCGATAAGGCTTACTTCTAAGCCTATAATAGGGACTTCACAAGAGTCGCTATTCTTCCCGACTACCATGAATCGATTGGGGCTATCAATACCCAACTCCCATCATCCGGTCGAGGCTAATTCCTCCCAACTCTTATCATCCGGTTGGGGCTATCTGTACCCATCTACCGTGAATCGATTGGGGCTAACAATACCCAACTCCCATCACCCGGTAGGAACCCGTATCCATCGATGTTCCCGGCGGAGGACTAGCTAGCGAGGCTTTACTTTCCACCTGTATACACAAGGTGCCAAACATCATCAGATAACATCACGATTTAACCATAGTCGAATCAAACATAATTAGGTATAAAACCAACGGTTCTGGAAAGATAGAACTTTCCGTAGAAACGACACCTTGTTGTCAAAACCAAGACTTTTCGTCTTAATTTCCAGGTAAGTAGGGGAGTCACTCGGACTACTTAAGTCCCTCTAACCTTAGGCATCATAACTTTATAAATCGGAATTAATGAGGATCCGCGTCACTTATTACTCTGAATAATCTAACCTATCAAGAAAACCAACTCAGATGGGTTCGTACTCGGTTAGCAGTAAATCACCACGAGAATTATAAGGACTTTAATTTAAGCATGCACGAGTCCAAAATAAGGCCCGAGTACCTCACTCGTTGATCTGGTTCCCGTCAAACGATTAATTCGGAATAATCACAATATTTGGTTAGTGACAAAGTTTAACCAAATAGCTATTTAAATTCAGGAATTAATTAATCAAAGGAATTTACCCCCTTAAACAACCCACCTATAAATCGAGTTGGTTGACTTGGAACACTACAAGAAAAAAGTCTATTTGTCACGGTTTTTTTACCCTTTTAGTCACTGTTTTAACCGTGACAAAAAAATTAGTCACGGTTTGAGAAACCGTGACTATATTGATCAAATTTTGTCACGGTTTCAATATGAACCGTGACTAATTTTTTTGTCACGGTTTCTAAAGGAACCGTGACTAAAACGTGACAAAATCCGTGACAAATCCTATGTTTTCTTGTATTTCGAAATCGGGTCCGTAGCTTGAATCGGATGGAAATAAGGAGTTAACGAACCGTCGTAACTCCCGGGCCAAATTGTACTAAATGAAAAGTTAGTTGGGCCAAATCTGTTACCATTTAGAGTTTAGGATTAAACTAAGAGAATAGAATATCTGAGGGGCCAAACTGTCAAAGATTAATAGGCTTGGACCACGATAGTAATTAAATTAAATTGGAGGACTGAACTGTGACATAGAGACTTGGGTGACCAAACTGTAAATATTCCATTTTCTTCTCCAATTTGCAGGAACGCTCCAGCCGCCGTGTCCGATGCCGGCGAACGACCAAAACCCCACGAGACTTGCTCGAAACCATAATTAAATAGGGGGAAAGCTTCGTAGGCTCGAGATGGATTGATTGGTGGCTTTGTATCGATTCGACGAAGCCCGAAGTGTACCGACCGAACCTTCATCGGAAGCATCATCGGAGAATGAAGGAAATAGAGTTAGTTGGATTTCGAGTGGTGCAAGCTTCGAACTGAAGCAACGGATGGTTTATATAGGCTCGGAGGTGTCGAATAACGCCAAAGAGGATAAGATTACGAGCTGATTCGTAATCTAGAGGGGTCGTCGTCGTTTTCTCTAAAGTCGTCAGAGTAGGGACGATTTCTCATCAATTTGTCCGTTTCCTAATGGATTTATGTTCGTATCATGATTCCAGGCTTTAATCCACGTTCTGGTGGGGTCCCACGTTCCGAAAACGCTAGAAAAATGGCCCTTGACCTGGGAAGAGTCGTCGTAAAACCTTGGCCGCCGGAATAATGGATCCAATGAAGGAGACGACCAAAACGGCGTCGTTTTGGGTGCTGGTCAAAAATAAATAAATAAGAATTCATTGCTGTGATTCGAACCTGGATCGGCTGAATGCTAGTCTAGTTTCAAAACCAACTGGTCTAATAGTCCTTCATCAATCATTATTACCCAGCTGTTTCTTAACTCGGTCTTATTGGTGATTCACCTTTTCACATTGAATCCTACCAACGACCAACTCGAACTAACCTTTAAGCCTCGAATGAACTTGTGTTTCCCTTTTTGTTAAAATTCGAAAAAAAATACAGGGTGTAACATTTCTCCCCTCCTTAAAAAGATTTTGTCCTCGAAATCAGACGACAGTTAACTTTAACGGTGTCAAAACCAGAGCAATTCACAAACGTGAGAAACTTTTTTTTCTAGAAAAC
The DNA here is from genome assembly GCA_034768395.1 of Linum lewisii. Taxonomy (NCBI): domain Eukaryota; kingdom Viridiplantae; phylum Streptophyta; class Magnoliopsida; order Malpighiales; family Linaceae; genus Linum; species Linum lewisii. The sequence goes on along the minus strand of CM068301.1, from coordinate 17,433,631 downwards.
TAAAAGGGAGGCAAGCCAGAAACAAGATCACTAAACAGATGATGATCGCCGTTTTCTCGAATGCTTTCACAGGTCCATCGAAGACGCCCCTACGATAACCTATGCACACAAAGTAAAAGAAAGAGACGATGAGAAGGAGGCATCCTGTCCCGAGGATGTTAGCCTTCTTCATGGCGTAGTCCTCGTCGTAGACCCTTTCCATTCTTGAAGCGACTGCGATGGAGGACTTCAAGATTTCCACCGGTGATTCGGCTGTCGAGAGAAAAAGAGAAGAGAGGGGGTTCTTAAAGAGAAGGGGAAGAGGAGGTGTCATCATTGAGCCCCGTCCACTTGCGAGTGTCGGCAAGTATGGTTAAACAGACGCGGATTACGAGATCGCCTTTTTAAATTCACTAGTTAAAGAATCGATACAAACTATTGGCATCTCTTGGTTCATCTGCCATCCACAAGGGTTCTGAGAAGCAAAATTCTCACAGCTAGCTAGTGATTAAAGAACGTATGCACCGTCTGAGACGATACATTCTTATGTCCCAGGCAAAAACCACAAGAAAGGGAATAAGGTTACAACATGAATTCAAAGAAATACTAAGGCATGCAGGATGGGACTTCTGTTTGACTCCGCCGAACTGGTCCTTCCGGAGGATTTTCTTGACGCCTTCGTCGGTCTATGTGTTTGCATAATTTTAGGATGAAGGTGGTAGCCACGAAGAGAAAAATGACTATCAGAAGGATGAAATTTATCCCACTCAAGGTTTCCGTTTCATCAGAGCAAGTCATTTTTCTTTAGAGAATGACTTAAAGGGAGGACGTCAATTTAAAGAAGAAGATGTTACGGTTAGCTTGCCCAAGAAGCCGCGTTTGGACTCGAAAGTCAAAAACAAAAAGAATGACATGACAACACAGGTTCAGGCTTTAACGGAGCCTCAAAAGTAGAGCTGATGCGATGGATGATTCTCAGCCGTTCACGTATCTTCGCAGAAAGCGAGAGATTTACGTAGATCTTGTGTCGGAGATCAACATTTCCTTCACTTGGGTATTTAACCCAGATGAAGCTCGGTTCCAAGTGTCACCCGCATGGTGCTCTGAGGGGATTCCGTCAATACTTACGGGAGGTTCGATGGAAGTTTTTGGTGAAGGAAGGAAAAATGCAGGAGCGACTCCATTCCTCAACTTTTTTCCCACCACTGAGAGTCTGTCAGTCCCTCCTGGTAATCCTAACTTGACCGATTTATGTCCCTTTTGCGATTCTATTAAAATGGAATGGACACTAGATAGCAGCTGCCCTAATCACATGACTCCGAATGAAAACTCTTTCATTTCTCTAGATCGTAGCTTTAACCAACTCGTTTCCTTTGGAAGGGGTTCCAAGGCAAAGTCCAAATGGAAGGGTTCCGTCAGGTTGGGTCCCTTGATCATACCGGACGTGTTACTTATCTCTAACATTGTCGGTAGTTTCATCAGCATGAGCCAGCTTATGGAACTGAATATTTCCTTTCATTTTAAGGGAGGGTGGTGTACAATTTTTGATCATTTCGGAAACCCTTTTCTCTCTGTTCCAATAGTAGGCAGGTGCTTTCCGCTTAACATGGCTCATGTTGCGCAGACAGGAGTTTGCCATCAGGGGAAGACCATACCAAGCAGGAACAGTCAAGATTTGTTGTGGAAAGAAACAGTTTGAGGATGGGATTCAAGAAACGGCAAGTAAGATACTGGAGGCTGACAAGGGAAAGAAGCGAGAGCGTCCGATCGAGTTCGTGGATCTTTCAGGGAGTTAGTTCTTAAAAAAACGCGACCCGAATGGTCATTTTGTACTACCAGTTCATGAACCCAGTTCCTTCTTAATAATAATAATTTTCTACTTCTCTTCCACCTTTAGACATTCAAACAAGTTATTCCCAAAAACTAACTCAAAACGCAAGATCACAACTTAAAACATGAGTTACCACAACAACAGTTAGTGCAAAATTAAAGTGGTCTACTCATCATGCAAGTTCTTGCGATCGAGTCCCGACGTCGTTCCTCAGCTGTCTCTGACATCAGCTTCCAGATAACGAAAATTTGAACACACGGGATGATCAAGGCAAAGATTACAAATCCCACGTCACACACACTGCCATCCTCTCGATAGCACATTCCCGGAATTGAGAGAGTTTACTAAGCAAGGGAGGGAAAGCGAAAGAGATGGTGATGGTGGTCAAGTTTTCGAAACCCGGTTTTTATGGAAGCCAGTTTCGAGAAGGGAGTAGTCACAATAATTGTGACACCACTCATTTCATGTCGGCATGCAATGACAAAAAGAGGTGGCCAAGGAGTCAAGGGCTATGAGGATAGGGTTCGTCCGTTTAAATAGACGGTATCAAAATGCATTGGATAACAGAGTAGAGGTCGGAAAAAATACCTCATTTTCATCGCTTTTATATCAAAGAAATGACAAAAAGAGGTGGCAAGGAGTCAAGGGCTATGAGGATAGGGTTCGTCCCTTTAAATAGACGGTATCGAAATGCTTTGGATAACAGAGTAGAGGTCGGAAAAAAATACCTCATTTTCATCGCTTTTATATCAAAGAAATGGCTACGATTCCCATTTCCCAATGCGGGGAAGCCACGATTATAACAACATCCTGGACGGAAGAAAATTCAGGGCGAAGGTTTTTTAGCTGCAAAAGACGTCGCTCGGTAAGTCAAAAGTGCTTTATGAGTTTCGACTATCATTTAAAACTAACCAGAGAGAAACTCATCTATCCCCTTGGTTTATGGCATAGTTAGATCCCCCGATGCAATATCGGGCCAAAGTCGTGATCAACGGTCTCTTACAAAAATTAAACATCTACGAGCGTACCTTCGGAAGTGAAAGACAAGCAATTTCAGGAGAGACTATTCCCGATACTGCTGCGTCATCTGCATCTTCCGTTAGGAACAAGGCTAATAGTGGTTTTCGTAATAGAAACATAGAAGTTACCTACAAAACTTCCTTAGCAGTCCTTGTCGTTGTTTGTATCCTTGTCGGAAACCCTTATCATTAGCGTGATAAGCAAATAAATTCTTACTTATATCCTGTAACATCTATATCAGCCACACCACCATTGTCATAATAACGAATTATTTCAACAACGTTAGTTATAGATCTCAAGAACGTCTCACCGTGGAGGTTTCTGTGCTGGTGCCATGATGCAGGGATCTGAGACCGGTGCCTGTGAAAAACTTTTCACTTTCAAACCTTGGTTAAAATCCGTTAAAACTTAATACCCTTTTTCTTTAAAATCACTAGAATAACTCCCGCACCAGACCGATCTTCCAGTGTTTCCTGGTAACCCGAGAAACAGGAGGAAGCCGGCTCTGATACCAAAATGTAACACCCCAATTTTATGAAACGTAAAACGACAACGTGTCCCGGGACAGACGATGACTCACAGGTTGAAAAATACAACTTTGACCAACTACTTTCAAACCAATCATAAAACTAGGGTATTAACCGTCAAATCATTTACAGCGAAATTGGGCCCAACGACTTGAGAGCAATCCTCCAAGCTGCCAATACACCGTCTCATGATCCACTGCTCCGGCACGCCTTAAGAAACTCGGTGGTCCGTCGCTTGTCCAGGAAATTCCTGCAAAACTGGTGGGTGGCTCGGGGTTAGTCCGTTATCATGATTAATCCGTATAAACAGGAATAAACACATTTAATGGAATTAACAACGCAAACCAGCAATTTCATAATCATCCTTCCGTAACGAAGATTACCGTTACCGTTTATCAAATGACCTATCACAAGGAATATTAATCCAACATTCCAATCGTGACCTATATGTGAAACATTAACACACATAATCACAAGTCAATAGGACATCCCATGAACTATTCTAATAGTACCACACAATATCGAGATCAAACTCGAACAACTTTCACCAATCAACAGGGAGTCCCCTCTTCCCGCCTAGCTAACCTCTACGCCATCATCATAAGGCTTACTTCTGAGCCTGTAATAGGGACTTCACAAGAGTCGCCATTCTTCCCGACTACCATGAATCGATTGGGGCTATCAATACCCAACTCCCATCATCCGGTCGAGGCTAATTCCTCCCAACTCTTATCATCCGGTTGGGGCTATCCGTACCCATCTACCGTGAATCGATTGGGGCTAACAATACCCAACTCCCATCACCCGGTAGGAACCCGTATCCATCGATGTTCCCGGCGGAGGACTAGCTAGCGAGGCTTTACTTTCCACCTGTATACACAAGGTGCCAAACATCATCAGATAACATCACGATTTAACCATAGTCGAATCAAACATAATTAGGTATAAAACCAACGGTTCCGGAAAGATAGAACTTTTCGTAGAAACGACACCTTGTTGTCAAAACCAAGACTTTTCGTCTTAATTTCCAGGTAAGTAGGGGAGTCACTCGGGCTACTTAAGTCCCTCTAACCTTAGGCATCATAACTTTATAAACCGGAATTAATGAGGATCCGCGTCACTCATTACTCTGAATAATCTAACCTATCGGGAAAACCAACTCAGATGGGTTAGTACTCGGTTAGCAGTAAATCACCACGAGAATTATAAAGACCTTAATTTAAGCATGCACGAGTCCAAAATAAGGCCCGAGTACCCCACTCGTTGATCCGGTTCCCGTCAAACGATTAATTCGGAATAATCACAATATTTGGTTAGTGACAAAGTTTAACCAAATAGCTATTTAAATTGAGGAATTAATTAATCCAAGGAATTTACCCCCTTAAACCAACCCACCTATAAATCGAGTCGGTTGACTTGGAAATCGGTTTCGTAGCTTGAATCGGATGGAAATAAGGAGTTAATGAACCGTCGTAACTCCCGGGCCAAATTGTACTAACTGAAAAGTTAGTTGGGCCAAATCTGTCACCATTTAGAGTTTAGGATTAAACTAAGAGAATAGAATATCTGAGGGGCCAAACTGTCAACTAGTAATAGGCTTGGACCACGATAGTAATTAAATTAAATTGGAGGACTGAACTGTGACATAGAGACTTGGGTGACCAAACTGCAACTATTCCATCTTCTTCTCCAATTTGCAGGAACGCTCCAGCCGCCGTGTCCGATGCCGACGACGACCAAAACCCCACGAGACTTGCTCGAAACCATAATTAAATAGGGGGGAAAAGCTTCGTAGGCTCGAGATGGATTGATTGGTGGCTTTGTATCGATTCGGCGAAGCCCGAAGTGTACCGACCGAACCTTCATCGGAAGCATCATCGGAGAATGAAGGAAATAGAGTTAGTTGGATTTCGAGTGGTGCAAGCTTCGAACTGAAGCAACGGATGGTTTATATAGGCTCGGAGGTGTCGAATAACGCCAAAGAGGATAAGATTACGAGCTGATTCATAATCTAGAGGGGTCGTCGTCGTTTTCTCTAAAGTCGTCAGAGTAGGGACGATTTCTCATCAATCTTGTCCGTTTCCTAATGGATTTATGTTCGTAGCATGATTCCAGGCTTTAATCCACGTTCTGGTGGGGTCCCATGTTCCCAAAACGCTAGAAAAATGGCCCTTGACCCTTGGAAAGAGTCGCTAGAAAACCTGGGTCGCCGGTATAATGGATCCAAGGAAGGAGACGACCAAAACGGCGTCGTTTTAGGTGCTGGTCAAAAATAAATAAATAAAAGTCATTGATGGGATTTGAACCTGGATCGGCTGAATGCTAGTCTGGTTTCAAAACCAACTAGTCTAATAGTCCTTCATCAATCATTATTACCCAGCTATTTCTTAACTCGGTCTGATTGGTGATTCACCTTTTCACATTGAATCCTACCAACGACCAACTCGAACTAACCCTTAAGCCTCGAATGAACTTGGGTTCCCCTTTTTGTTGAAATTCGAAAAAAAATTCAGGGTGTAACAGGTTTCCCTCTAATGAAGGAGAGTTCGCCCAGAGCCTCGACGTTTAGGGTATGCTTTAAAATTCTTCAGAGAGGAGTTAGGTTTCCCTCTATCGAGAGAGAGTTCACCCTAATCATCAACATTCAGGATATGCCTTGGGGAGGAGTTAGGTTTCCCTCAATCGAAGGAGATTTTTCCCAGAGCCCAACCTTTTTGAATGTGAAATGCCTACGATCTATTTGTTGAAAATTGTTTACTGCTATTACATCTATCTTCTTGGAAAATAAAGAAACGAAAACGATTGTCTACTCTTAGAATTCTGCCTCAAACTTTTAGAGGTGCATTGAGTTCCAAGTTTTTCAAATTGGTTCTCCCAAGAGGCTCTCGAGTTTAAATGTATATGCCCTTACCACTCCTATGATCTTGTAGGGCCCTTCCCAATTCGCGTTCAAATTTCTATGTGGGGGAACTAGGCGAAACACCTTTTTGACCACCTAATGGCCCTCTAGAAGTTGGTGTCATCTGAGGTTTGCATTGACCCTCTAGCTAACTGAGCTTTTTCGGGTAACATTCCAAAGAGCCAAGTCCGATGTTGAACCATACGAGTTGTATACTCCCTTACCTATTCCTTCTAGTATTTGGATTAATATTTCTTTGGATTTCGTGCTAGGATTGCCTAAGATTAGGAAGGGTAGAGATTCGATTTTTTTAAATTTCTATGGATTTCGTGCTAGGATTTCCTAAGACTAAGAAGGGTAGAGATTCAATTTTTGTGGTTGTCGATACTTTTCGAAGATGGCCCATTTCATTCCATGCCATAAAACTGATAATATTTCGTATCTGGTTAACTTATTTTTTAGAGAGGTAGTAAGGTTGCATGGCATGTCCATGACTCTAGTGTCGGATAGAGACTCTGAGTTCCTTAGTTATTTTTTGAAATATCTTTGGAGTAAACTAAATAACTAAGTTATTGTTTCTACTACTTGTCACACTCAAACCTATGGTCAAACGGAAGTAGTTAATAGATTTGTGTCCCAATTTCTTAAGTCTATCATAAAGTTGAACATTAAGACTTGGAAAGATTGTTTGCCCCACGTGGATTTTGTTTATAATCGTGTTGTTCATTCTGCTACTCGGTACTCACCTTTTGAGCTTGTTTATGGGTTCAATCCCTTAACCCTCTTTCACCTTTCACCTTTGTCTGTTCATGAATTATTGGATGCAGTTGGGAAGAAGAAAATTGAGTACATGAAGAAGCTACACGAGAAGGCTAAGGAAACCATCAAGAGACGGACTGCCCAATACGTGAAGAAAGCCAATAAGGGCATAAAAGAGAAGGTGATGCCTAGAGGAGAAGGACTCTTCATGATCTTGCAAAGCATCAACAACAATGCTTATACCTTTGATTTGTTTGATTCTTATTGTGTTAGTTCCACCTTTAGGTATGTTGACTTGACCCCTTTTTATGATGATTTTGTAGATCCGGATTCAAGGACGAATCCTTCTTGAAAAGAGTGGCATAATGACCCCTTTCAAATTGGGTTGGGGAATTTGAAAGAAAGTCAATTATTTTGAGAAAAGCTGTCATTTTAGATATTGTCAACTGAACGTGTTCTTATTGTGTCCACCAGTAATGAGGATATCCAACAGTCCACGCCATAAGGCATGATGGAGTTCGGCGGTTCAGGTTTAATGGGTTGAAGGGCTGGAACTTCTAGGACTTCAATGGGAAGGTATGATGGAGTTCGGCGATTCAGGTTGAAGGGTTGAATGGGTTGTTGAATCTGCTATCAAATTGCAGTTGTTGTGTTCTGCAGAACTGATGAGTGTAACGGGCGTTACACATTGTGTAATGGCAGTTGTCACCCATGATGCAACAGGCATTACATTACATGTAACAACCGTTATCTATCACAGGCGTTACATTAGTTCAGTATAAAACCTGAATCAGTCGACATACTTTCTAATTCTTTACTCTTTCAAACCTCTTTGACGAACATCGAGAGTTCAAGGTGGGGATTTGGACATAGGATCGTTGGATCAACGAGGGAACGTGAAGGAAGGTGAAGGGATAGATCTAGTTCAATCACCTAGACTATGATTCAGGTAAATCCTTCTTTTCCAAGCGGGTTCGGCTCTACCAGATAGGGTTCAGCAGTTTGGGGGTTTTGGCGTTCTTCTCTAATTATGTAAGTTCTGATGATTGTGGTTGGTAAGAAACCTGTGTAGGAAGGTTATGGTGTAGTTCTTGAGGTTGGAAGCTATCTCCGTTAGTCCGGATTCAAAAATCGACCAAGGAAACTGTGAGGGGGTTTTCACTAAAATGTCATTTTAACTGCTATGATCCATACCAAGCTTTTATTGCTCATTGTTATGTTTTGAGGGCTTTGAGGTATGGGGATGATTTTCGCTTTGCTTCTTATGTGAAAATGGTTTTGGGAAAAAGGGGATTTCAAAGGATTTAAAGTCTAAAGGTTTTTGAGTGAGTCAACTTTAACTGGGTAACTGAACGTTCTACTCTTCTGTAGTGATCGGTATAGCGCCAATGGTAGCCAGAATGTTACTGCTGCTGATCCACCTGCTCCGGCCTTGAATTTTGGGCAACTCCTAAACATGTGAGGCGTTACATTCGAGGGGAACACCTCGGATTATCAACTATCCCTGGAGTGGTTGAGGGAGAACGACCATGTGTTCAGTTTTCTTAGAGCTATTGATGAGTAGAAGATGTGGTACTCAATCTTCTTGCTAAGAGGAGATGCCAAGGAGTGGTGGAGCAACCTAGCGGTTGTGGAGGATGATCCTTTTTCCATAGGTTTTGAGGGCTTCAAGCAAGTATTCATAGATGAATACATGCCTACAACCTGGCAAAGGGCTATGAGGTTAGAGTTTCAGACCTTGAAACAGGGACAAAAGTCTGTAGCAGAGTACTACATGAAGTTTGTGCGCCTTAGCACATGTTATCAAGGAGCTCCAGAACTTAAGGATGATGAGCTGAAGCAACAGTTCCTTGAGGGGTTGAAGGCATCAATCCAAGTTGGTGTCACTTCTAATGACATGGGTAGAATTGCAGATGTCAAGGTTGATGTTTTGAGGGACGAGTTGTTGGAGAACAAGCGCAGGGAAGAGCGACAGGTTTGGTAAGAAGAGAAGAAGAGGAAGGCAGCTAGTTTGGTTGGGATGTTGGTCCTATCCAACAGAGAAGAAGGGAGTTTGTTGGAGCTGCAAGCCAGCATACTAGGAAGTCTATGCCACCAGTGTCGAAGCCACACACTATTCCACAGACTGGTGGGCGTCCGCCTTGCAAGAAGTGTGGCTTGTTGCATCATGGAGCTTGGTGCAGGACAAGATGGTGCTACTAGTGTGGTGAGTCGGATCATTTTAAGAGGGAATGCCCTAACATTTTTTGTGCTGCTCGGAAAGCTGAATCGGAGGCCACAATGCAGTAGAGTAGAGCTCTATCTAGTAGCAGGTTTAAAGGTGGTGGAGGTAGAGGACCGGCGATTGGTGCCAACACTCAGTCGTTGGGTGCAAGGTTTGAGCATGGTGATAACACAAAGGTGTAGGCTCGAGTCTTTGCTATGACTAGAGTTGAGGCTGAGGTAGCTCCGGACACGGTGACTGGTACAATTTTACTCTTTCAGCATCCACTTTATGCTTTGATTGATACGGATTCTACCAACTCTTTTGTATCTACTAGTATAGTTACTTTGCTCGGGGTTAGACCTGGTAGGTTGGGTAAGGTGTTCAGGTTGAGTACTCCGGTTGGGAGAACTCTTGTTGTAGATTCTATTCTTTGGGGTTTGGGTTTGCAGATAGCGGGAAAGGTGGTTGAAGCAGACTTGATGTTGCTACCCTTTGATGAGTTTGATCTCATCTTGGGGATGGATTGGTTGGCAAGGCATGGAGCTTTAGTTGAGTGCAGGAACAAGGAAATAATTTAATGCCTGGTGCAAAGAAGGAAGTCGTTCTGAAGGGTTTGAAGACAGTTGGGAAGTGCAGGATGTCGTTTCTGTCAACTTTGAAAGCTCACATGTTGCTGCAGAAAGGATGTCAATCCTCTCTAACACGGTGTGATCTTGGAGCCGACCTTGAAGGTAGAGGATGTAAGAGTTGTGCGGGAGTTTCAGGACATCTTCCCAGAGGATCTGCCAAGTGTTCTACCAGAGAAGTAAGTGGATTTTGACATTGAACTGGTGCCTGATACTGTACCTATCTCAATACCGCCTTATCGAATGGCACCAGTTGAGTTGAAGGAGCTAAAGGCGAAGTTACAGGAGCTTCTAGACCCGGGGTTCATTCGGCCAAGCGTGTCTCCATGGGGAGCATCAATTCTGTTTGTGAAGAATAAGGATGGGAGCACAAGGATGTGCATTGACTACAGGCGTCTCAATTAGGTTACTATCAAGAACAGGTATCCTCTTCCAAGGACTAACGATATGTTTGATCAATTGCAAAGAGCTTCGGTATTTTCTAAGATTGACTTGAGATCTGGGTATCAACAACTGAAAGTGGCTGAAGGAGAAATCCCTAAGACAACTTTCAGGACAAGGTACAGGCATTATGAATTCTGGTTATGCTTTTTGGTTTGACTAATGCCCCTGATGCGTTTATGGTCATGATGAACAAGGTATTCAATGACTACCTCGACAAGTTCGTCATCATGTTCATTGATGATATGTTGTTGTACTCTAAGTCTGAGGAGGAGCACGACAAGCATCTGTGCCAAGTTTCCTAAGTGTGAGTTCTGGTTGAAGGAGGTTCTCTTCCTTGGGCATCTGATTTCGGTTAAAGAGATTGAAGTAGTGAAGATCAAGGCAGTAGTGAAGTGGGCGCCTCCTTAGAATGTGGCTGAAGTCAAAAGCTTCCTCAGTTTGGCAGGCTACTATAGGTGGTTTGTAGACGGATTCTCCAAGTTATCAGGACCTCTCTACAAGTTGCTTAGGAAAGAAAGCAAGTTCGTGTGGAGAAAGGCTTGTTAGGTGAGCTTTGATGAGTTAAAGGACAGGCTCACTACAACACCGGTGCTCGCCTTGCCGGTTAGTGGGGATGAGAATGTGGTGTACAATGATGCATCCTACCAGGGGTTGGGATGTGTGTTGATGCAGGGATGACAAGGTGATTGCTTATGGATCAAGGCAGCTAAAGAGACATGAGGCTAATTACCCGTGCATGATATGGAGTTGGTTGTTGTGGTCTTTGCACTTAGGCTTTAGAGGCACCTCTATGGGGAAAATTTTTTATCAAGACCAATCATAGAAGAGCTTAAAGTACCTAATGGAGCAGAAGGAGTTGATTAGCCGACAGAGGCTTTAGCTGGAGTTACTCAAGGATTACGATTGTACCATTGAGTATCATCCAGGAAAAGCTAATGTGGTGACGGATGCCTTGAGCCGAAAGGGTAAATCGTCCGAGTTGGGTCTATTAAGGAAGCTGAGGTTGAGCTTTTAGTTGAGGAAGGAAGAGGGTTGATAGCTCAGTTAGTGGGGAGTTGGGTCTATTAAGGAAGCTGAGGTTGAGCTTTCAGTTGAGGAAGGAAGAGGGTTGATAGCTCAGTTAGTGGGGAGATCAGTGTTGACCGATCAGATAAGCTCAGTTGGAGGATCCTACGTTGGTTGAGATCAAGAAGCAGGTTGAGGAAGGGAATGCAGGTTTGTTCTCGATAGAGAATGGGTTGGTCACTTTGCAGGGGAGGATATGTGTTCCTGATGCTAAGAAGCTGAGAAAGGAGATTCTGGATGAAGCTCATTCCTCTGTCTATGCTATGCATCCCAGTGCAACCAAGATGTATTGGATCTTGAAGTCTCATTACTAGTGGTTTTGTATGAATAATGAGGCGGCTAACCACGTGGTGAGCTGTCTGGTATGTCAGAAGGCTAAATAAGAGCATAGAGCACTAGGGGCTTTACTTCAGTCGCTGTCAATGCCAATTTGGAAGTTTGATGACTTAACAATGGACTTTGTCAGTGGTTTTCCTATGGTGGGAGGTAAGGATGCCATATGGGTGATTGTGGATCGTCAACGAAGGTAGCTCATTTCATCCTCATCAAGTTCAAGCCGACTGTGGATGAACTGGCAAGGTTGTATGTGGAGCATGTAGTGAGGTTGCACGGTGTGCCTAAGACCATAGTGTCTGACAGGGATCCGAGCTTCACTTCTCAGTTCTAGAAGAGCTTACATGCAACTATGGGTACTAAGTTAAACTTCTCTACAACTTATTACCCTCAGACAGATGGACACTCTAAACGGACGATCCTCACTTTGGAGGAATTGCTTCGGTCTTGTGTTTTGGAGTTTGAGGAGTCATGGCTCAAGTTGTTGCCTTTGGTGGATTTTGCCTACAACAACTCTTTTCACAGCAGTATAGGAGTGACGCCTTTTGAGGCTTTGTACGGAAGGAAGTTCAGAACGCCTATCTGTTGGGATTTGGAAGGGGACATGTTGGTTTCAGGAGCTTAGATTGTAGAAGAAACTGCAAGTAGGGTTAGGTCGATTCAGGCTCAGCTTGGTGTAACTCAAAACCGACAAAAGTAGTATGCAGATGGAAAGGATCGGGAGGTTCAGTTCAGTGTGGAAGAGAAGGTTTTCCTCAAGATTTCATGAAGGGTTGGACGGTGACTTATGAGTTGGCATTGACACGAGATTTGGATCGAATACATAATGTATTCCATGTTAGTGTACTTAGGAAGTACGTTGGTAAGCCTGATTATGTGATTAGGCTGGATGAGGTTGACCTAGCTGAGGATCTCACTTTTTTGGAAGTGCCAATTCAAATTGTTGACCATTAGTTTCGCCAGCTCAGGAGTAAATGCTTACTGATGGTCAAGATGGTTTGGAGGAACCAAGAAGTCGAAGCGGCGACTTGGGAGATTGGGGCTTTCATGAAATAGAAGTATCCCGACTTGGTGAATGCCTATCTCGCATGTAAGGTTCTACTGCTCTTTAGTGCATTCACTAGTTAAAGGGAGGTTTAAATTGGTTTCGGGACGAAACCTATTTGAAGGGGGGAAGAGTTGTAACGTATTGTTATCGATAAAGTTCCAGCTTCAGTTTTGGGTTGAATTGGAAATGTTGATGAATCTGTTATTAAATTGCAGCGCTGTGTTCTACAAAACTGATGAGTATAATGGGCATTGCACATTGTGTAACGGTCGTTGTCACCCATGATGCAATTGCTCATTGTTATGTTGTTATTGAATTACATCCTATTATGTAATTCAGGCTTAGGTTGTTAGACTACCTTGATTGATATCGACAGGGATTACATGTATGTTTAGACTGATCTCACAGGTTGGAATTAGGTGTGAGGGCGGGTGATCCATTATGGATTGCGCAATCCCCTAGGTAATGAAAGGGCTAAAATGGGTCTTAATGACGGGGAACAAGGCCTATATGGCATCGGGATGGTCAATAGGCCTTATAGGCTTAAAGGGTCCTTTTAAATGATCTGGATAGGGATTGCTCGGGTTACCAACCTCTAAATGCTGATCTTTCTTTAATCTGTTTGGCTTTCTGGTTTTACTGCTTTCATATCATGTGGGATTATTATTTCTTAGTGGTTCACTTAGTCCATGTCATTGACCCTTCTTTCTTTGGTTTATTTTCTGGTTCATTTGGGGTATGGTGAGCAGGTCACCATGCCACCTAGGAGAGTTTGAGGATAGGTTTTTCCCTTCATGTCGACGAGTCGGTTAATGTTAGGTACTACTGGGATGTGCAGACCCACTATTGACATATCAGTTTTGACCGAGTTTTCAGGGATTTTCTTTCTTGTTTATGGATTATGGATGTACTGGATTTATTCTTGGTTCTTCCTTTACCTTTTGCTTATTGTTTATTGGTTATTCGTTGTAACTGATTATTGATTCTGGTTATGCCGGTTTAGCCATTTCCCTTGTTATTACATTGATTCAGTCTTTTGTTCATGTGATGATGTGTATGATTGTCTGTTTGGTTTGGGTTTGTGGCACCTCATTAGTAATACATGGGTAAAACATGTGGTTTGACCGAGTCATCTAGGCTAGGGTGTTACATAGGAGCTGGGAGATAAGTCAATGCTAGCTTATTTCATCGATTTCACCAACTTGACTTAGTGGTTCGAAGAAAGGACGAGCAGAGTTTGGAAGTTGATGATGAGGTTCAGGGATGGTCTAAGGACGGAGATTTGGGAGGGGTGCCTCTGTTGATATGGTGTATGTGGTGTCGGCGGAGGCCTTGTAGAGGGAGACACTGGTGCTGAAGAGGAGGGAGGAGAAGAAAAGTAAGGTCACCTCTCAGCCTTCTCATGTGACTCAGCCAGCTAATAGAGCACATACCATGTTTTCTGAATAGAGGAGCATATAGTTTGCACCTCAGAGAGTGTACGTTGCTTCAACTGTGGTCAACTAGGCCATATGAGTAGGTGGTGCAGTGCTAGGCCATTAGGGCCGATTCAGTCAAGGGGTGCATCTTCTAGTTTTCCAGTATATGTCACTTGTGCAAGCCTCACTTTGCGGAGTGCCAACTTCTGAGGTGCACCCTAGTGATTTTCTACATGTACAACCAGGAAGGTCACTACAGTTGAGATTGTCCACAAATGAGAGCATCTCTGAATCAGTCAGTGGGGTAGGTGAGAGGTCATGTAGCTCCATCTGAGAGTCATGGTGGCCGAGGAGGTGGTGATTACAATCACGGGTCAGTTGGAGGCAGTCAGGCTATTGGAGCTAACTCTGCTCCCTTGGGTGGTGGCGTGATTCAGGGGAGGTTGTATGAATTTACGAAGGGAGTGGCTGAGGCGACAAATGATGTGGTGACTATATGTAGCATTGTTTGACTCGAGCTCAACCCATTTGTTTATCTCTGTAATTTGCAGGAGTAGCTTAGACATAGCATCTAGTATCTTGGGGGTTAGTTGGGGAGTGAAGACGCTATTGGGGACGTTAGTAATTATAGACTAGTTTATAATGATTTGTGCAATGATTGTCAGTAGAATGGAACTACTAGCTACCTAGTAGTTCTACCTTTCGATGAGTTTGATGTCATCCTTGGCATGGACTGGTTGGCGAAGCATGGAGCTCTTTGGACTTTCAGAAGAAGGAGGTTATCTTTCGGCCCGGGGAGGAGAAACAGGTGATCTTCCAAGGGGCGAGGAGAAGGGAATCTTCTCATTTGAAGATAATTTCAGCAGTGTAGGCATTTGCTCTGTTGCAATAGGGTTGTGAAGATGTGTTGGTTCAAGTGAAAGAGAAGAAGGAAGTGAAGCTAGAGAACGTACGTGCTGGTAGCTTGTAGATTTGCTGACGTGTTCGGAATATAGCTAGTACCTGACACTGCTCCTATCTCGATCTCGCCTTATAGAATGGACCCAGCTGAACTAAAGGAACTGAAAGAGCAGCTGCAAAGAAATAATTGCTCGAAAAGAGTTTCATCCGCTCGAGTGTATCTCTTTGAGGTGCACCATTTCTAGTTATGGAGAAGAAGGATGGGTCGATGCGGATGTGCATCGATTAAAGAAGGTCACTACGAGTTCTTAGTGATGTCGTTCGGCCTCACCAATGCTCTCACGGCTTTCATGGCTCTCATGAACAAAGTGTGCCACGAGTATCTGGAGAAGTTTTTCAATGTCTTCATCGATGACATTCTCATTTACTCGAAAAGTGGGGATGAGCATGCGAAGCATCTTGAGATCGTGTTGCAGACCATGCAGGAGCAGAATTTGTTCGCCAAGTTCTCAAAGTGCAATTTCTGGTTAAGTGACGTTATTTTCAGGGGCATGTGGTGTCGAGAAGGGGAGTAGAATTTGGCCCGAAGAAGAACGAGGTGGTGATTAACTGGATGCCACCTAATGATGTGTCACAACTAAGGAGCTTTCTGGGTTTAGCTGGATACTATCGGAGGTTTGTAGAAGGCTTTTCCACCATTGTTGCACCGCTCACCAAGTTACTAAGAAAGGAGTCTAGCTAGGAGTGGTCGAAGACGTGTTAGAAATGTTTTGAGGAGCTGAAACGGAAGTTGACTTCGACACTTGCACTACCGGTGGAGGGTGGTGAGTACACGATTTATAGCAATGCGTCATGCCAAGATTGGGATGTGTGCTATTGCAGGTCAAATAAGTTGTAGCTTATGCCTCCCGACATCTCAAGGTTCATGAGGTAAATTTCCCCACTCATGATCTTTGAGTTGGTGCATGGAGGTGGTGTTTGCATTGACACTGTGACGCTATTACTTGTACGGGGAGACGTTCAGGCTCCTGACGGGTCACGAAAGCTTGAAGCATCAAATGGGCTAGAAGGAGCTGAATGGTTGGGAATTTTTCTAGGCTTGCTTGGGTACTACCGACGGTTGTGGAGGGCTTCTCCATCATAGCTGCTTTGCTCACTGAATTGCTGAACAAGGAGGTGAAGTATGTGTGGTCATAAGCTCGTTTGATGAACTTTGAGGATGTTGGTGGTTACTTTGCAAGCTGAGTATCTGATCATTATTACAGGATTGAATTGGAGGAGGGCAGGCCAAAGATTCTAAGTTGGCTAGAATCTGGGCAGAGGTTGAAGAAGCGAAGGAGTTGGGTTTTGAGCAAGTGGATGAGTTGTTGAAATTTTTGGGTCATTTATATGTGCCAAAGGTTGAGGGGTTCAAAAGAGAAATACCTTAAGAGGCTCACTCCACCATGTATATCATGCATCTTGGAACAACCAAGATGTATAGCACATTGAAGGCTCACTTCTAGTATTCTAATTTGAAGAGGGATGGGATTCGGTTCATGGAAATTGTTTGATGTACCAAAAGACAAAGGAGAAACACAAAGCTCGTAGGGTTCACTTCAAACTGTAACCATACCAAGGTGAAAGTTTACATACGAAAGAGCTAGATTTCAATTGGAGCTTTGTGTGCCATGTGCTCACAGAAAATGGAGCTTTGTTTCTTTACTATGTGGTATTGATAGTTCATATATGCTACCATTGTCGATGGAGGAGGCACCTCCCATGATTGTCTGAAAAATCCTAGCTAAACTCTTAGTGTGAGTTTTACTCTTACTTTATTAGATGTCGTCTTCCTCCTCATGTCAGATTTCTGAGAATGATGTTTTGGTGTCATAACTGGTTTGGATCTCATGATGAGGCTCTTAGCATCACCCAAATGAGCTCAAGCCTAGGAGAAATTAGACAATCCTATCCTTTTTAATAAACCTATTGGACAAATTGGCACCCTTTGATGTGTCCTAATGATAGATTACATGGGTATATTGTTGAAGTCAGTACCTTCCCAATACATGAAGTAATTTCTTCCATCCAGCTTATGACGAACCAATGGTCATATGTTTTAATCATTATCTTATAGTAAATCATTGTTATGGGAAGATAATTGTTGGATAAGATAGGGCAGTGGAAATAAAATAGAAGTAACTTTGTAGAAAAGAGTATGTGACTAAAAAAGAAATACGACAATCAAACCTGACATTTGTGTCTTTGAGTTGTATCATTCTGAAAAGGAGTACGTGAGTAATAATTAGATGAAGGTTCCCTCAACAAGTTGTGTCTTTTAGTTGTCATTTGATTACCTTTAATCATATACAAGTACTGGATGTTGCAAAAAATACTGTTCCATTCTAGATGATCACCAAACTCCAGGTGCCACGTCATCAGATTCTTGACAAGGCACAAAACATTGACTTTGAACAGGCACACATTTCAGCAACAGAGAATATATACGACTAATGAACAAAATGGTTGTGTTGATGAGGCCAACATTGATGTTCATTCCAAGAAAGGTTCAGTTACCCACCAGCAGAATTGCTTGAATCACAGGAGGAAGGTTGCCTTGAGAATAATATATCTTGGAAAATGGAAGATAGTGAAGGAAAATAGTGGGCTCGTACAAGACCAAAGTATATCTGCTGCAAATGCATAAGCATATCAGCAAACTCACCATCATGCTTCCTTCCTTTAGTCTTCTTATCCATAACATCCCATTTATAATTCCACTCAACTTGGTAGCACCACCATTCACATTCTTTGCACCTCCATAGTTTCTCCTCAAGGCCTTCACATCAGCTGTGTCCTTTGTAATCAGTGAGAATGTAGCCGGCAAAGTTGTCCTCGTAACAGGAGCATCCTCTGGCATTGGCGAGTTATGTTTTTTAGTAACATGATTCATTAATTCATCTTAATTTGTTAACATATACATTCATATATACAGCAGCATTTAGCATACGAGTATGGGAGCAGAGGCGCGTATTTAGCAGAGAAAAAGGGCTTAGAGAAGGTTGATGTTCATCTTTCTCTTGAGATGGGTTCTCCTCAAATCATCATGATCATTGCTGGTGTCCAAAAGGTTGATGATTGCCGCAGAATTGTCTCCCAAACCATCAACCATTTCGGCATATGTAAGCTCATTGCTGTTGCTTCCACAGCATCATGGCTTCCAGAACCAATGACCAGCATCTACAATGGCCAACTAAATTTTCCCTCCTCTGTTAGTTTTTGTGTACTTGTAAACGGATATATCAAACCACTTGCTCTGTTTGTTTAATCTTCCACTCAACTAGTCAATAACACCAACCACATACTGAGGCAACAGATAAATGCAAGTAATGAGGCCTATAGAGTCTGGTACAGAACCCATGATCAATGCTGGAGAAAAACGAGGGGCAGATTCAGATGTAGATCATCCTAGTAAACTCGTGGGTCCATTCTGCTTCATCGAAACCTGTTATCTTGACGACAGAAGGTGCCAATTCTAACTCTTTATACCATGGTGTAATGCATGAATAATTGAAGAGGACTTCTCCTAGAGGGAATGAAGTTAGTGAAGCAAGTTCAGAGAATCACTCGAATGGAGATCTATCAGATAAGCATTGTACATCAGTGACCAATCCTAGCTGTTCTAACCCCGATGTCTTACACGATACGAGCAAAGCAAGAAGACAACCAAAACTATGAATGCTGCTACTATGAACAAAATAATTTCCCATCAAAAAGACTTTCTGATGTACGTACTGCTAAAAAGTTCATTATCCTTGATGTCGATGGGCTTTTAGTTGATATCGTTCCAAATTTAGAGTGTCCTACTTCACATCAGCCTGACCTTAACGTCAGTAAAAAATCAGGTAAATTCTTGATATTTAATTTTGCAGTTGGTATTTGGTTATCAAGAACCTGGTACTGTCTCATCCATCTTAACACTTGTATTTCATGCCACTTACTCATCAAAAGTTGTTATGCAAACGCATTTGTTGAGTCCATCTTTGAGTAATCTCATTCATCTCTTTAATCTGGTTCAAGAGGTAAATTGGATTTAATCTGGCATTTAGTGTTTCTTTATCTTTAGTTTCCACTTTATAATCTGGCATATAGAAAGGGATCTCTGAATGCATATAGGTCATCAATCTGGTTATTACTTGTATTGGTTACATAATTCTGAATGCATGTTCAGGTGCACACCATGTCAAAGAAATACAAGCCTGAATTCACCAGCGAAGACTTAAGAATCGTCTTCCTACTTGACCCTGAAGCCGAACCAGTCAGCTAATGCAGCTTTCTTTCGTATCATATATATAAATAACTGCATTAATTACTGCAGCTCTTTCGTTGCAGCACCAGTTAATGACTGCATTAATTCCTTCTTAAGCTCACTTAGCATTCATAAACCTCTAACCATGGCAACCAGCATTACTATACATTCTTCTCTGTTCTTACTCATCATCGCCACCCCAATAATCACTTCTCCTGATCATAATCCAAAGGTAATTAATTAGTAATTAGCAACCCCACTTTTCATAATTTTGCCTTAGTTTTGAATCAATACTAAGAATATTGAATCAATACTAAGAAAACTGTGGAATCTTCTTTAGGATTACAGAACTTTAAACAAATGATGGCAACTTAGATGAAACCAAACCCGACACGGCACCAACATACAGGCTACAACAAATGCAACACTGTCAAATGTACCAGAGCAGAAGTATTGACCTGTACAGTAGTTTGGTGAAATTACAAACATGCTACTGATCACTCAAAATTAACATTATACGAAACCTACTTTCTGCAGTTCCCCCATCAATGATACTGCCATCAGTTATCTAGAAAATCCACAATGAAATAGCACCCCTCATTAATGAATGAAAGGCTGGCTAATAATTAATCACCGGGCCACTATTTGCACAATATTATCCATACTCGAATCCGACAGTGGATTTGAGATTATTCGATGTCTGGTTTTCAGATCAAAAAGACCTTTCATATTCTTTTCCTTAAACACTCCATCAACCAATATGAATATATCAAAACGAGACACTTCTATCAGAATATGAATCCGACAGAAGCCTTTAAGCAAGCCTTTCATTCAACTTTGACTTACTAACCAAAAAGTCAATAAACTTTAAACTATTTTCAGTAATCACCAACTTTAGAAGAATAAGGCAATAAGCAACTGTCACTTCTATCAGAATTAGAATCCTGAAATGCATCTGCGTACTTGTAAGTAACTATCTTTCTTAATCAAAAGTAGTCTTTTCCTAGCAGCCCAACTACATCTCTTTATCATTTGGAAGGATCTTTAACTACAACAAATTGTGGAATCTTTGTTATGATGGAAACCCAACCAGACACGACACCAACTTACAGGCTACAGCAAATGCAACACTGTCAACTCGTTGCTCTCACGGCTCATCTATTATCCAATTGTACCAAAACACAAGTATTGACCTGTACAGAAGTATCACGCCTCACTGATACCAGTGCAAAATAACTCTGGATGAAGAAGGAATTCTGACTGAGAGCAAGAGAGCCTGCTTAAGTTTCAGCCTTTCAGCTCTAGTTACCAGGTTTCTGTACCTTTCTGCATTCCATTCATCTCTTTATGCTTCAAAATTCAAGACCATTCCCGTCAGACTGAACTGTTGTATACTATTGTGGGGGGTGTAAAGATCTCCACCACCATGGGGAGCTATGAAGCATTTGCAAAAGAAAATAATAGATTTCTATTAACAGAAACAGTTACAGCTTTATTTCACACACATTGCATGATCAAACTAAAGTGCATCCTTAATTGGCTTGGCCATTTGCTTAAACTAAGCTTCATGAATGAAAGGCTTCCTTAATTGGCTTGGCCATTTGCTAGCTGGGCCACTTCTGAGATTAAAATTCGTGCATATCAAAAAGATCATCTATGTTCTTTTCCTTAAACACTCCATCAGCCAATATGAAAACAGCAGCAGCTAATGAATATATCTGAGGATCCAAGCTTTCATAATGAATTCGGTAAAAATGATACTTGCTTGTTCTTTTATGCACAATAGTACAACTAACCACTAGTAAGAGACCCAACTTAAGTCAATAATGAGCAGCAGAACAATTTCTTTTACCTAGCCCACCACTGAATTATATTGCTTTCTCCCAACCTTTCCTTATTGCAAGGCTGAGACTGCACGTGCATCAGCACTGCCAAAATTCTGAAACCAATAGTAGAACCAGTACAACTAACCACTAGTAAGAGACCCAACTTAAGTCAATGATGAGCAGCATGGCATTTTCTTTTACCTTCAAACACAGAAGCCCGCCACTGAATTATACCAAAATTCTGAAACCATAAGTTAATCCTGTGAACATCATAAGGACAATGAAACTGATGTTTCTTCTTGGTTTCTGCATCACCATTTTCTTGTTCAAAACCTGAAAACATGGCAGGCTTGAATTTTAAACTTTAACCAACCTTGAAGATGGATTTGATGATGAAAATGGATTTGGCCACTTAAGCAAACTAGAGTCCAACAGCGGACCCTCAAAGACTAATAATTAATCACCCCTTCTTGTAGTCTTCCCCTCTCATCAGATAATTAATTACATTAACTAAACAGTAAGACTGTTACAACTAAGACCAAAATTGATACAATGGCTCAACTAGAAGAAAACCAGAACTGATCATTTTTTAATAGGCAGAAGGGCAAAATAATTCCCATCTAGGACCCATTTCTAAGTTTTTCTTCCTTAGGCAACTAGTAAGTTTGGAGAAGGCATTAAAGCAACATGATCCTTGAAGTAACCATATCAAAGGCTCAACTGGGAAACCACAACACAACTGATCATTTCGAAATAGGCAGAAGGGCTAAATATCTCCCATCTAGGACCCATTTCTAAGCTTTTCCATAGGCAGCTAATAAGTTTGGAGAAGGCATTAAAGCAACATGATCCCTTCAAGTAACCATAACAAGGGTTCAACTGAAAAACCACAACTGATCATTTCGAAATAGGCAGAAGGGCTAAATATCTCCCATCTAGGACCCATTTTTAAACTTTTCCTCAGGCAACTGAATACACAAATCAAACCCAACTTGAAGAAAACCAGAACTGAATATTTTTAAATAGGCAAAAGGGCAAAATAATTCCCATTTAGGACCCATTTCTAAGTTTCCTTCCTTAGACAACTAGTAAGTTTGGAGAAAGCATTAAAGCAACATGATCCCTTCAAGTAATCATATCAAAGGCTCAACTGGAAAACCACAACACAACTGATCATTTCGTAATAGGCAGAAGGGCTAAATATCTCCCATCTAGGACCCATTTCTAATCTTTTCCATAGGCAACTAATAAGTTTGGAGAATGCATTAAAGCAACATGATGCAACATGATCCCTTCAAGTAACCATAACAACGGAAAAACCACAACTGATCATTTCGAAATTGGCAGAAGGGCTAAATATCTCCCATCTAGGACCCATTTTTAAACTTTTCCTCAGACAACTGAAAACACAAATCAAACCCACAATTTCAGTCGCCACTCAAACTTTTTTATATCACAGTGGCACATCATCATGTTTCCAAATGATACTTTCCAATTATTAATGCTCCAGTGGTTCCAACAACAAATTTTGCCTCTTTCAAAAAATAAACATCAATCAATAATTTAGATAATAGTGCAAAGAGTACACATTTATAAAGAAGTTTCATCACATTGTCATAATTAATGTGGTAGCGCAAAAGAAGTGAGAGAATCCAATTAAAAATCCATATAGATCAAACAACAATGTATGTAGGTTCCTCTCAAACTTTTCTTTAGTAACAGAATCCAACTTTCTGAATTATATTTCAGAATCCAACTTTCTCGAATCTTGATTCATAAGAATGTCAATAATAACCAAATCTTGAGGCATGGAGTTTTTTACTGTTTCTGAATTAATTGTAGATCAAAGTTGAGTCATTGAACCAACACATTGTCAAGTCATACAGCATTGCACTTAACAGCCAAAAGAAAATCTAGTTTCAGAGGGGAAAACAGGCACTGAACTATAACAATGTTACTTGGTGTCCCTTCTCTCAGAAAACTTAAAGGGGCCAATCATATCTAGCTGCAGTTAGAAGGCCTGCAGACCAACATCTTAAGGTACTCCGTGATAATTAACCCATCAAATCATTTTATAACCATTTTTGTGAAGATTACCAACTGCAGCCCACAAGAAAGGGAACTAACAATCCACCAAGCATACATCAAGCAGAAGGCGTATAGCAACCCTTGGACCCTTGGACGGCATAACATGACTCAATAGATAACCACCATCTCAAAGACCAAATCTTATAAAAGAAATTGGCCACTTATAATTGCAGTAAGAAACATCCTAGATATTTTGTTCCTCAAGCAACCAATTCAAAGCATGAAAAGAACCCTCAAAATGAACCTTTTTACCGCTCATGTGCTTGACGTACTTGGAATGCTTTGCTGCAAAGCAATCTCTCAAACCCACAAGAACGAATAAATCTAGGAATGAAGCCGAAGTAAAGGGTGGCAACTGGAGATACAGAAAACGGACCTCTTATTCGTAAATATGTACAAAAGAAGCTTAGAAGACTGGAAGAGCTCTTCAATGAGAATTTGCAACCCACTGAAAGAGTTCTGGAAATTCTGATTTTGGCTGAAAGAGAGTTCTAGAAAGAATACCCATTCCAAGAGCACAAAGCTATACGTGGTTATACTGCTTGACTTGCTCTGCAAACAAAAAGAGACCCTATTAGTATTATACCCATTTCATAACCACAATCCCAATTTCCAGAGTCTGCATTTATCACAAACACAGAACGCTGAAATTAATTTTCTTAGAAGCTTAACTTCTGGATAAACAAATCTGAACATGACTTGAAATCGTATCTATCGTATAATTCTCTCAGTACCCGAACAGTGCACCGTGACAAGTAGAGGAAAAAGAAACAAGAAGATCAATTAACATAAAGAAAATCAAGTCCATATCAACAAGAATCGTGAACAAGACGAAGTTTCTAACTATTTCACCGATTCCCGCAGTATCGATCAAGATAGATGAGAGTTCCGTTGTTTTTTTACCTTAGCGAGATTCGGATAGAAGACGAAGGGGTTCTTGGTGTTGGAGACTTTAATCGGATGCTCCCTCCTCTTGGTTGTCGTCTTCTTCTGATTTTCTTCAGAATCTCCAGCAGCGATAGATCTCTTTCAGTGAATTTTTCAGAACTCTTTCAGCCGAAATCTTCAGTGACACGGATTGAATCATGCCTTTGATCCCAACGACATGGCTATGACAAAAGGTCGAGAGCGAAGGGGAAGATAGAAGGTGAAGATAGAACAGAGAGCGAAAGGTCGAGAGCGAAGGGGAATACAGAGAGCGGAAGGGGGAGATAATAGAGAGAGTGAAGAGAAAGAAGGGAAGATATTATTTATTCTGGCAAAAAAAAATATTATTTATTTAATGGACCTGCGTGACTGCGTCCCTAGGCTTTGCCCAAGATTTAGACGAAAATTGCCAAAGAATTGGTCTAACCAAATTCCTGACCGATCGAACCAAAATAAATTGCTGGACGGAAGTTGGGCGAATTAGCTCGAACATTTAGCCCCCGTTTAGTATCAATTTTTGTTTGATTCGAAAACAGAGACAATTTGGAAACAAACACAAATTGCAATCAAAGTGAAAGTTGAAAGTGAAAACATGTTTAGTTGGCATAGCTTGTTTTTTTTTTAAATTGAAAACTGAAATCGAAATTGTGTTTAAATGAACATTATTGGAAGACTAATTTCAGTCCAAAAATAACCTAGTTACCAACTACTTCCTTTACGTATGATGAATCACCGAGTCACTCAAGCACTTTGATGATTATTCCATATTTGGTATGCGATTGAATCACGTCTTTCAGCCATTTCTCTGATTTGAGATGAATTGTTCATATATTCCGTTGCTATGAATGCTTCAACTGTTGCATCTTCCGCATCACTATCTTGAAATTGATCAAACAACTCATCTCTTGTAGCATGTAACCTGATGAAATTATGGATTGTGCAGCAGGCCATAACAATCTGTGTCTGCTTTTTGAAACTGTAATTACGCATAAATTTCAAAATCGGGAATCTGGCCTTCAGAACGCCAAAGCATCGCTCGATAACATTTCGCAAACTAGAATGTCGGTAGTTGAATAATTCTTCTCTCCCTCTAGGCCCTCCTCGTCGTCGAATCTCTTGAAAATGTGATGTAATACCCCGATATGGTGCCAAAAATCCAAGAATATTTGAATATCCAGAATCCACAAGATAATATTTATCTAATAATTAATAAATGAGTATTACCTAATAATTACCATTTACTACAATACACTTAACACATAAAAAGCACAATATCATATATCATATTATTCCAACCCATTCTTTAATATTTGATATGAATAAAAACAAAACTTAAATAATAAATAGCAAAAGAATCATGATCTCTTGAAAATGTGACCGTCTGTGTAAACTAATCAATAAATGACAAATGCGTTAATATGAATTGAAAAAAGATATTTGAAAAAGTCAGAGATACGTATTGAAGGGTGGGCTATTAGAGATTTCCATTTTTTTCCTGTCTTTTTTAAAAATTAAAATCAGCAATCACTTTTGTCAAAACATCTTTTTTTCACTTCCATTAATTGCACTTGTTTTCGAATTCCAAATCAAAAAATACAAAGTATAACTAAACATGATTTTTTTTTATTTTTTGAAATCATAAAACAGAAAGTGGAATCAAAGTGAAAGCAAAGTGATACTTCCTTAAATAAATCAAATGTTTCATAATTCTGTAATTGCTAATTAGTAAGACAATTTTTAACAATTACAAATGATCACTAGTCTATATAATTTTGGAAAATAATCATTGAAGTATGATCGGGCTACCATTATCGTAACTAAATTCAATTCAGTCCTTACTTGCGAGCTTGTCGCTAATTAATTCTTTAACAATTTAATGAGTCAATGGGTCCTTCTCATATGAGACCCGGACGGCGGCTTATGGTATCGTTATTACTGATACTCATGGCTTTGTTTTACACGGGAAGGTTGGTCCGACTCTTGTTTCCTCTCCTGTGGCGACTAAAGCTTGCGCTTTGTTTGAAGCAATCTCTCTAGCCCATCACTATAATGGCCCTGCCCGTATCTTCTCAGATTGCAAGGTTCTGGTTGACATTCTCAACAAGAAACCTACCCCTTGCCCTTGGGATTGTGCGGCACGTATTACCTCGGCGATTCAGCTACTTGACCAGGCTCCTAGGGTCTCAGTTTGTTTTGTTCCACGTGCTAGAAACGCTAAAGCAGATTAGGTGGCCAAACAGAAGTGCATTGGATCACTCCCTGATGCCTGGATCACACTTTTGAACGGGCCTCTCCCCCACTTGTAACTTTTGTAACCCTGGTTTCGCCTAGTTGAATGAAATGAGTGTCTTTACCTGTCAAAAAAAAAAAACTCACCAAGTTAACGAATCGAGCTGAATCGAGTAGACACGAACTCGCTCATTTATTTCTTGTGAGCCGGCTTGATAATTGATACGTTTCAATGGACGAGAAGACCAACAAAGCAACTGCCCATGCCCATGTTTTTCGCCTGAACGAAGTCTGGTTTCATGTGTATTCTAATTGGCTTATGTATTCCTCATAGCACCATTTTATTGGGTTGCTGAAAGCCGCATTGGGGGTTCTAATAAGCACAAGCTTGAAATGAAAACTGACTATTCCCACGTTTGTTTGTTTGTTGTGCAAATGTTTACAAAATTGATCAGCATACAGATAGCAGATACAAATATCTAACCTATTGATCAATCCCTATTGTATTGTCCCATCTATTTTCCCCTTCTTTGCTGACCATCGCAGTATTCCTAATCCAAACTGTTTATCATGTACATCAAAATTAAGCCATGGAAATGAAGGCTGTTAGTGTTATAGACTGAGATCAGTGCTTTTGTTACCCATCATGGGGAAAACAAGGATCAAGTTATAGGTACAGAGAGTTGGCAAACATAATTCCCCGCTGAAGGCTTTTACTTGCTGCTTCAAATTTCTCCTCCAGACTTGTTTCTCCAACAGCCTCAGCAGCCGCACGTAGCTGGATTATCGCATTGCACAGCCAGAAAACGCACAAGATACTCAGAATAGTTGGTAGTGATAATACTAGAGCTTTCACTTTCACTAATGAAACATATTCATAGTTTACCTGGTTCAAGAATTCATCTAAACGTCTCGCACTCCTAATCACACTACCTTCAAAAATATCTGTCATCTGTATGACTTCTGCAAAACTAGCTCCCTGGACACAGAGGGCAAAGACAGAAGGAAAGAGAAGGAGGTGCAGTTACCAACAGAAAATTAACACAAACAGGTGAAAAAATAGGAAAAGTAGAGCTTACCTTTGACCAACAGTAAATCACGTCCAGCAGGAATGGCCTTACTGTTGATGCAACATACTCGTCTACATCTATTTCCAATTTGCACTCGTATTGTATCTGTGTCACCATATAGATCTTGTGTAAACTACCATGATTGTAAACTAAATACTCATATGAATGTTGAAGAGATAAAGAACCTCCGCTATTTTTCTTGCGCTTTCTTGGAGTTGCTGCAAGGGTTTAGCTAGCTCGGTTCTCAAACGTATTTGCTCGCTTGATTTGTCCACTGGAATAAAACAACTTGCAAGAGCTGCAACTTGATGATGATCGAGTTCATTGAAGGTACCTGAAAAAAATGGAAAACTGTCTTATTGCATAATTTATTTATACATATATCAATGCAGCTTTTCCTAGTCAATCGTCCGTACTGCTTTACGAAGGACAATCATACTCTTCAAGGTTTTGTAAGTTAAGAGAAACCTTTTCCTTCTCAAGTAGATCAGGGGTTTTCTTTTCACATTTCTCCCAGCTGTAATCACTAATATGAAACAAGATGCTTGATAGCTACTTAAGAAACAACGCAGTACATAGAACTTCAGCATCAGGAAACTATGCTATCTCAACATCCATACTATCCACCCCAGAGGGTCCTGAGGAAATCACAGGACGGATAACTGTACAAGTTCAGAAAGATATAGACAGGGATCTCGAGAAGCACATGAGCTAATCAACAGCAACATGATACATGAAGATATCTTTGAACCAAATATTCAGTTGCTAATCCTATGTCAAAGCATTAGATGAAGCGCAAGAGGTGTACAACATTTGCATTAGATTCTGAATTAGATTCTCAGAGACCAGAAAACCTAACCTAAAAGGACAAAACATGATGGAAAACATGGGGATTGCTAGGAAAAAAACAGTAATTAGGTTACCATTGAACATCAGTTCAGTTACAAGTAGTTCGTCTCCTGTGTCTATTAGACAGGCTGCCCGACCCTTTAGCTGGACAACACCATCTGCATCTATATGACCTAGTCTTTTCAATACACGTGAACGGTTCTTGAGTTCATCACGGAATTTTTGCAGCTGCAATCATCAAGGGAGAATTTCAAATAATAGGATGGGAATATTTGAGTAACTTATAACTATCATAGACAGAAACCAGAGAATAAGATAAATAAAACAGAGAAAAGAACAGAACAATGATGCATGTAGCAGTTTCACATAAACAAGAGTGTGATGGAGAGTCCTATTAATATAGATATTATGAGAACACGAATGTCTCTTAAAGTGTACAGAACAAGAGTGTGATGGAGCGTCTCACTAATATAGATATCATGAGAACAAGAATATGTCCTGAAAGACCCAAAGAGGAGAGAAAAAAGAAACAACAGTAATGCCGTGTGCTGCACTCCAGGCTATTTACACAGAAACGGCACTGTATTTTTTTGGCCACATAGATCATAGCACATCAACACTAGGGGATACATAAAGATGATGAGATCTGCTACTTCCAAAACTAAGCTGACAAGGTGCACAACAGATTCAAGCTTCCAATCTTGTGAAATTGAAGAAAAATTACGCTTTCACTTTAAAAAAGTAAACTTTTATGACATTAAGTTTCTAAGTGATGAATGTACCTTGAGTTCATCTCTTATTCAATCATAGTCCTTAATTCAACATATTTCAATTATACTATAATCCTAAAAAAAACAAATAATTTAACGATTACTTCACATGATTCATAAAAGAACTATTGCTGTATATACTGTTACATTCAACAAATTATTTATTTAATCTACATTTCATATTTTGAGTCGCTCTTTGCCATGGTCATTTTTATGGGACCCTCACGGTTTTCTGATTATGATTTTCCAATCTAACTTTTAAGATTTTACATCAAAATCGATTTTGACTACATCTATATGAAACCATTTTAAGCAAGTTTCATGAAGGATTCTTGATTTCAATCACCAATATCACCTTTGCAAGATCAAACATGGTTGCAATATGTTACTTCTGTGACCACCAAGCAGCCAAAAATACCTGAGAATCTCGCATTTTCAACTTGAGTTGTTGAACTTCATGATCTACCTCAGACTTCCTCTGGAAACTCCTAATCTGATTCACATCTTGAGACTGAAAGCAAGAGCAAAAAATTATATTAAAGATAGCCAAACAAAAAATTAACCACAGCAAGACAACTTTTTCACACATCTACCATCATAACACAATTAAAGCTAATGGTTGTTTCATCTCATTTTAAGCTCTCTAATTTTAAGAAGAAAAAACAAAATTCAAACAAACACACTTCTTTAACTCTAAACTTGAAAAATTAACAAACTATTCATGATGACACTACACTGATGAATTCTGGTAAATGAAATCCGTAGTAGTGATTACATAACTCATTTTTTATAACTATCAGATTATCTTTCATTACATTAGTTATTAATTCCACTCAAAACCTACATCTCAGCACATCAGTCCACCCTTTATAAATTCTCACCAAACACCATACTACACTCCACCTTCTAGAACTAAAGTTTACTTATTAAAGATTTAAGTAAGAACCAAACAAACACAACATTAGTCATAGAGACAATATACTTACGCATCCATAGTGCATGATTACCTTATGCGAAGGATGCGCATATAACTTCCTTTCCAGTTCTTCAATTTTATTGACCAAGTTGACAATTTCAGCATCTTCAATTTTCATATCCTGCAAGTAAATTTGAAGAAAGCTAAAAAAACAATTAACCAGAATCATACAAATAAATAAAGAAGCAAAAAAATATATATATATACGCATCTCCTGGGGAGGAGAGGGGATAGGAGGTGGCCGTCCAGTGGAAAGCCACTTGACTTCTCCCCATGACTGTTCAAGTGTCCCAAGTAAGTGAATGTTTTTGGTGGTAAAGAATTTTCATCTGGTAAATATGGCCCCTCAATTTACTACCAACCCAAATAAGGCATTAAGAAGATGTAGTAATGTATAACGATAGTAAAGAAAACTAACATGCACCAAAAATGACATTTCTATGTACCAGTTATAACTGACTAGCACCTACTCTTCAAACCGTTTTCCCTATCTTTGTACAAAAATAGAACTTTACAAATTGTTTTATCCTTATGATAAGACATGCTTTGTAGTAACCACTCAACTGTCAATAGTTTACCTTCACTGGATTTAGTTTTGGAAGACCTTCTGGAAACCGAGATCTTAGTTCTTCCAGTGCTATAAGTATGCTTTGCCTTGCTTCCAGTGGTCGGAGGTCAGACGAAATGGCTATTCTCACTTTACTGAGAGCAGAAATCAAAGGCAATTCAACAGGGACCTAAAACAATTGCAGATTAAATCAAGATTGCATCAACCCGGATATTACTGTCATTTTGGAGTTAAAACCTAATACAAAACTAAAGAACATTAACAAGAAGTGCTAAAAATATTGAAACTAAAGCACAAAAATACTCGCCAGGTGAAAGAGTTTACATCCAACTTCAAAACTTACCACATGCATCTCTCCTTTTTCTCCAGCCCGGGAGGGCAAGGTCTGGGCCTTGAGCCGCTCTCACTTGATCCAGGTGTGCAATTCAGTAATGTATCCACTATATACCCACAACCACGAGACGGTAGTGTACCGATCCCTGAAGAGGGCTTCTTCACAACGTTTACTACAACTCCCCAGCCCCAGTCAGTTCCACCTTCTCTCACTCTTACCTACAGAAAAGACAAACAAGGGCAAGGAGAATTTAATCAAGTACTTAAACGCTAATGAAATTATTGTTACTTATTAATATTGCAAGCATACTGTAGTACATGAGTCACATATTCCAAAAGGGCTCTCTGAACTTGTCATCAAACACATTGTTAACACATACATTATGCACCACTGTACTTATAGATAAGAAGACTTATTTATTTTTTTATTTTTTAATGGAAAGAAGACTTTTTTATGAATAGATTAGATTTTCATTCATCAAAATGGGGAGTCTAGTGAAAAAAGTAAATGGGGAGTCTAGTGAAAAAAGTTCCCAACCAGACAAGGTTACAAGCTCAACCAAACCTTACAACCAATAAACCCCGAAGATTTTTGGTGAACCTTTAGTGCTTCTAGAAGCCCCAAAGAATTTTGGTGAACCTTTATTGCTTCTAGGAAGCTTAGGGAACATTGTCAAACCCCAAAACTATTAAATTAGAGAAAGAGAGAGAGTTTAGGGAGAAGATGATTTTATATTATTAAGCATTAAGCTACGGTATATGGGTTTTATACCCAAACAGAACAGGACTCCTACCACAAGTACGAGTCCTAACAAAGTGAACTTTCCTCCCTATAAACTCCAATAATAATGAAAATCTGGAACTACCTAAATAAGATAAATATTTCTACAAAAACACCTCTCAAAGTGAACAATGCCTAAACCAAAAAACCCTTCTTGAGCTATGAAGGTGTTCGAAGTTTCTAAGTTCAGACAATGCCCACCTACACTAGGGACGAGAGGGGAAAACACAAGATAAACCATTAAAACAAAGCTACCACTCTACAAGTATAGATATGAAGATTGTAAATAGAAAAGAAATGACAGATTTTTTATATAAATAAAAAAGAACTATTAATAGCAAATTTGATAAACCTCTACGAATACAACTATCAAATGCTTATATCCCTTACATACCAGTCGGCCAGGGCATAGGTAATAAAGAATTCTTTCAGGCCTTGTGATTTCTGTCATCATCATTTTCTCAAGCTGAACAATCTCTAGCTTCAGTTTATGATATTCAGCAACTTTGTCCTAAACAAAGAATCACAAAGGTTTCCAGATTAGGAGTCCACGGAATCAACAGGTTGCAGGACAGAAAAAGTATACAAGTGGAACATGGTTATTACATCTCCTGATGCAGCCAAGACAGCAGCTTCCTGTTCAAGCTTTGATACCTTGTTCCCTATATCAGGCAAAGCCTAAAAGATGGAGTAGTCAGTGATTGATCACTAAGAAAACTGACCATGCATTCAAGAAAAAGGGGGAAAAGACGAAACCTTTTCATACTGATACTGGTGGAATGAATTTCTAATCACATGCTCAGCAGTGAACTGTCCTTCCGCACGGCTCATTAAGTTTAAAATGGAATAGTAACTCAGTCTAAAAGTACTAACAAGAGGAGCTGGTTTACCCAAAACCATGTCCTTGAGTGTGTTCATCTCCATCTGCAATAGATTCACAGGATCAGTAGCTGAACAAGATATCTTCTGTTCAACTTGCCCAGAATACGGGTTGCTTAGAACTGATTTTTGATGGTTTTGCAGCATTGAAGACAAATGAGCTAATGTCCAACTGTAAGCTTACCTGCTCATCAATCATTATGATACAGATACCTTTGTCATCTTTGCCACGCCGTCCAGCTCTTCCACTCATCTAAAATGACAACACATATACCATACAATGGTTATAATAGTACTTACACATACTTCTGAATAAGCATCATAAATCCTTGAAATATCAGTACTCACCTGTATATATTCACCAGATCCTATAAGACGATGACTATCACCGTCAAACTTCTTAACAGCTGTAAAAACAACAGTCTTGGCAGGCATGTTTAAACCCATTGCAAACTGTCAAAATGAGTGTTAATGAAGTGATTATTAAAATACCTCCAACCAATTTACATCCATACTACTAATTAAAAGGATGAAATACACCCTCTGAACACAGAGTGAAAAGGATACCACAATAAAATCAGACTCCTGACCAGGGAAAATATAAAACTAACTGAGAAAGGTTACTAGTCTCCAGTTTCCAAGAAACCCGATCACTTGTGAAAGTCAACGTACTGTTTCTGTAGCAAATAGTGCCTTAACGAGACCTTCCTGGAATAGAAGCTCAACTAGTTCCTTGATGACGGGAAGCAGACCAGAATGATGTACAGCAATACCACGCTGAAGTAGTGGCAACATCAATTCAATAGCTGGCAAACTTCTATCCTCTTCATTCAAGCATTGTATACCATTATTGAAGACTTGGTCCACCAATTCCTTCTCTTCCGGCGAATTAAAGTCAAGCTTAGACATGGAGATTGCATGTTGCTCACACTCTCTTCTACTAAAGCTGAAAACTATAACAGGTTGAAACTTCCGCTCCATTATCATCTGAAACAAGAATAATTCATTTAAGGGAAGGGATAGCTAAACCCAAACATGGCAGTTACAATTGCTACCAGCTAAAGACAAACGACTGAAATGCCCATGCAATTTAATATAAGATCCTGGCAGTTCTCTAGTGGGATATTGCACATTCTTGTCTGCCATAGAAACCAAAGTCTAGAACTTAAGACAATTTTTTATTTTTTTTAATGAATCAAGACACAAATTTCAAACTGAGAAGGACAGAAAAAAAGGCTAGTAAGAGATATGGATGATGTTTCTTATAGACT
The DNA here is from genome assembly GCA_034768395.1 of Linum lewisii. Lineage (NCBI taxonomy): Eukaryota > Viridiplantae > Streptophyta > Magnoliopsida > Malpighiales > Linaceae > Linum > Linum lewisii. The sequence goes on along the minus strand of CM068301.1, from coordinate 17,399,721 downwards.
ATTTAAGTTTAAAACTCAAGTAAGAGTGTCGCCCGTACTCATTGAAAGCAAAATTCTCCTTTCTGTACAATTTGGACAAAAAGTTAGGAAATATGGAGGGGATGAAGTTTGGAAATATTTGAGGGAAAGGTAGAAACAACAATTCTAATTTAAGTTTCTACAAACTTCATATCCTTTTATGATGATCTGAACATCAATCTAGTATATGCTCTAGAATAAGCGAAACAGATAGAAAATGTACGCAAAAAGATCTTTCTTTTAAAGAGACAGCAAGTGAAGTAAAAATTCTGATAATCTATCTCACACTGTTCCATAATAAAAAGAAAAATTAGAAGCACAAACTAAATCTCAAACCTAATTGTCAGTGTGCGAAATGATAATTGTGGTGCATAAAATATGGAAAGTAAGAGAATAACCAAAAAGGAAAGGAAACAAGCAAAAAATTATTGGAAATGAAACCAAAGGGCGACCAGAGGACAAAATCAGCAATCGAGCTTCGCTACAGACCTTCACAATTTTATATATGTCTGACCCTCCAGGAGCGTTTTCGGATTTTGCAATTCTACCACTTGCTTTACCATTAGCCATCTTGCTCACTTCACCAATTTTATCTTTAGAGAAAGAATCTTGCAGCTTCATAAAATTGTCCTCTCTGAAGTGTTCGTTCTCATCAACAACAAGGTACAGGCCAGATCCACCCCTGGGAAAGACATAGTGCTGCAAAGGAGTTGGCCGAAAATCAGTATACACGACATGACAAGGCTGCTTGTGCACACGACAAATCCACTCAGCAAACTCAGTTGCATTCGACATTGTAGCAGAAAGGAAAACCATTTTAATCTGTGGTGGCAAAAATATGATAGTCTCCTCCCATACAACCCTCTTTCACGATCTTTCATATAATGGATCTCATCAAAGATAACCCATGCAACTTCCTTCAAAATTTGTGATCCCCTGTAAAGCATTCCCCTAAGGATCTCAGTTGTCATCACCAAACAGCTAGCATTAGGCGAGAGAGTCACATCGCCGGTCATCAAACCAACATCTTCAAACTCATGCTGCAACTCCCTATACTTTTGGTTACTCAAGGCTTTCAGCGGGGAAGTATAGATAACCCTCTGCTTATCTCTAAAGGCCATTGCAATGGCATACTCGGCCACCACAGTTTTGCCCGCAGAAGTATGTGCAGAGACAAGAACAGACTCGTTACGTTCCAAACAGGCAATTGATACCTTCTGAAAGGGATCAAGCTCGAACTTGTAGGTTTTAGCCAACTCACCTTCGTACACTGGATTTGAGAGAGTACCATGGTTAGTTCCAACTTCAGGAGAAGTATAATCACTGGGCACTGCAACCTCGTGCACACAACTGCGAGTCACATTTTGACGTTTCTGTGTAGCAGATTCTTGCTGAGGGGTATCCACAATTTCACCTTCCTCGGATGTCTTACGCTTCCCAGTAGACGGTATTGATTTATCCTCCATTATCACTCGACTGTACGAATTCCACACTAACACCAAATTACGAAATTATCTTTGAAAATCCAGCACTAAACTAACTCCAACTTTCCACTGCAAACAAACAAACAGCAAACGTAGAGAACATTTATTTCAGCGACTAGATGAAAATATAAAATTTTTCCTAAGGGGTATGGAATCAAATTCTATGAACTGGGAACCAATATAATTAAAAAAACATGTCCAAAGCAAATCAAGTTGTTTGATGCGGAAATCAATCATAAATATGGGGTAACTGACACAATTAGGCTAAATGAACAATTCATGGCGGAAGCATAACACGACAAGCACGAATCTTTATCGAACTTGGCCAAATTTAGCAAGAGCACCCATAATGACGAAATCCTAAATCGAAAATCACAAAGCCTCATAAATATGGAACATGAGCAAAGTGGCTGATGGTACTGACCTGGGAGGAAGTCGGAAAACTGAAAGAAAATGAACTCAACACAAGGCTGGGACGATTGGGATGTGTGGGGGCAAGTTCGGGGTCGGGGCGCTGCCGCCGGCTAGGATGAGGGCCGGCGAGAACAGGCTGGGTGGGTGGTCGGAGAAGGGGAAGGAGAACGGGCAACGAAGGTTCAATTAGAGGGGTTGGCGGCGGGTTGGATTAGGAGGAGGAAGAAACTCAAGGTGAAAAGAAACGGCGGTCAAACCCTAAGCCAACCAAACCATGGTTAAAAAAAAAACCTAAACCAATCAGTCAAACCATGGTTGAATCGAGTCAAATCCAAGGTTGACTCGGTTAACATTGATGGAGGGTTGAACCTAGAGGATTGCCCAATTGTGGTCGGGCTAGAGGGAAGCATGGTTGTGTAGTGGCTCGTGCTTCTAGGAGCACGGTCGTTCTCCTCAATGAGTACTACGAATTATGGCCTCTAAGTGGTTTGAAGGAGCCTATAAGATGGTTGAAATGAAAGTTGTCGCTGAAAGACGTCACAGTAAGTTCTGGTAGAAACGACATTATGGTCTTTTGGCTATGATTGCTCTTTGGTTGATGAAACGATGATGAACCAAGGGGGTTAATGTTTAGCCCCTTCCAACATGCAACTCACAGGTCAAGCGGGAACACTCGTTGAGTTTAGCCATATTAATAAGCGGAGGAAAAAGCTTAATAGGATATCCTTAGTAACGAACGAGTGAATTGGGAGGAGCTTGAGTTGAGAATCAGATGCATTCGACATTTGAATTGTAGTTTGGAGAAGTGTCATCATTAGTGGATTGGCCCAAGACCCTTGTAGAGGGGCATCAAAGGAGGGGAGATCATTGTCGTGCCCAAACCCTATCGTATGATGCACTAGCACAACTTGTAGTGGTCGTGTTTGTTGTTATGCAACATCTCGGACAAGCACAAGCTTGTCACATGCGCCAATTTTTTTGCCTCAAGCGACGTACTCACCCTCCCCCCCCCCCCACCAACTCGACCAACGGCCCTTAATTGATTGACTAAAAATCTTTAAAGTAGAAACACCACAAGACACTCTCCCTGTAACAACATAACACAAACATTACAAGAGAACGAACAAATAGTCGCATCACAATGGTCGCAGGAGACCATGCATGTTACTAAGCTTAGTAACAAGCATGGTCTCCTGGGATTAGCTTAGTCGTAGTCATCTGTGACGATGCCCAAGGCCCGTGACTGCCACATGGGCTTAGTCGCAGCATGTGACTAGGCTACGTGATGTGACTTTAATTAGTGCATTTTAAGCTTATGAATGACCTATGAAATGCCCATGTTTATTCGTGAAATGACATGACTTATATGCTTTTATTGAATTTTTGTGCAAAGTGTCATTTTGTTGTCTGGTTGCCACTTTGGAGCCAAATTCGTGGTCTATTGGAGTTGCCTCTGTGCATTTTCAGGTTATGGCATCAAAGTACGGATGACAAGGAGCGCATAGGAGCAAACGGAGGTCATTTGGAGTCCGGACGAGGGAGATATGAGCATTACAAGATCGAGCTTTCTGAAGAGTGCAGGGGTGCACGCCGTGCAGGGGTGCACGCCGTGCATATGTGCACGCCGTGCAGGGGGTGCACGCCGTGCAGGGGTGCACGCCGTGCACTGTCCCCTGCACTATAAATACTCTTGTTTTTGGCCATTTTGGGGATGATTGGATCTCTCTTGAACCCCAAACACATACCCACGAACCCTCAAACCCTAGAACACATTTTTGGAGCAATTTGAAGCCATTGGAGCTAGGATTGAAGCCAACAAACCTTGGGAGAAGTGCTTACAAGTGGAGAAGTGAAGATCATCTCAAGGATTCATCCATGGTGTTCTTGGTGACCATTCTTCCTTCTTTTCTCTTTACTCCCTTGGCCATGTGTGGCTGAGTTTCTAGGGTTCATCTTGGATGGGTAGATTAGTTGTGCTATGATAGAGGGATGATTGTATAGAACTTGCCATGATTGATCTTGGTTGTATGAGGATGATTCCTAGACTTGTTCTTAATGCCATTTTATGCCATGTTTGCTTGATTTGGTCCATTCATTGTGATTTGATGCATGAGAGTGCTTGGATTGCATAGATTGTAGGTCTAGGGATTGAAGTGAGTGTGTTCTAAGAGATTAGACCATCTTATTTCAACCATTTTCACTTGATTTCTCTCTTGGGCATTTTATCGAACACTTGGTGTGCATGTGGATTTTCATTCAATTGAGTTTGAAAAGGCTTTTTGGTGAATCTCTTAGTGTTAGGGCATTGATATGAGAGTGTTGTGCCTAGCCTTGTGGTCATAGAGTCTTAAGAGAGGGTCTTGAGTCTTGGCATTTCATCAAACACTTAGAATGCATCCTTTTTCACTTAGCTTGAGAGCGAGAGCCTAAGTTGAGTGGTATTAGGATAGGGATTTGGTGCTACGATAGTGCATTGAGTCTATAGAAGTGAAATGCATGGTCATCCAAATGCAAACTCGATCTTGGATGGCTTGTTTGTTCAATTAGTCCTCTTGAGCATGATGACACTACCCACCAAGAGAACCCCATTTGTCTTTGATTTGAACCACCTTTCTCTCTTGCTTAGTCTTTGTTAGTATTGCATTTCTTTGCCTTTGTTTCTGAATTTCTAAATCAACCCAAACCAATTTCAAATGTCTAGACCGTCTATGAGAAGTGTGAGTATTGGTTTATGAGAGGACCCCGTGGAATACGACCTTGGTAAAATCCCCTTTTATCAAGTTTTTGGCGCCGTTGCCGGGGACTCTCTCATTCCTTTGAAAGCATTTAGTAGTAGACCGATCTATTCACTTCCTTCCAATTTAGTTTTTGCTCCCTTTTACTTGTTGTTTGGTTTTGTTATTCCGCATTGTCGTATTACTTGGGTGTATTTGTTGTGCTTGTTTGTAGGTATCTTGTACTAGTGCATGAGGCGACTCACTCGTCTTCAAGCACGACTTCAAGGTCTTGCGCAAGTGATTGAGCCACCAACCTTCTCTCCCTCTCATTTGGTTCATAGCGCCACACGCAACAACATGTCTCACCATGAAGATGAAGACAACCTTTCGGAGCATTCTCACCATACCAATGATGATGATCACTCACAAAGGGGTGCAAGACGTACCTTGGCGGATTATGCTCGTCCTACTCTTGAAGGGGCAGCCTCTAGCATTGTTCGAAGACCCGTCAATGCTAGGAACTTTGAGCTCAAGCCTAATATGATCCAAATGGTTCAAAATGGAGTGGTGTTCAATGGCATTGATGGTGAATGTCCATCTAGGCATCTCAAGGACTTCTTGGAGATATGTGACACGGTTAAGAATGACCAAGTTCACCCGGATTGTGTGAGACTCCGGCTCTTTCCTTTCTCACTCAAAGGTAGAGCTAAGTCATGGTTGGAGAATCAACCAAGTAGAGCTTTCACCACATGGGAGGGCCTAGCCGAAGCTTTCCTTGAAGAATTCTTTCCTCCCTATATGACGGATGCAATCCGAGATCGCATCAACCACTTCATACAACACAAGGGAGAGCTCTTCCATGAGACTTGGAATAGGTTCCAAGCCATTCTTCGGTCTTGTCCTCATCACAACTTCGCCGAATGGAGCTTGGCGGACATCTTTGCTAGGTCCCTTGATTTGAGAATACAAGGATGATCAACCAAGCCGCCGGAGGTGACTTAAGGATGCTCACTCCCGAAGATGCTCTAGAACTCTTCGCGGAGATGGCCAACAAGACAAGGAGTTGGTCTCGACAACAACCTCCTAAGTCTAAGTATGGAAGTGACACGCACTATGACTCTCGGTCCGTAAGTGTTGATGCACCAAAGGAGTCGTCTAGCTATGGGAAGAAGCCTAAGTTATCGGGGCACCGAGATGAAGATGATCCAATGATCGCTCTTCTTATGTCTAAGATCGACGCCATGGCTTCACGAGTAAGCAATCTTAGTATGCCTAAGATTCCCTCTAAGCCATCTAAAGTGGGTAATCCACCGGTTGCTTCGGTATTTTGTTGTGAAGGTTGTGGAGGTCAAGGCCACGATGTTAGTGCTTGTCCTTCCGCCACTCCTGAACTTGGCCAAGGCGACCTTGAGGAGGTAAGCTTCGCACAAGGTCAAGGTTTCCATGGTAATTTCAGCCCCCAAGGTAACTATCAAGGTAACTATAACCGACCTTGGTACAACAAGTCTTACCAAGGTAGCCAAGGGACTCAAGGAGGACCCCAAGGTCAAGGGCACCAAGGGGGAAATCAATGGAATCAAAGTGGACATCCAAGTCAAGGTTTCCAAGGTCCTACCCCACCGGGAATGTACAACCATAGAGGTGAAGGACCACCCGGGTTCAACAAGCCTCCTCAAAATAAGGAGGGTGGTTCTTCGATCTCTCAAGAAGACACCAATGCGGCAATGATCCAACTCATCACGAATCAACAAGCTTCAATTGCCAATTTGGAGAACCAATTAGGACATATTTCTAAGGCACTCTCGGAGCGACCCTCGGGTACTTTACCCTCCAACACCGAGGTCAACCCCAAGGTTCCCGAGGAGCTTATGATGGTAACTTTGAGGAGTGGTAAGCAAGTACAAGATGCCATACCTAAGGTGGTAAGTGCTCAAGATGATGATTTGGTTATAGTTGAAGATGTTGACTCCGATGATGACACAGATAAGATTGAAGTTAAAGATAGAGGAGCCAAGGCTAAAGAAGCTTCTAAGATGACCAATAAGGTTGGTTCTCAAGAGGCTACGGCGAGTGCTACTCCGGTCTCTCCTCCCGCACCGGTTGTACCTCCGTACAAGCCTAAGCCACCTTATCCTTCTCGCTTGAAGGCGGATTCCATGGAAAAGGACTTCAAAAGGTTTGTTGAGATTCTTGACAAGGTGCAATTTACAATGCCTTTTGGGGAAGCAATTACAAAGATGCCTCAATATGCAAAGTTCATGAAAGAGATCTTCACCAACAAACGCAAGCTTACGGATGTGACTTCGACAAAGCTCAACGAACAATGCTCGGCCATTCTCTCTAAGAGGCCACCGGAAAAGCTTAAGGATCCAGGTAGCTTTACTATTCCTTGCACTATTGGTGAACATGCAATAAGTAGAGGCTTAGCCGATTTGGGTGCTAGTATCAATGTTATGCCATATTGCATGTTTAAGAAGTTAGGCCTAGGGAAACTAAAACCAACTCAAATGAATGTTCAATTAGCGGATAAATCTGTGACATCCCCTCGTGGTATTGTCGAAGATGTGTTGGTTAAGGTCGGTGCTTTTGAATTCCTTGTGGATTTTATTATTCTAGATGCTATGGGTGGTACCGATGTGCCTTTGATTCTAGGACGACCCTTCTTAGCGACCTCTCGTGCTTTGATTGATGTCTACGGTGGTAAACTTACACTTAGGGTCGATAATGAATGCATGATCTTTGACCGTTCAAATGGCATGGAGTTTACTTTGTCTTATGCTAGTCACCATGATCCTAAGAATCCGCATAAGCTTACTTCGGCTACTAATAGCACTAACCTTGTCCGTCATAGTCTTGCGGAGTTGTTTGCTCTTAGTGATGTGCAGGAGAAAAAGTATGAAGTAAATGAGGCTCCACCTTTCGTGCTTCAAAAGACTCCACCTAAGGCTAAGAAGAAAGGTGTGGAGAAGCCACCCGAGAAGGGCAAGGAAGCCGCACCGTTGGGTGAGACTAGCAAGACTAAGAAGGCACCCGATGAGAGAATTCACTCCAAGTGGTTTGGCCCCTTCTCCATTGCTCACACTTCATCATCCGGGAAATCCGAGCTCACACCTCCTGAAGTCGGTAAGGTTCAATTCAAGTTCCGTGTGCCATGCGAAGGTAATGACTTCGACTTCAAAGAGGTAATGAGTTGGGATGGTTTTACTTAGCTGGTCTGTGTGCTTCGTCGAGCTTAAGACGTTAACCAAGCGCTTCTCGGGAGGCAACCCGAGTGTTTTTCATGTCTTTTCTTCTTGATTTGATTGCATGATTGTGTGTTTTTGTGGTATTCAAGGTCCTTGAGTTGTTGTGGTGTCCTTTGTGGTCTCGTAGGCGTTGAAATTCTGAAGTTCGGGGTCGTTTTGGGTTGATTTGACGGTGTTTTGGTCATTTTTCGTCAAGATAAAAATTTGATTTTAGGCTGAGGAGGTGCACGCCGTGCACCTATGCACGCCGTGCATGATGCACGCCGTGCACCGTGCACGGTTGGTGCACGTGCTGTCCAGGAGGATTCAGAAAAATTTTCAGCTCCAAGGTGCACGTCGTGCCCCCCATGCACGCCGTGCACCCCTGCACGCCGTGCACCCCCTCTGCAATTTTTTTTCCACAATATTTTTCACTGTTTGATTCGTTTGGGGGGTGTTAATGAGGTATTGGGGTGATTATGATTTGGTTTTTCATTGGTATTTATTGTGGTATTTGTTCATGACGGTTTGCCCATGAAAATTGGCTTGTTGAGTTTGGCTAAGTGGTTTGATTGTTGTCATGATTGTTGTGCCATTGGCGTCTTCAATTGTGGTTTGCTGCTTGAGTTCATCGCTTAACAAATTGTGGTTTGCTTGAGTTCATGGTGAATGGTATATTCTCTTGGGATGGTTGGTTCAGGGTGGTGTATGTCATTTTGTTGGGTGTTGCAGGTGATGAATTCAGGGGCTGATTTACCTTCTTTGTGTGAGGAGGGGTGTGTTTGCTCACCACGCATGGGTCTATTTTTGTACATCCCTCCTTACATTATGTGATTTCGTGCTCATATGTTTGCTATTTGTAATATTGCCCGTTTTAACATGCCTAATGCTTAGAGTGGTCCTTAATGAATTGATTTTTGCTAGCATAGGTTGTTGCACTTGAACTTGATGATTTTGAATTGTGCTCAATGTTTTGATCATGTGTTATGATTAGGCGCCTTGATAGGATTTGTGGTTAGGAGTGTGCCCTTCTTGTTGATTCTTGTTTGCACTTTTTTTTGCAGGATGCCTCCTAAGGGTAAAGCAGCTTCTTCATCCTCCGCCCCCAAGCGATCCAAGGCACCAGCTTCCAAGAAGCGGAAGGGACAGACTGGGGAGTCTTCTGCTCCTCCTCCACGGTCGCCTTCGCCGCCTCCAGCTCCTCGTGGCGTCGACCCTCCTGAGTCAGTGGTTCAGAGGATCTTCGACTTCGACCCCAGGGATCGGGCTTACAGTCGTTATCAGGTTATGGCAAGATGGCCCGTGGCGAGACAGGGTAGATTTGATTTTGAGGGGTTGCAGAGTCATGATGGTTGGTTGGATGCTTTGAAGACTTTGGCTGATGGAGCCGGTATTTGGCCGCTCTTGGAGGTTGACGAGAGGGCATATGAGTGGCCTACAAAGGAGTTCCTGGGCACCCACGACCACCACCCCACTGAGAGCCACAGGATCACTCACCACTTCTCAGGACTTTGGATTTTTCCTTTCTTTTATTTCTGTTTATGACTGCATGTTTTGTTGTGTTTGACTTCTGATTTTCTCTTTTCATTTCTGGCTTTGAACTTGTCATGTTGTTGGATCACACATCTCATCCGTACTCTCATCTTGTCGACTATGGGTTGTGTTTGAGTGGTGTGCCCTTCCTTGTTTTCTACAGGTACCCCTGATTCAGGTCCTCGTCCTGAACAGGTTACTTGACCCGGGATTCCATCTCCGGCTTCTCTTCTTCACCGCGCGGTATATTCGTTCCACCTTATCCTCTCTCTCTCTTGATCATTGAGGACAATGCTCATGTTAGTCGTAGGGGAGTTTGAGGTTTGGTGTGATTATTTGTCGGTAGAAGTCTAAAGCTATGTTTTGATGTGTTGCATGATCTTAATTGAATATCGAATTCCTCTATTGTAGAATCGTTCGGTTCTTGACTTTTGGTGTTTAATTGACTTCAAGTTTTCACAATGACGTTTAGACTGTCCTACTTAGAACCTATAACCAGCATGTTAGCACTAATATCAAATGAGTCTGGGCCAGAACTGAGATTTTATCACTCTTGTATGTTGGTTGACTGGTTTGATACGTGTTTTTGTACCGCTCGATAACACCGGTCTAAGATGATGAAGGCAATCAGAATTTTCACCCCTTTTCCATGTCTTTCTTTACCCTTTTTTTGATCCTTCGTGATTGTGGCTTGAGATTAGACGGAATCCAATTCGAAATCTTGTGTGGAAGTTGTAAAGGGCTAAGGATCAAGTGGCTAAATTGTGAAAAAAAAAATGCTCAAAAGAAAAGCTAGGCAAGCTCGGCACCTAAGTGAAGTGTCGGGTTGAGCACTAAGCAAAAGGGCAAAGGCTGTGAGCTAGGCAGGTTCAACACCTAAGTGAAGTGTTGAATCGAGCACTAGTATGCAGTAAGAAAAAAAAAAAAAAGAAAGAAAAAGAGTTCTCAAATGTAGCCCTTGATCCTAGCCAGAGTTTGTAAAGTGCGGATCTAGAAGCGGATGAAGTCGAGTCGATAGCCACATCATAATCACTCGCCACTTACGATCCATGTCCCGATTTCAAGTCCTTTTGATTAGAGTTGGTGTTGTCGTGGTCGGTTTTGCTGTGTCCCAATCAACCACTACTTGAAGTGTGCAGAAATTAGTGAGGTTTAGCTTGTTTGGTTGATGTTCTTGCATGTGTAGGTTTAGTTTGTTCGTGGAACAGTTTAAGCTAAATTGTGATTGCTTGAATCTCAATGGACCGAACTTGTCATTTGTGAACTTGGATGTTTTCTAATTCATTTGCTTGAGGACAAGCAAAGCTTAGTCGTAGGGGAATTTGATGTGACTTTAATTAGTGCATTTTAAGCTTATGAATGACCTATGAAATGCCCATGTTTATTCGTGAAATGACATGACTTATATGCTTTATTGAATTTTTGTGCAAAGTGTCATTTTGTTGTCCGGTTGCCACTTTGGAGCCAAATTCGTGGTCTATTGGAGTTCCTCTGTGCATTTTCAGGTTATGGCATCAAAGTACGGATGACAAGGAGCGCATAGGAGCAAACGGGAGGTCATTTGGAGTCCGGACGAGGGAGATATGAGCATTACAAGATCGAGCTTTCTGCAGAGTGCAGGGGTGCACGCCGTGCATATATGCACGTCGTGCAGGGGTGCAGCCGTGCATATGTGCACGCCGTGCGGGTGCACGCCGTGCACTGTCCCCTGCACTATAAATACTCTTGTTTTTGGCCATTTTGGGGATGATTGGATCTCTCTTGAACCCCAAACACATACCCACGAACCCTCAAACCCTAGAACACATTTTTGGAGCAATTTGAAGCCACTTGGAGCTAGGATTGAAGCCAACAAACCTTGGGAGAAGTGCTTACAAGTGGAGAAGTGAAGATCATCTCAAGGATTCATCCATGGTGTTCTTGGTGACCATTCTTCCTTCTTTTCTCTTTACTCCCTTGGCCATGTGTGGCTGAGTTTCTAGGTTCATCTTGGATGGGTAGATTAGTTGTGCTATGATAGAGGGATGATTGTATAGAACTTGCCATGATTGATCTTGGTTGTATGAGGATGATTCCTAGACTTGTTCTTAATGCCATTTTATGCCATGTTTGCTTGATTTGGTCCATTCATTGTGATTTGATGCATGAGAGTGCTTGGATTGCATAGATTGTAGGTCTAGGATTGAAGTGAGTGTGTTCTAAGAGATTAGACCATCTTATTTCAACCATTTTCACTTGATTTCTCTCTTGGGCATTTTATCGAACACTTGGTGTGCATGTGGATTTTCAATTGAGTTTGAAAAGGCTTTTTGGTGAATCTCTTAGTGTTAGGGCATTGATATGAGAGTGTTGTGCCTAGCCTTGTGGTCATAGAGTTTTAAGAGAGGGTCTTGAGTCTTGGCATTTCATCAAACACTTAGAATGCATCCTTTTTCACTTAGCTTGAGAGCGAGAGCCTAAGTTGAGTGGTATTAGGATAGGGATTTGGTGCTACGAGAGTGCATTGAGTCTATAGAAGTGAAATGCATGGTCATCCAAATGCAAACTCGATCTTGGATGGCTTGTTTGTTCAATTAGTCCTCTTGAGCATGATGACACTACCCACCAAGAGAACCCCATTTGTCTTTGATTTGAACCACCTTTCTCTCTTGCTTAGTCTTTGTTAGTATTGCATTTCTTTGCCTTTGTTTCTGAATTTCTAAATCAACCCAAACCAATTTCAAATGTCTAGACCGTCTATGAGAAGTGTGAGTATTGGTTTATGAGAGGACCCGTGGAATACGACCTTGGTAAAATCCCCTTTTATCACTACGGTCGGTGACGAGCTTAGTCGTAGGCACCTGCGACTAAGCCCAGAGCCTGAGACAAGCTTAGTCGTAGGCGCCTGCAACTAAGTCCGGCCTGACCACTTGGTTTGACCGGATTTAGTCACAGGCTTCCTGCAACTAAACTCCCAAATGACTACCCCCTCCATCTGGTTTGTCCTCTCATTTGTGTCATTGTCACCGAATTTCTCTCATCTCCTCTGCACTTTCTCTCAATTTTCGACTTATTTTTCTATTTTTTCTAAGGATTTCATCCCCAAATATATTATTTTTTTTTGATTTTGGTTGTTTTTATTAATTTCGAACCATATTAATGATTCACATGCTGGTTTTGTTGCTTCATGGTCTGGAAGTAACCATTTTCTCTTCTTCTCGACTTATATCTCTGTTTTTCGTAAGGATTTCATCTTTGAACCTGTTGTGCTTCATGTATTTTGATTTTGTTTATGGTTGTTTTATTAATTTTGAATCATATTTTGATTTGCATGCTAGGTTTAGTTGCTTCACATCTCGAATTCGTCATTTTGTCCCTCTTTGTTGATGATTTCTTCTTGGTAAGGGTAATTGATAACGTGCAAAACAGGGTATCAAATAACTATCCCACAAAGGTAGGATAGATCGTATTTCACGGGTTTCTTCTTCACGTTTACTCAAAGTATTTCAGCAATTATTTGGGTTTTATCAAGTTTTGTGGTGTGAGTTCCACGAATTTCTAGTTCTAGCATGTAAAGAAAAGAAAACTAATTGAGAAGGACAGATTGATTGATTGGTTTTGGCCGATTAAAAAGACGATAGCTTAGATTTTAAATTCCCCTAAGATCACCAAGGCATTGGCAATCACAAGATCGGCAGATATCAGACTCAATTCAAACAATTCTTATTCACCGCCATAGCTCCTTACCCTTAGGTCTAAGTTCACGAACATTCGCTACTATTGAACTAGCTACCAAGATTAATTAACTGTTCGTGCGTTCGCTTCTGCAACGGATAATTCATTGGTGCACCTGATTGATTTTAGTAAGCTATTCTTGAATCGATTAACCCTAAACAGCTCCTACGAGAGGAGTGAATTCGAAGTTCTAGAACAAGATGGACGTTCGCCAACTATCATTTATTCTAACAAGAATCTAGTCTAGATGATTAGGCCAGAAAAGAAACAGCTTTTAAGAACGAATTAAATATGAATAAGAGAAAGTCTGAATTGAAATCTAATTACCGTTGATCCGTGACCGCTTTAAAGCCTCGGGTCACTTAGGGTTCATCTCATCTAATCTATAAGAGTTTAGCTACTTATGTCTGGCAAACAAAATTCAAAAACTACAGAATAATTCATCTTAAAATAAAGGAAGAACAGAAGGAATCTGAAAAACAAACCTAATTTCGAATGACTCCGTGAAGCTTCGATCTCGAGAATCTTCAACTCCTAGCTTAGAGCGTCTTCCGGGATGGATTGATGGTGTCAGGATCTCTCCGATAGCTCTGAAATACTCTTTCAACTCTCTCTAAGTCGTAGAAAATCTCTAAAAATCGAATAATGAATGAAGAATCTCTTTTTCCTTTCTATATCAAATACCCCAAAATCCGAAAAAATCCGGATTTCCAGCAAAAAGTGCGATGGGAGGACCCAAAAAGTGCGCCGACGCACTTTTCTGTGCAGCCGGATGCATTTTTTACTGGAAGAAATTTCAGCTTCTTATTTTGGTGATTTCCGCTCCGTCCGAACTCCGAATTGGTCCCCGTTTGAAGCACTAGACTCGTGAGATAGTCCTCTACAATGTGGTAACTTGGAGGCTTAACAAAATACTCATAAACAAGGTAAAATAACCAAAATATGAACAATGTACGCACTTGAAGTTGAGAATCGCATAGTTAACACATTTACGCCAAATACTCATCATAATTGCATCAATGGGTGTGAAATGTGGTTAATATGGGAAGATAAACACTATAAATCTAGGCCTCGTTTTCCGTTGTGGATTTGAGTGCAGGAATTGACCAATTTCGACGGCTTTGTCCAATTCCTTGTTTTCCGATGACAATTGGTTCGTACAATGTTGGCGGCTTTGAAAGTCGGAGTGGGCCCAATTGCTGCCAAACCCATTAATTCAATTGCTGTACAATTGTACCCACTGGAACCTATAATAGCGTCGGTCGGACCTATAATAGCGTCGGTCACAACCGACGCTAAATGCTACTGCAGGTCAACGCGTGGTTGACCAGACACCCGCGTTTTAGCGTCGGTCTAGCAATTTAGCGTCGGTCAGACATATCGATCGACGCTATTTGCTAACCACTGAGCCGGTTGGTGGTTCGATCGAAATACTATAGCGTCGGTTGGCACGCGTTTTAGCGTCGGTTGACCAAACGCCCGACGCAAAAGTTTAGCGTCACCAAATCTAGCGTCGATTTAGCCGACCGACGCTATTTATTTTGGCGTCGGTCATGACCGACGCTAAAATGCGTGTATGACCGACGCCAAACAGCTGTTTTTTGTAGTGCAAATTGGAGGGTTTTACCCAATATTGGCGGCTTTGTTGGTGTTTGTCGACAATACCCCTCAATATCCTTTTCTTCTATTCTTCTATTTCCGAACGCCACTTTTTCACAGAGCAACAACTCTGCCTTTTCCGACTGCTGCGACTGCTATCTCTGCTCTTACCGACTGCTCTCCAACAGAGGAATAAATCTGACCAGAGGTAAGTCTTCTCTCCACTCTCGACTCAACTCTCATTCTTTTTCTTCTTCGAGCTGTGCTCTCGTTTTTGTTTCTTCAACCTAATTTCAGTCTTCTTTACCCATAATGAGAAGACTATGAATCAGTTGTTTCATCAACCTGATTTCTCTCAGCTCTCGTTTTTTATTCTCTCTACTGTACACTTTGCTCTTGTTTGTTATATTCTTTGACATGTGCTTTTGTTCCATCCTACTGTATAAATTTAGGATTGCACAAACACAATATGAACTAGTGTCATCAAATTACCCCACACTTAAACTTTTGCTTGTCCTCAAGCAAAGTAAATTTAGAAACACGCTCAAATTCATAAATGACGAGACTATTCAAATTGAAGTTCAATCCTAACAATTCGGCTTAGACTGTTCCACGTAGAAAACGTAACCTACACATGCAAGAACATCAACAAACAAGTCTAGACCTCACAGTTTTCTTGCACATTTCAAGTAGTAGTTTATTAGAACGTGTTTCTTGTCAAAAGCTTGCAAATTAATCACAAATTACCTAGCTATGGCAACACCAACTCTAATCAAAAGGTCTTAAGCTCGGACCATGATGCAGATTAGGTGGAGGTAGGAAATATTTGGGGAATAGTGAGTGAACGTGACGTGGCTATCGACTCAACTTCATCCGCTTCTAGACCTGCACGTTACATGTTCTAACTAGGACCGGTTCAAATAACAATTTCTTTCAAGATTATCGCCTTCTTCTATCTATTTACTAAGTACTAGTGCTCAATCCGAACACTTCGCTTAGGTGTTGGACCTACCTAGATCACATCATTTGTGCCTATGCTAGTGCTCGACCTGAACACTTCACTTGATGTCGGCCTTGCCTAGCTTTCTTTTCAGCACTTAATTCAATTAAAATTAATTGATATCTTCACAAATTTTTAAAATTCAGCTACTTGATTTGAAAATTTAGCCACTTGATCCTAGCTAGTTATAACTTTTACATAAGATTTCGTATTGAATTTTCGTCTAATCTCAAGCCATAATCACAAAGGATCAAATATGGAATGAAAACATGGAGGAGAGCTGAAAATGTGTATAAACCAACAAATAGGCCAAGGCTCAACGGGGTTATCCTTAAAGGAAAACGATGTTGGGTAGGTTTTTTTGCTGAAAATGGTGAAATCTCTAAGTGCCTTTCTCATCCTAGGGCGGTGTTATCGAGCATTTTTTTTAAATAAGTATTAAGCCACAAGTCATTCAATTCAATTAATTCATATTTCAACTACAAGACTCATTTAATATCAGTGCCAGCACACTAGTTACAGGTTCTAAGTGGAACAGTCTAAGCGTCATTGTGAGAAATTGAAGTCAATTTAATATTGGAAGTAAAAAATAGAGCATATTTCAATCAGAGAAGTCGCATAAAAATCACACATCCCCTCAAATAGATAAATCCCACCCCACACTTAATCTGGACTGTGTCCTCACAGGACTAAAGCGAGTCAGAGCAATACGGAATACCTGGAGTGTGATGGAGGACGTCGATGATGGGGATGGACAGCTCGGAGCGGAGCGAAATAGCTATGTGTTCTTACACAAAAAAAAGATCAAAAGGAAACCGGGACAAGTGTCCCGGATCCACACAGAATAAAATCGAAACGAAGAAGGTTAGGGGAAATGTTTTTTAATAATATTTTTTGAAAAGTGCGCCCGACTGCCTAGAAAAGTACGCCGGAGCATTTTTTTCGTGCTCCCAGGTCCACTTTTTACTATTCCCGGGAGCGGAAATGTGCAATTTCTGTCAGAATGTTTTTTTAAATGACAAAAAAAATCGGAAATCAAATTTCAAGGTGACTAGGACAAAAAACTTCTACAATCTGACAAACAACGCTACCACAAACTCTACTAAAAAATTCAAAGGACTCCAGCCTCGGGTTGCCTCTCGAGAAGTGCTCTCTTTTAACGTCTTTGAGCTAGACGATACCTAGATGAGGACCAGGAGGCGTCCCAACTCAGAACTTCCTTCACAATGGGTAGGGTAGAGTCAGGGTATGGGGTCAACCGTACCCTTACCCTCAGGGTATAACTTTGGAAATACCCTACCATTTACCCTACGGGTTTTCAACTATCCTACCCTTACCCTACCCTACAAATACCCATATGGTTCGTGGGTACCCTAGATATTTTAATATATTCTTATAAACAATTTTATCGATAATGATTATACCAAAACACATCATTCTCAACCACATAAATAAAATAAAAAATATTATATAAGCACTATATATATATATATATATATATATATATATATGGTGAACACTCCGGTGCACCCGGTGCACCGAGTGCACCCGCTTGCGTTTATGCTATCTAGAGTCGTATTTTCATTGAATTGAACTTTTAAATCAATAGATTTAATCTTAATAAGTCTAAATTGAGCTTAGTTGGAATTTTTAGTCATCATAGTATAAGATTATACCTAATGTTCTTTAGGTTTCCTTCTATAGCGGTATTTTTTCCCAATATGATAGATCATCAGGTCTACCAAATTAGTTTTTCGTTCAAATCGCTCTATGTATCTTTTAACGACATGTAGATACTTATCCTCGAAAAAACAAGATTTTAAAAACATATTTATCTATCAAAACGCAAGCGGGTGCACTCAGTGCACCGGGTGCACCAGAGTGTTTTCCTATATATATATATATTAGTCAATAAAGTAATGTTATACAAATATTACGATCAATTTATACTATCATCATCATTATACATTCTAAATCAAAAGTTGAATCATGTGTAAGTAAATAATTAATGGTTATAATATGCTTTTATATTAGTTAATTCTGAATCATCTCACGAATCAACCGTAGACAATAGTTTATTTGGTAATTTTACATAAAAAATACTTAGATTTATAGTGAGGTTAAGGGTAGGGTATTTTACGGGCAGGATTTTGGTCATATCCTTACCCTACCCTTACCCTACTTTTCCAACTAAGAGAATACCCTTACCCTACCCTTACCCGGTCAACACAGGGTATTATCCTCGTTGACCGGGTAGGGTAGGGTAGGATACCATAGGGTAGGGTATCAATTGCCATTTCTAACCTCCAGTCAAGAGAAATCGCCTACCATCGGCGTGAGTAAGTTGGGTTCTACCATCGGGGAGGTTGTCGGTGACCTTGAATGGCCCAAGCAAATCCTTCAGGTGCATGTTTCCGTCTGGTGGCTTGGCGGATGATGGAGGGGAAATTGGCTTCTAAGTTATCCTCGTATTCACTTTGCACGCTCATGCGCTTCTCCATTATCTCTAACTCATTGCGTTCCACCAATGGGTACCTTCTGTACCTCTTTCTCTTTTGGCTTCCGTGCTAGAGGCTTGATCATTGGGTGGGTCGCCTGCTCAATACCTGTCATAAAAATCTTTGAAGAAACGCTAGAGTTTTCATTAGCACTAGAGTTGGCTGAGACCAACTCCACAAAATCAATAGATAAACAATGTGTTCTTGCTTAGTAGAATATTACATACCGTCCTTGAGCGGAATGTCACACTATCCTTTCAGACCCTTAAAGACAACAAGCCATGCTTGCAACCGATGGTCGCGCCGGTTGTTGCCAGGAATGGTCAGCCTAGGAGGAGGGTAACATCTACCTCCAGGGTATCCATCACGACAAAATCAGCTAAAATAGTGAACAGACCACAATGAACAGGTACATCCTCTATTATTCCCCAAAGTGGTTTTACAGATCTATCAGCTAACACAAGATGTAAACTAATCGGCTTCAATTCACCTAGATTCGATTTTTCATATAAGCAAGTAGGCATTACATTTATAGAAGCACCTAAATCAGCTAAGCTACGATCAATTTTAATACCATTGATAGTGCAAGATAAAGTAAAAGAATCAGGATCGCGAACCTAGCTGGAGGGGTATGGATGGTGAGCGGCATAGGATGGTAGAGCACTCCTCGTTAAGGGAGACAGAAGACGCCTCTCCCTTCTTCTTGTTCTTCGTAATATCCTTCATGACTTTTCCGGGCTGTGGTATCGTCTTTGTGGTATCATTGAGGGGCATCTTGAGCTCCGTGTTCTTGAAATATGAGTACCACTTTTTGTATTGGGGGTCGAAGGTCTTCATCTTCATGGCCCGAGGAAACGGGATCTTAGGCCGATAAGGAGGAGAGGTGGTATAGGAACCGACTTCGGAGGAGGCGGGGAAGTCACCTCCTCCTCTTCTTCTTTGTCTTCTTCCTCGATCTCTGGCATGTTAATGATAATGTCATCAGGAACCATGACCGGATCAGGGGTAGGACCAGCTAGTTACTTGCCACTTCTTGTCGAGATGGCATTGACATGCTCAATCTTGGGATTCAGGTATGTTTGGCTCGGCAACTGTCCAGTGAGACGACCACTTGAAAGGAGGTTGACGACGTTGTTGAACTGATTCTCCATCCTCTGTCCTTGATTCACGGTTGCTTGAACTTTAAACTGAGCATCGTGGTCGTCTAGTCTGGCCATGATCAGATTGAGCTTCTTATTGGTGAAGAGATTTTTAGGCCCCAACACCAAATAAACCTGAGAGTTCTCAGAGTCGTATTTCCCACGGGTCTACTCAAGCTACATTACTCAGTTTAGTTCTGCTAGTCAGCGAAATCGTTTTGATTGAAGATTTGATTAATTTAGAAAAATGTAAAAACTAACTAACAACTAAAACACAAATTAACAAGTAGGATCAACGGTAGGGAAGAGGTCTTTCTTGGGTTTGTATCTAACTAAGAAATTATGAGAAAATGCAGCTACAGAATTGGCAGGACATGGATGACAATCAGTTTCAGGTTCTAAGTGTTGGGTCGGTCGACTCTACAACCAAAAACCACATGCAACACACCCTAACTCGCATTCAACCAATAATCCAATAGCAAACTGAACAGAAAACCTAAAACAGGAGAACTGTAGAAAACCTCGAATTACAGGGAAGTCTAAGAACGGGGCGACAAGATAACAAAATAGATCATCAATCATCATTAATCCACAATTCAACGTATCAACTCATAATCTCAAAGAAATCAACAAAACCCAAGTAAGAAAAGAAAACCTAACTACTCATGAGATTAATCAGAAAGAAAGCTGCAAACTGCCGATTCATCAAGGTTGGCCTTGATTCTTCTGCTATTAACGAGCTGATCTTCAAACAATTAACTCTCTCACTTGTATCCATCGTCGTCTTCAATTCGAAGTTGTCAAACTGGGAATTAAATCCTAGCTCCTTTCTTTTTTCCTTCCTCTCTTCTGCGTACCCCCCTTCTCCTTTTCTCTACTCGCTGTACGAATGGCCAAAAGGCTGAATTATTTCCCCCTGCAATTACCACGCTGCCTCTGTTTTTTTCCTGGCCGAAGCCAACTCAATATTGTCTCTCACAGCCCAATCCCCCGTCTCTCTACTGCTACTCTTCCTTTTATATGTAATGATTATTATTGGGTGGGCTTTTTAAATGAAGAGATGAGAATTGGGTCATCTTCATTAGGAATAAAACCCATAAATCCATTGTCATGGTGATGACGTGATGGGATGATTGGATAGAAATCCCACCAATGCCTCCCTTTATTTATGTGATGATTCATGATCATGGTGGTGGCCCAACTCCAAATAATTTTCTAGTTCGTTCAAACTTAAACCAGTTCAATCTCCAACGTCGTATATATCATGAAATGCATAAAAAACATACAAAACGACATAAAACGACCCACCGACCAAAAGGTACAAAATTCACGCAAAATCATGCAAAATGGTCAAGTAGAGTACAAAAATGCCGCCTAATGAGGGATTGAATACACCAATATTTGGGTGCATCACTTATCTATCTCGCTCTCCCTAGATTCTTGTTGAACCGTCTTCTAGGGTTGTTGTCCTCCGGTGAACCTAGGTGGTCCTTGTAAGTGCTGTTGGAGTACTGATTTTGGTGATTGCCAAGTGCTGAACCGTAGTTGCCTTGATTTCAGTGTGGTGCCTGATAAGTGTAACACCCGTCCCGAATCAACCCGGTGAAACCCATGGTTGAACCGTTCTTGAGTATTACTAAGCGATAAAACAACATAATTCACAAATGCAATCAAGCTTTGATTAAAACCAACAAGAAGGCCTCCAATAATCCGTGAAAACCACAAAGAAATCGTGTACAGTCTCATCCCAACATAAAACCATAAAAACCAACATAAACTCGAAAGTTACATAAATCCATAGAAAATCCCCCAAAATATCCAAAGTCAACTGAAATATGAAACAGGTCAACTCCAAGTAGGCTCCAGTCTTCACCTCATAGCTTCAGTCCAGAACTTCTCGAAATCCACCCTCAACTCTGAACACCGACACCACTCTCACTAGCCACGAGATCCTGAAAGGGAGAAAGGGGATCAATTTCCTATTGAAATTGAGTGAACCCACCGGGCCTACCTACACGTTGGCCTATTCTATGGAGCGGTTCCAACTCCGCACAAGACATACAACAATGGAACCAACCTAACTCCTTTCCATATTTTATTTCCCTAAAAACAGTCTAGGTGATCACGTTGGTCAATTCTCGCTCACATGCACAATTCTAGCAATAGCATAATATTGAACAACACACCAATCCACAGCACTCACACACAACATCAATATGTCACATCCATCAACCAAAGCACAACCACAAACACAATCACACAAACAATCACATTCATATTATCTAGGTGAGTTATTAGGCGCCATAAGGAGTTTATCCCGCACCACCCCTGCCGGCCTGACGCACCTCTCTCCCCTGGAGAGGTCCAAGACGCATCCTCTCCCTTGGAGGATACCACGAGACCTTTCCCTTGAAGGAATCGTAAACTTGACTCAACCAAACAAATCACACCTTTCCCTTGAAGACGTGACCGCACCTCTTTCCCTCGAAGTGGCACTTAGCACCTATAGTGCAGTATTAGGGGGCAGTGCAGGCTCCTTCAGTTTCAATCGTTCACATTTAACAAATTCACCACAGTTCACAGTTGCAACTAGTCACAGCTCATCACTCCGACAATACCACATCACATTTCCAACACATCTCATCCAGTCCAAATCAACACATTCAACTCAACACCCAACTAAGGTAACCGGCTAGCTCACCGGCCACCCCCACCTGCAAGTACAGGGGAGGCCATGTCATGAGTCTAGGGGTCACCCACCTGTTCCTCATACTCAGAGCAACCCCACGTTGGCAGGGCTACTCTCCTGCATCCACAACTGGCAATTCATAACATCAAGGCACTTGCACTCATTTCCCAATCACCCTAACTCTCATTTCTATGTCAATCCATTAGTCAGTTCATTTCAGCCCACACCCAACCACATCGTAGCAATCAACAACAACAATCAACCACGACAATCATCTATAGCAAATCAAGCATATTCACAGTACAATTTATCCCCTTTTACACTCATCATTTTCATGCATCTCCTATGTTTAATCTAGGTCGAAATTGGAACTCCTCACACTGTCCAAACTATCTACACAACGCTAAGCCCTCACCTGGAATAGAAGACGAGGCTCTAATCGTCTTCTAGTTCCTCAGAAACCTGATTTCCCAACCACCAAACTCGTAGCTCTACCCTTCCTCACTGCTCACGACCTACACCCAGAAACCAAAAATGGAGGTTAGCGATCTTTTCTCCTCGTCGCTAAGAATCCATAACAACAAACGGAACTCAATTCCGACCTCTACAGCTCCCGGAATCGCCCTTTGAAGATTGCTAGAAGTTGGTTCATCAAAGAATTTCGCGGAGAGAGAAAATAAGTTGAAACTTATGGATTTCCGTGCAAATCCGCCCTTTTATATGCAGGTCAAGAAACACGGCGTGTTTCTTTACACTACACGGCGTGTTTTATAATACACGACCGTGTACCATGAACTGGAAGTTTCGACGAGAATTGCACGAATTAGTGCAAGACCGTGTATCTCACAACACACAACGTGTTTTATAACACACGACGTGTGTTCTTCACAGTCCAGCACACTCACTTGTATCCTCAACCCGACCCAAACCCGAACGTCCTGAACCTCAATGGGACCTCATAAGCACTGATTCTAGCACTCCAGTCAACCGAACTTGAGTCTCAACCCGTTTGGTTGGGCGGGGATGTTACAAGTCTCCACAACTTCAAGGATTTCATCCCCGAAATCATCCTTAACTCATCCCATCGACATCATATCAAAACACAGCAGAATTGCAGCAATTTAAGCATCATATCAACCCCCGAATCCTCTAACGACAACGTCACAACCCTACCTCAAACTACCTAACTATTCCACACCAGAACCCATCATCCTCAAGCCACCCGGAACATCAAACATCCCATCGCTCCCCTAGAACCAACACCACCATAAACAACGGAAAGACACACTCACTAAAGGGAAACCATACCTGAATTATAAGCTTCTACCAACTCCGGATACTGTCTCTTCATACTCTCCACGGTCTCCCAAGTAGCCGACTCGCTCTCGTGGTTCCTCCATACCACCTTGAGCTGCGGAATCTGCTTATTCCTCAAAACCCGCACTTGCCTATCCATTATCGCTACTGGCTTCTCCTCATAACTCAAGTCTTGCTCAATCTCCACTTCCTCCGGCTGAATTACATGTGAAGGGTCTCCGTAATACCGCTTAAGCATGCTCACATGGAACACGTTGTGTATCCTCTCCAACTCACTCAGCAATGCCAGCACATAAGCCACCGGACCCGACTTAGCTAGAATCTCATAAGGACCGATGTACCGAGGTGCCAACTTCTCCTTCCTACCAAAATGCATCAGCCCCTTCCACGGTGACTGATGAACGTCGCAGAAGCGGTTGATCAAATACTACAAAGCTAACAAGAGCTAAGAAGATCGTATTCCAGGGGTCTTCTAAGATTGACTACTTCAAAACTGGCAAAATACTTGAAAGCAAACAAGTTGTGCGTGGTGTGAGTTCCACGACTTCTATTTCTAAGAAATGCAGAGAAATTAAAACAGATTAAACTAAAGCAGATTGGAAATTAGGGTTTGAAAACAAGGATGACAAACGAACTTAGACTTTGAATCCCCCTTCGTTCCCCAGAGCATTGGCAATCAACAGATCGGCGGATTTCGATTCTCATTCAATCAATTACTAAGACACCACCATAACTCCTTACCCTTAGGTTTAAGACCGGCGAACGTTCGCTCTATCCGTTCTAACTACCAAGATTAACTAGCCGCCCGGGTACGGTCGCCTCTCGCAACGACTTAATTAACTGGTGCAATTACTAATGATTAATGAGTTACTCTTGCAGTGAATTAACCCTAACCGGTTCCTACGAAAGGCACGCTCCAATTATAAGGTTAATTGTTCAATTTGATGTTCTAAAGTAAGGCGAGCGTTCGCTTCTATCCTTAGCTTAACCAGAATCTAATCTAGGTGATCAATCCAGACAAGAAACATGAACAATGAAGAACAAATCAAACATGAAAAAGAACTGATTGAATTTCGAATCTAATCACCGCCGATCCGTGACCGCTTTAAAGCCCTGGGTCACTTAGGGTTCATCTAGTCTAAGCTCTAACGAGTTTAGGTACTCATGATTATTACAAAAGAAACAAAGACAAAGAGAGAGTTCATCATCCAGAGGAAGAACAAAAAAGAATCTGAAAAACCTAATTTTGACGACTCTGACAGACTTCGATCTTCGGTAAATAACACTCCTAGCTCCTGTTCTCCGAGATGAAAGGGATGGTGTCACGATCTCTTTCCGGCTCTTCGAACTCTAACTCTTCAATCCAGAACTCCAGAGAATCCTCAAAAACGTAATTATGACTGATATCTTATTCTGGGCCGCCGGGTTAAGTATTTATACTTAACCCTAATTAATCCAGATTCCTCTACTATTTTCGCCGAAATTCTCAAGGAATTTTCGGTGAAAATTCCTTTGCAAATGAAGGGATAATTTTCGCTCTTCTCTGGACTTCATTTTCGGTCTGAAAACTTCATCTTTTCGTCGAAGCTGATTTGTGCTGATATTTTCGCCGAAAACACTAGGTGATTTTCGGCGAAAATTCCTTTGTAATCCGGGCAGGTATTTGCTTGAATTTGATTGGCTCCTTTGATCGATTCTGGTTCAGTTCCTTGATGTTCCAATGCCTTAGACACGTCCTTGGTTACTTATTCGACGGCAAAAACCTGTGCTAACATAAAAACACTAGAAAACCATCAAATAGACCCGAAACGGGCCAAGGTAACACAAATGGCACGAGATAGGGCAATCAATTGAATATTCGTTATTCTACCCTAAAAACCATGTCTTAAGCAAAGAAATGTCGCTTAAATGAGGCTGATAATCACGCCAAATCGAGTGTCATCAGCGACACCTTCAAGAATACCTTCTCTCCCACATCAAAACTCAGCTCTCTAGCACGACCATCTGTATACGCATTTTGCCTATCTTGAGCCGCTCTCAACCTATCCTTGATAACCTTAACACGATCAGCTGTCTCTTGCACAACTTGAGGACCCGACAACACCCTCGCACCTTCCTCATCCCAACACAATGGCGTCCTACACTTCCTCCCATACAAAGCCTCCAAAGGGGCAGACTTCAAACTACTATGATACGAGTTATTGTAGGCGAACTCAACCAAAGGTAGCAATTCAGTCCAAGGAGTTTGAAACTCCATGGCACAACTCCTCCAAGGTAAGGATCGTCCTCTCCGATTGTCCATCCGTCTGAGGATGATACGCCGTCGAGAATTTGAGCTTAGTTCCCAACGCCATATGCAGCCCTTCCCAAAAGTGAGACGTGAAACTCGGATCACGATTAGAGACGATGGATTGGGGAACCCCATGCAACCTCACCACTTCCTCTATATACAACTTGGCTAACTCCTCCACACTCGGCTTAAACCGAATGGGTATGAAATGAGCAACTTTCGTCAAGCGGTCGACTATTACCCACACAACATCTTCCCCTCTCTAGTCGACGCAAAACCCGACACGAAGTCCATGACGACGTTCGGAAACTTCCACTCCGGAATTGGTAGAGACTGTAGTAACCCACCCGGAGCTCTATGCTCCACCTTCGCCTTCTGACAAACCAAGCAAGTTGCCACATAACGAGCCACATCCTTCTTCATTCCCGACCACCAAAAACTCAACTTCAGGTCATTGTACATCTTAGTCGTTCCGGGGTGCATAACATACATCGCAGAGTGAGCCTCTTCTAATATCCCCTTCTTTAGCTCCTCTACCTCCGGCACACACACTCGACCCTTGCACTTCAACAACCCGCCATCTACCTCGAACCCATTATCCAAGCCCTTCTCAACTTCTTCTCGAATAGCCACAAGAGTAGTATCCTTGAGCTGTTCCTCACCAATCCTATCATTCAACATGGGCCGGATACTAAGCTTAGCAACCAAACCCCCTACATCATCCATCTGCATCTCCACTCTTAGAGCCCTCAGGTCAACCAACTCTTTCCGACTTAAAGCATCAGCCACTACATTTGCTTTACCAGGGTGGTAATCAATGATGCAATCATAATCCTTCAAGAGCTCTACCCAACGCCTCTGCCTACCATTCAACTCCTTTTGATCCATAAGATGCTTAAGACTCTTATGGTCGGTCATAATCTTAAACATCTCACCGTACAGATAATGCCTCCACAACTTCAAGGCAAACACCACTGCTGCTAACTCCAAGTCATGGTCGGGTAATTCACCTCATGCACTCTACGCTGACGTGAGGCATAGGCAACAACCTTCCCATTCTGCATAAGCACACACCCCAACCCTTGCAGTGAAGCATCACTAAATACCACATATTCGCCACCTTCCACCGGCAAGGTCAACACCGGAGCCGAGGTCAACCGCTTCTTCAACTCCTCAAAGCTCTTCTGACACGCCTCACTCCACTCATACTTTGACTCCTTCCTCAGTAACTTATGCAAGGGAGATGCTATGGTAGAGAATCCTTCAACAAACCTTCGATAATACCCAGCCAAACCCAAGAAGCTCCTCAATTGTGACACGTCCTTGGGTGGTGACCAATTAACCACCGCTTTGATCTTCTTTGGGTCAACCTCCACACCCCTCTTAGAGACCACATGACCCAGGACTAGCACCTCCTCCAACCAAAAAGCACACTTCGAAAACTTGGCAAAAAGCTGCTGCTCCCTCAGCTTCTGAAAAACAATCCTCAAGTGCTCCTCATCCTCCTTCTCATTCTTGGAATAGATGAGTATATCGTCAATGAACACTATCACGAACTTATCCAGGTGTTCATGAAAAACCTTGTTCATGAGAGCCATGAACGCGGCCGGAGCATTAGTGAGACCGAATGGCATCACAAGGAACTTATAGTGCCCATAACGAGTCCTAAAGGCTGTCATCGGCACCGACCCGTCTTCCACCTTCAACTGGTGATAACCTGACCTCAAGTCTATCTTCGAGAACACTTCAGCCCCTTGCAATTGATCAAAGAGATCGTCTATCCTTGGGAGTGGATAACGATTCTTGATCGTTGCCTTGTTCAACGGCCTGTAGTCAATACACATTCTCATCGTCCCATCCTTCTTCTTCACAAACAACACCGGTTCTCCCCACGAAGATACACTTGGGCGGATGAATCCCTTATCCAAGATCTCTTGCAATTTCTCCTTCAACTCCTTCAATTCAGCTAGTGCCATTCGATAGAGTGGGATGGAGATAGAAGCAGTTCCAAGAACCAACTCTATATTGAACTCTACCTCACGCTCAATCGGTGCACCAGGTAACTCCTCAAAGACATCCGCAAACTCCCTAGCCACCAGCACCTTCTCCAACTCCTCATTCTGCTCAACTAACACTTGCTCCAACAAGGCCTCACACCCTTCTTGAATCAGAGAGAAAGCTTGCATTGTTGAAATTACTCCCATAGGTGCAGAATCCCTCTTCCTAACACCCTTTAACACCACCTGACCATCGCCTCTCGCCTGTAGCAACACCTTCTTCTTCCGACAGTCAAGCAAAGCCTCGTGCCTAGCCAACCAATCCATGCTGAGGATGACGTCGAATTCGTTGAAAGGAAGCACCACCAAATCAGTCAAAAACTCTACACCTCCCACTAACACCTTACAACCTCTACACACCCTATCTACCCGGACAGAAGTTCCCAAAGGAGTTCTAACACCCCAACCAACGCCCAAGCTACTCAAACATTTCTCAGATACAAAGAAATGGGTCGAGCCCGAATCAAACAAAGAATAAACGGAAAGATCTAAGATGGAGATCATACCGGTCACCACGTTGTTCGCGTTCTCTGCCGCACCCCTAGTGAGAGCATACATCTTCCCTTGGTCTCCTCCAACTCCCACATGCATAGCATTAGCACCCGTTCCTCGTCCCACACCCGAGGTTCCCCTACCCAAGCTGCCTCCTCCTCTACCTCCATGACTCCCAAACAGAGCTCTAGGTCCCTACACCGATCCCACAAACTGGGTTGGCGCTGCACCCCGGGTCGGGCAAACATTGCTCCGGTGCCCACGCTGCCCGCAGGTAAAACATGTCACTGAAGCTGTCCTCAACAGATGGCACGCGCCGAAATGAGGTTTCTTGCAGGTACCGCAGGTGGGAAATCCAGATGACGCCCCTCCCGATCAAGCTGAACCTGCACTCCTCATCTTATAGGTCGCACTCTTGTGCCCCAGATTTCCATAGGTGAAACAGGTCACTGTTCCACGCATCGGAGCCGACTGAGCACTCCTGAACCCCGAGTATGACTGATGTGGCCGCTTAATGGTCTGACTCTGTGCCACCGACTGAGAAGGCGGTGTTGTCGTCTTCCTCTTCCGGTCCTCCTTCTTCCCCATCTCTGATAGTTCCCTCTCCATGGCAGCCCCTTTTACCGTCACCAAACTCCCCATGTCACCAGATGTGACACCCTCCTGAATCTCCCATCTCAACCCCCTCTTGAACCGACAGATCAACTTCTGTTCCCGGTTAGCCTGTTCATCGTACCATTGGGAGAGATTGGTGAACTCCATTTAGTACTGCAAAACCGACTTCTCACCCTGTACTAGCTCAAGAAACTCCTTAGCCTTTGCCTCCCTCCAAATATCCGGACAAAACTGGTCACGGAACATCCCTAAGAACTCCTCAAACCCCAACTCAGGCGGGTACACTTGGCTCTCTGGCAAGGACTCCCACCACTCCAAGGCATGACCCTTAAGTAGGAAGGTCATAGCTTGCAACCTCATCTCATCCTCAAATCCAACCCTCAAGAACTTGAAGTTGCACTCCTTAATCCACCGCTCAGCCACGACCGGATCAGCCACTTCCCCGGTGAACTCACTGAAGTTCCAACCCTTCAAATCCGATGGCCGAAACTGGCCCCATTGCTCCATGACCGGAGTGACCAACGGAATGACTTCCCATCGACTGGTTCTCACTACAGGAGGACATTAAACATTCAGTTGACCGCTCATAAATCAAATCATTTCAAACCATTTTCTTTCAAAACTCCCACCCCGTTAAAAACAGTTACAAAAAAAAAATCCCTGGAAAGTTGGTCCTGTGCCGATGCTTCACTCCTTCTCCCTATGAGGGTAATTACTCCTCTAGAAGAAGAGAAAAATCACCAGCACAGCAACAACAAACTAGGCTCAGATACCATTTGTAATACCCATCTCGAATCAACCCGGTGAAACCCATGGTTGAACCGTTCTTGAGTATTACTAAGCGATAAAACAACATAATTCACAAATGCAATCAATCTTTGATTAAAACCAACAAGGAGGCCTCCAATAATCCATGAAAACCACAAAGAAATCGTGTACAGTCTCATCCCAACATAAAACCATAAAAACCAACATAAACTCGAAAGTTACATAAATCCATAGAAAATCCCCAAAAACATCCAAAGTCAACTGAAATATGAAACAGGTCAACTCCAAGTAGGCTCCAGTCTTCACCTCATAGCTTCAGTCCAGAACTTCTTGAAATCCACCCTCAACTCTGAACACCGACACCACTCTCACTAGCCACGAGATCCTGAAAGGGAGAAAGGGGATCAATTTCCTATTGAAATTGAGTGAACCCACCGGGCCTACCTACACGTTGGCCTATTCTATGGAGCGGTTCCAACTCCACACAAGACATAAAACAATGGAACCAACCTAACTCCTTTCCATATTTTATTTCCCTAAAAACAGTCTAGGTGATCACGTTGGTCAATTCTCGTTCACATGCACAATTCTAGCAATAGCATAATATTGAACAATACACCAATCCACAGCACTCACACACAACATCAATATGTCATATCCATCAACCAAAGCACAACCACAAACACAATCACACGAACAATCACATTCATATTATCTAGGTGAGTTATTAGGTGCCATAAGGAGTTTATCCCGCACCACCCTGCCGGCCTGACGCACCTCTCTCCCATGGAGAGGTCCAAGACGCATCCTCTCCCTTGGAGGATACCACGAGACCTTTCCCTTGAAGGAATCGTAAACTTGACTCAACCAAACAAATCACGCCTTTCCCTTGAAGACGTGACCGCACCTCTTTCCCTCGAAGAGGCACTTAGCACCCATAGTGAAGTATTAGGGGGCAGTGCAAGCTCCTTCAGTTTCTATCGTTCACATTCAAAAAATTCACCACAGTTCACAGTTGCCACTAGTCACAACTCATCACTTCGACAATACCACGTCACATTTCCAACACATCTCATCCAATCCAAAATCAACACATTCAACTCAACACTCACTAAGGTAACCGGCTAGCTTACCGGCCACCCCCACCTGCAAGTACAGGGGAGGCCATGTCATGAGTCTAGGGGTCACCCACCTGTTCCTCATACTCAGAGCAACCCCACGTTGGCAGGGCTACTCTCCTGCATCCACAACTGGCAATTCATAACATCAAGGCACTTGCACTCATTTACCAATCACCCTAACTCTCATTTCTATGTCAATCCATTAGTCAGTTCATTTCAGCCCACACCCAACCACATCGTAGCAATCAACAACAACAATCAACCACGACAATCATCTATAGCAAATCAAGCATATTCACAGTACAGTTTATCCCCTTTTACACTCATCATTTTCATGCATCTCCTAGGTTTAATCTAGGTCGAAATTGGAACTTCTCACACTGTCCAAACTATCTACACAACGCTAAGCCTTCACCTGGAATGGAAGACGAGGCTCTAATCGTCTTCTAGTTCCTCAGAAACCTGATTTCCCAACCACCAAACTCGTAGCTCTACCCTTCCTCACTGCTAACGACCTACACCAGAAACCCAAAATGGAGGTTAGCGATCTCTTCTCCTCATCGCTACGAATCCATAGCAACAAACATAACTCAATTCCGACCTCTACAGCTCCCAGACTCGCCCTTTGAAGATTGCTAGAAGTTGGTTCGTCAAAGAATTTCGCGGAGAGAGAAAAATGAGTTGAAACTTATGGATTTCTGTGCAAATCCGTCCTTGTATATGCAGGTCAAGAAACACGGCGTGTTTCTTTACACTACACGGCGTGTTTTATAAGACACGGCCGTGTACCATGCATGGAAGTTTCAACGAGAATTGCACGAATTAGTGCACGACCGTGTATCTCACAACACACGGCGTGTTTTATAACACACGGCGTGTGTATTCTTCACAGTCCTGCACACTCACTTGTATCCTCAACCCGACCCAAACCCGAACGTCCTGAACCTCAATAGGACCTCATAAGCACTGATTCTAGCACTCCAGTCAACCGAACTTGAGTCTCAACCCGTTTGGTTGGGCGAGGATGTTACAATAAGCTCCATTGGATTGATTTGCTAGTTTGTTCTCTTGGAATGGCTTAGATGGTCAACCGATCTAATTCTGATTTGCTCCGGAATTGTAAGGAGGACGCCCTTGGAAGCTTCCTTGTTGATGTTGTTGTTGAGGTTATCTAAATTGGTGGTAGCCGGAATAGCCTTGTTGATTGTTGGCGAAGCCTTGACCAAAAAATCCACTTCGTCCACAGACCAAACATCTATTTTCCCGAAATTCTAACGGCTTCCTCCATTATGTGCACATGCCCCACACCACTCACAATCAGCAACGAAGACAGAAGCTGATGGAGGATTGATGGGTGCGCCAGCTTTCTTTAGGTGTTTCTGAACTTCAACTTTAATTTGTTCTTCAAGGCCTAGCTAACTGTTAGTACCTTCAGACTGTCTCTCCCAGTTTCTTGATTTTGAAGCACAGCTTGCAAAGTGTAGAAGAGTAGCTTCTGGAGTGAGGGTAGTACAATCTCCTTCAGCCAATGAGTTAATCCATTTAGCGGATTCAACATTCATGCCTCTAGCAAAGATCCCAGCCAGTTGTCTTTGCTTGAACCCATGGTGAGGAAAGTTGTAGAGAAGCTATTGGAATTCATTCCAAGCATCATAAAGGCTAACTCCGTCCTTCTGTCTGAACCCGACAATGTTGTCCTTATAAGTTGTGGTTCTTGATGGAGGGAAGTATTCCTCCACAATGTCTTGGGCAGAGTATCCCACTATGTGTAATGACCAGGTGGCTTGCTATTGAGCCATCTCTTAGCAACACCTCTGAGTGAGAATGGGAATGCTCGCAAGTATAGAGTGTTCTTGTCCAGATTCCCACTATTGAATGTAGCGCACATGGCAAGGAAGTCCGCCAGATGAGTGCACGGGTTATCATATGGATTTCCTTCAAACTAAATATCCGTAGAGATCATACCTAGGAATGAGATCTTGATCGCATAGTCAGGATCTACATCATTGGCTGGAATGGCGATGCTTGACCGAACACTAGTCGTGCTCGGCTTGTTATAGTCCGCCATGGTTTATTGAGTGGCCATTCTGGGAGGTGATGGTGGTGGAGAGGTATGAGGAGTAGGTAGTGGTGAGCCGGAAGACTTAGGGGATGAGGATAAATCTCCCTTAGTCTCCTCAATTTTTATGGGAGAAAGTGGGTCGGTTAACACTTCCTTCTTTCCTTGCGGTTGCTTTATCGGTATGGAACCGCCAGGAATGTCTAAGCTCTTAGTCTTGATTGGCTTGAGCTGAAAATGGGTGGTTGGACGGTTCATATACCTGCATTCAACCTGCAATTCAACAAAAATAAGAACAACCGGTGTAAAATCGAAGTGTGATGGAAAATGGAAAGATGGAAAGTAGAAGAATAATTGCCAACTCTTCTTTCAAATGATGAAGAAGAGTCCCCGGCAACGGCACCAATTTGATAACGTGCAAAATAGGGTATCAAATAACTATCCCACAAAGGTAGGATAGATCGTATTCCGCGGGTTTCTTTTTCACGTTTACTCAAAGTATTTCATCAATTGTTTGGGTTTTATAAAGTTTGTGGTGTGAGTTCCACGAATTTCTAGTTCTAGCATGCAAGAGAAAAGAAAACTAATTAAGAATGACAGATCAATTGATTGGTTTTGGTCAATTAAAAAGACGACAACTTAGATTTCGAATCCCCCTAAGATCACCAAGGCGTTGACAATCACAAGATCGGTAGATATTATACTCAATTCAAACAATTCTTACCCTTAGGTCTAAGTTCACGAACATTCGCTACTATCGAACTAGCTACCAAGATTAATTAACAGTTCGTGCGTTTGCTTCTACAACGGATAATTGACTGGTGCACCTGATTGATTTTAGTGAGCTATTCTTGAAGCGAATTAACCCTAACAACTCCTACGAGAAGAGTGATTCCATTGAATAGGTAAATGTTTAATTCGAAGTTCTAGAACAAGGCGGACGTTCGCCAACTATCCTTTATTCTAACAAGAATCTAATCTAGGTGATCAGACAATAAAATAAACAGATTTTAAGATCGAATTAAACATGAATAAGAGAAAGTCTGAATTGAAATCTAATAACCGTCGATCCGTGACCTCTTAAAGCCCCGGGTCACTTAGGGTTCATCTAATCTAACCTATAAGAGTTTAGCTACTCATGTCTGGCAAACAAGATTCGAAAACTACAGAAGAATTTATTTTAAAACAAAGGAAGAATAGAAGGAATCTGAAAAACCTAATTTTGGATGACTTCGTGAAGGTTTGATCTCGAGAATATTCAACTCCTAGCTCCGAGCATCTTCCGGGATGGATTGATGG
The DNA here is from genome assembly GCA_034768395.1 of Linum lewisii. NCBI lineage: Eukaryota > Viridiplantae > Streptophyta > Magnoliopsida > Malpighiales > Linaceae > Linum > Linum lewisii. Next base: position 17,365,674 of record CM068301.1, on the reverse strand, counting down.
TGTCGGAATCTCTCTGATAGCTCCGAAATACTCTCTCAACTCTCTTTAAGTCGTAGAAAATCTCTAAAAATCAAATACTGAATGATGAATCTCCTTTTCCTCTCCATTTTGGGGTATAAATACCCCAAAATCCGGAAAAATCTGGATTTCCAGCAAAAAGTGCGCTGGGAGGACCTAAAAAGTGCGGGCACTTTTTTTTGCAGTTGGGCGCACTTTTTGCTGGAAGAAATTTTAGCTTCTTATTTTGGTGATTCCCGCTCCGTCCGAACTCCGAATTGGTCCCCGTTTGAAGCGATGGATTCGTGAGAGAGTCCTCCACAATGTGGTAACCTGGAGGCTCAACATCAAAACTTACAACCAAGGTAAAAAATAGCCAAATTATGGACAATAAACGCACTTGGAGCCTAGAATAGCATAGTGAACACATTTACACCAAATACTCATCACAAATGCTTTAATGGGTTGTAAATGTAATTTAATATGGGAAGATAAACACTATAAATCTAGTGTCATCAGTAATGTCATGAGTTTTTCTAATCGTGAGTTCATCTATTCAACTAATTTCTTGGTGTGTGCACACATTTCATATTCGAAAGTTTTTGTCTGATGCTATTGGAAAGGAAATACCAAAGTAGCGGTCCCTAACAACACTGATCATGTGAGAACATTACGGTCCATTGATCTCGATTTGTGTGCTTGGTTTTTTGAATCTAAGTTTTTATTTCAGTGTTGTTTTCATATATTTGTTTACTGCATTTTGTTGGCTAATATTCACGTAGGTACAATTACTTTATTTATTGCTATTCGTTTATGGAACCACTAAAAGTTGTATAAACTTAAAAATTGATTTAATTAGTTTGTATTGTTAAAAAATTATAAATGACCGAAGTATGCTAATTTGTATTATATGACATTTGAAATGAATATATTACGCATGTAAAATATTAGTTAATATTTGAGGAATCACTTTACAAATTGGCGACTACATATAAAAATTGGTTTAGGGGTCGTTTGTTTAAGTGGAAATTTGGGTGAGTTTTCTGAAAACAAGGCATTTGACAAATGACTTGTTTGTTAGGTCTAGAAATTTGGTGAGTTTGTATTTCAACTTTCCCTGCAGCCCAAATTTCCTTCCCCACATGATTTCTGATAATTTTTGCCTCCCCCAAAAATTTCAAGAAACACAAATATGATTGGCCCACTTCTTATTTTATTTCATACTTTTCCTTTAGTACCCTTTCCATTGATTTCTCTCTCCTTAAGCTTCAAGACCCTCTTTTCCTTCTTCATTTTATTTCATCTATCATCTGCAACCTTCACCCACTGTTCATCAATAAGTTGTTTGGATTAATATATTCATATGTTCCTGCCTCTTTCCAATTTGAACTCCATAGCTTTTCTTCTTCTTTCTGATTTCAGCTTCTACCCATTGTTCATCTATTTCTCCTTTATCCTTGCAGGGAAGGACTAGGCTAGATAAGATATTTAATTCAAAGCCAATGAAGCCCAGATCAGAGAATCGAAGAATTGGTTCTCCATACGATTCATTTACTTTGTCATCTTGCTACGATCAATATCGTCTAAATGATGATATACTATTTACTAAAGTAACGGATTGAAAATGGTTTTCTTAGAATTGGTGACTTTTGTTTACCTCAAATTAAGCCATATGAAGGAAGGATAAAGATATAGGAAGGAAGGAAGGATAAACTTTGCAGTTCAAATTGTCTGCAAGCTGAATTTATTTTGCAGAACTGAAGAAGATCGTTCAAGAACACTTGAGAGAGTGATAGTGTTAAGGATAGTTTTGTCATTACAACCCACTATTTATTTGATCAATTTTTTAATAGTATAATAGCAATACAAGTTCTCACTCCACCAAACAATGATTTTCAACTCTCTCAAAATAGAAAAAATCCTTATTCCCCTCAATCCTCAATCTCCCATTCCCCTAATCCTCATTATATGAAATTTGAAATAAATGTATTATGCATACAAAAATGTTAGTATTTATATCAACTATTAAATGAATTTATGTAATTCATCAGAAATATGTATTGTAACCAATTATAATAAGTTGTGAAATATTAATAATATATGCATGTGATCATATTAGGTACAATTGATTTAGTTAATTTGCCAAATTAATATGATGTATGCATGTCATTTAACTTGTCAAACAAATAAATTTAGTTAAATACACATTTTAATTAGAAGTATTTTTCTTGTATACAATACAAATATGCATGTATTGTATTAGTTAGGTACATTGTTGTCAAGACCGGACCGGGCGTCGATCCGGTCCAGCGAGAGGTTTGAGGGTCAAAGGTTCAATCGGGATTAAACCGTAAAAACTGGTATAAAGAACCGGTCACACTAATACTTTAGAAAATTTGGTATCATTACAGTTATTACCTATAATTCAGGTATCAATCTGAAATTATATTAGAAATACATGTGTTTTTTAGAAATTCTATAACTTGAAGTACCAAAGTGTAATAATACCAACTATATATAATATATATATATATATTTATATATATACTATATATATATACTATCTATACTATACATATTTATATTATTAATATTAAGGCTGGAATGGACCCATTGACCCTCTTCCTACTGAAATGGACCCAAACATCAGATGTTAATCTGCTTTGATCAACATCATGTTCTCCAACAATAGCAGCAGGTTGTGGTTGGTTTTCAGGATTCACAGGTTCAGGTTGGAGTGGATGTTGGTTATGAGCAGGAGGGGGCTGAGGTTGGTTATGAGCAGGAGAGGGTTCAGGTTGGTTATGAGCAGGAGGGGATTGAATAGCATGATCATTAGTAGCACCGTCCATCTGTTTAAGAGGCAGAAAATTATTGGTTCGAATCAAATGAGTATAGAATGTTGAACAAATTGGAATCTACTTTGAGAGTTGGTTTCAGAAGATTACTATTTTGAAGAGGTAAGATTAAGATTAAGAAGATAGATACTGTCATATGGAGACTAGGAATTAAAGATAGATAATTAGATATTGAGATTGAGAATAGAAGATATTCAAAGATTGAGAATAGATACTAAGATTAACCTAGTTAAGTTTCAGATTTCTGAAAGAATTGAAATAGATGCTGAGATTGAGTATTTAAGATAGATTCAGATATTGAGAATAGATAGATACTAAGATTAACGTAGATGTGTTTCAGATTTGTGAGAGAATAGAATAGAAAATACATATTGAGATTATAAGACTGCAGAAATCCCTTTTAGTCATTTATAAAACACAGCAGATAGTTGATGATATTTAAGCTCCTTATATCCTTAATAAGATTAAGCTTTCAATTTAAATGGAGTTCTAAGTTCTAAGTTAATATGATGATCATTCTTAGAACTCACACAAAAGCATTGTAGTTGACAGCATGTATTAAATTACATTACAGAACTCTATGAGCATATAACATTACTAATTTACACAGCAGAGATATGTTCATATGTTTTTGGCAGAAAACAAACATCAAGATCATAAGTACTGAAATTACATGAACCATAACCGAACAGTGAACAAACCAACAAAAATCAAGTCAAACAACATCAAATCTATCATAACAACTCATTCGCAATAATAATTGACTGACTGAAATATAAATAAATGGATGTTGAGTGTTCAGAACACTTACAGTTATCGGGAGCAATGAGTATTGTCTCTACTCCACTCCTGAGATGTCCAGATGTTTACCTGCAGTACGTAATTTATATATAGATATCAGACAATTAACGATATACAACGACAAGAGAAAGGTGATCGAATGAATAACGAGCTAGAGGGGAAAATAGTGTATTTGTGTTAACCTGGGAGTGGTAGCCGTTACAGCAAAGCAGAAGCGACGGCAAGGACCAGAGTCAAACTCCTGAGCGCCAGAACAACAAAACAATAGCAGAGGTGAGGTGAGACATTCACTGAATACAAAACCTAAGAGTCGACACCCTATTTATAGCACTAGGACCAAGACTACGACTACGAATCTTGTAACAGAAACAGAAAGAAAGAAGGGAAATTGGAGAAGGATTATCTGTAATTGAAGATTCGGAGCATGATTTGCTCGATCCACCGCCAAGACTCGTCATTTGTTTGTGCCGTTGGATCTTTAATCTCAGCACGATTAGGATGATTCTGAGGTCGAAAATCGTGGGTTGGGGAGAAGAAATCGCTAGGATTGTGTAGTCAGTGTATGGGGTAGAAATCTTAGGGATTGGCAATCGATTATTTGGGGAAGTTGACGAGATTATCGGCAGAGAGACGTCCGCCGTTGGGTTTTTTACTTTTCAGAATGGGAGAGAATCAAATGAGCTTAAGGTTACAACTGATTATATATATGAACATAAAAACGACGTCGTTTTGTTTCCGGGCCGCCCGCCGGGTACGGGTCCGGGGCAAGTAGTACAATTCCGCTCCCCACCCGTGACCCGGTATCAGCGGGTAGCAGGCCCACCCGGCCCCGTCAGCTGCCCGGTTTGACCGGATAAAGCCCACCCAATCCGGCCGGATAATGGGTGGGTACCCGGAGTACTGGGCTTCCTTGCCAAGCCTATTTTAAAGCCCTCTCCTTAATTCTTCTAGCTATTCCACCAATCACAATACTCTATTTAATTAATTATTATTTAAAAAAAATTTAAATGAAAATAATAAGAGAAAAGTTTTTTAACCCCATTATTAATCATTATTATTTAAAACATTTCCACTACTCACTACCCACGTTTTGTGGGATTTTAATTTCATTTAAAATTTATTAAATGTCTAAATAGATGATAAAACAAATTAAGTTCACTTTTTAGTATTTCATTAAATTTTAAATATTTCTATATTTAATATTTATTCAATTTAATTTTATCTTATTTCATTAAAAATCTAATAAACATAAAAATATCAGTTTCATATTTTTTGTTTTTCCGGTTACCTTTATGCTATTATTATCTTTAATATTTTCTTTCCAACACACTAAATTGATATTAAAAATAATTAAATATTATTTTTTAGTTTCTTAGTTTTCATGAGTATTAGGTTTATACTTTTATTACTATTCTCATCTTTAAGGCAAACATTAAGATTCCACATCATGTTATTGACCAATAACTCTAGAAACGAGACATGCACAATCTTTACTTTTTAAACCTTGCTTGGGACATGGGGTTCAGACAGGTTAACATCCAGCTCGACTCAATCGCCGCCATCGCGGCCATCAGAGGAAACCCGGATTCGGACGGTCGGCATGGCTGAATTATCCATAAAATCAGGGAGCTCTGCAGTCGACAATGGATTGTGACCCTTACTCATACCTACCGTGAAGGGAACCGCGTTGCGGACCTGCTCGCCCATTTGGGCCATTCTCTGGCTTTTGGAAGCCATCTTATTACTGATTGTAACCCGGACATCCGGATGTCTCTGTTTGCCGATTGTATTAGGGTCTCCTCCCCCCGTTCTATTTCTAATAAAAACTTAAGGTGCTCAGCACCAACTTCCTACCAAAAAAAAAAAACCTTGCTTATTCAAATATAACGTAGTATTGTTTCAGCATGACGTACTTATAGTTTTGTCGCACCTATAGTTTTAAGTAGTATTACATTATTATCGTACACATGAAGATGATATTTTAAAATAAATTACACTTTAATCTATATTGTTTAAAACCTCCCTGGTTGACCATATTTCTATATATAATGACATAAATTAGCGTCATTTTATTTCTAGGTCCCCCTAACTTTGGTTGGTCAATAAGAAAAGTAAAATTGTTATTTTTATTTATTGATTTAAATTCCTATTTTGTATATTTGAAATATTTATATTGAGGTAATTGAAATGTTTGGCTAAGATATATGGCATTTTATTGTAGATACTGATGAATAATAAGTTTATATTTTATTCAACTCAGTTTTTTTTTTTGAAAACTCGATCTTCAACTTAAAACTTTACTCTTTTTACAAAAATATCCCCAACCCTGCCCCACCCTACTTCTATTTAAGTAACCACACCAAACCCACAAATCTCACCTAGGTTTTTAATTGTTGCAAGGTAGACTCCTATAAATCTAACTACATAGTGATTTATTTATTTTATTTTATATTATTCATAAAATATTTATTATAGATAATCTTAAAAAATATTCGATTCAATTATTCTACTTTAAATTTAGTCTAAAAATTACTTAATATAAACTATTTAGTTCCGTTTATTCAGTTCATAATTATTTGTATAACTTGCTAATTTAACTTCACTCATTCCAAATTTCTAATTTTCTAAGTAAATATTAAATTTATTATAAAAAATAAATAGATATGTAAGTTTATGACGAATGATACAATAAGATAATAAGATAATGTTGCTTAGACGTTCAAAATAAGTTTGCTTTCTTAGTATGACATGAAAAAAAATATTAAATTTCAAAATATAACTATAATTTTTCAATAGAACGGGCCTATAGCAGGGTGCGTCAGGGTGAACATAACTATAATAAAAATCCTTACGACACCATTTCCATTATATTGTGAGTCAGGTGTAACCACCTCAAAAGAGGTCGAACTAGATTAATCTAAGAGGGTTGGGTCTAACTTATATTATTCCTAATTTATTGTCTTCTATTTTACTCATTTCTCCAACCACTTTTCACTCAGTTTACATAAAAAAAATACTTATAATTTCTCATTTATACTTCATTTGTCATTAATTTTGGGCTCAATATTGTAATTTTTTTTATCATGTTAAATTTCAATGTAAACTTTGTTGTTGTATTTTATTTTACATGTTGGTATGAAATTTTTTATACCTAAAGCTATATTATTTTATTTGTGTAGAGTTATCATTTAGGATTACACATACTTAATATACGCGAGTTAATGATATTATGCATTTTATTCAACTCAATATAGTTACTATAAATTTTTAATAATTTTTATCTTCCTTTTTTCTTATCACGATCATGTTGGTTTCACCATTTCTGGTCCTCCTATAAAAAAATATTTTTATTTTCATAGGCTTACAGGTGAAACTTTTGTTGCATGAAAAGAGGGGAAAATGAGTACCAAAGCAATTTTAAAAAACCAAACAACAATTTTTTGAAAAATTTATAATTATATATCATCTAGAGGTTGGACCCCGCCGACGGGCGGGCAAAATACTAGTATATATATATATATATATATATATATATGCAGAAATGAGATATAGAAGCTGCCACATCAGCATTTTTTCAACTTTTAAGCCTTCTCCTTGATTCTCTCTCATGCTATTCCAGATCAGAAGGTTGCGTATTCGATTCACGCCGGGTTCAACTTCACATTTTTCAAGTTTTAAGCCTTCTCCTTGATTCGCTCTCCTACTACTCCAGATCAGAAGGTTGCGTGTTCGATTCACGTCGGGTTCAATTCTCATAACCACTATTTGTTTTTTTATGGCGGATATGTAACTCGGATGTTACTCAAGTGCTATTTTTATAGCACTAATTCATGTGTTATTTGAGATGTTACTCCGGTGTTATTCATATTCACAGATAACACAAAAAATACATGAATGATACCACAATAATAGTCGAATAACACCCAAATAATCTTCAAACCTAAATAACACCCCCAAATAACACATGCATATTGACCACTAAAGATATTACCCGAGTAATACCTAAATAATAATGTGCGCCTGGACGGCCAAAAAAAGTGTCCGCACCGAAGATTGTTTTTTAGTTTTGATTATATACGTTTTTAAATTTATTGAGTCCAAAAAATTAAGTTCACACATTTATGTTAAATTCTATAATTTTTAAAATAACTGAGTACGGTAATACCAATACAAAACAATAAATTTATTTATCATTTTATGTTCAAATCGGCCAACGGGCCGCCACTCAGTATATATATATATATATAATATCATCAACAACCCTAATATGACCGCCGCTTACTTTTTTTTGTGTGATCTCTGGCTTCACTACTTCTCTTTCTCTCTCTCTTCTTCCACCATAGACGAAGCCACACGTTCTGATCACGGAGGAGGACATTGTTGCGGTTATCTTATTCTTCTCCGCCAGAAATAATCCTTCTTATATCCTTGTAAGTCGGGAAACAAGAAGAGGAATGGAGGACTGAAAACAACCATGCTACCGCTACGTCGAAGGAGGATCAGGAGCCATTACAGAAATAGATCGACAGACGGAGATAGTCTTTTTCATATCGCGATTTTCAGATCTTATATCCTCTAGATCTTATTTTCGAGATCCTCAAGTTCTTATTTCCAGATCGACAGGCGGAGATATCGCCTGTTTTTTTTTTTGTTCGAGCACTCCCACGGAAGAGAGTACCAAGATCACCTAGACTAAAACAGAAGGGAGGAGAGGGGGTGGGGTGGGGTTGGGGTTGGAGTTGAACAAACAAAACGAAAAGAAGAACAAACTTTTGACAACACTCCAAGAGGAAGAACACGATTTGGAATCAATAAAATTTGGAAATTCCGAAATAAATGTTTTAAGCCATGATCGTTTCATCAAAACCTTTTAAAAATGATTGACCTAACTCAGTTAAATATCAAACTTGGACACAACAACTTGTGAAGAAAAAGCCAAAAATGAAAGCAATTACTATTAACTTAGTTTAGCAAAAAGAAAGCACTTCTAAAAATTAAATTTCGGCCACCAAAATTAAATAAGATATTGAGCACAAAAAAAAAAACAGTTAAGGTTATAAAAATAAAAATAATAATAATAATAATAAACGTGGGAGAGAAAAAGTTGGAGTTAATAATAATAATAAATGTGGGAGAGAAAAAGTTGGAGTAGAACTCCACTCCCTAATCTGACAAAAAGGATTAATTGAATAACAGCCTTTCCACAAAAATCGAAACAAACCGAAGATTCGAGGAAGCAACCAAGCCAGCCGAACTAGAGTGGGCCAACCGATCTTCCAAATCCAGGTGGGCAGTTCAGATCGTCCGATGGGAGAGTGAACGGAGAATCGTCTCCTCTCTGCCAGCCGCCGACCCGAGGTGCAAGGAGAATGACAAGGAACCCTGTAATTGGTTGATTGACAATTTCGTGAATTGAAATTTCCAATCGAACCTCAACGGAGAATCAGTAGCATCGAGAAACCTCCGAATTTGACTTAGAAAATGCCCAGTCCACGAATCCGACGTCAGATGCAACAACCACAACCTGTGACACAGAAAGAAAGCAATCGCCATAAAGACGAACTCAGGACTCCAACGAGCCTGTACTTCGGACAACGGGAAACCCGTGACTGCCATCGATCCGCAACCGTTTGACCCCAAGTGCCAACCTACGGAAGAAAAAACACAGAACAGAACCAAGCCCTAGAGAGGAAGAAGCAGAGACGGAGAGAGCGGAAAAGAGACGGGAGAGAAGTTTAATTTAACTGTTATCACCCCCATGCCGCTTCCGCGGTGGTTTTCGTTGCAGGTTGAAGCTTTTCTGGCTTTTCCTGGGCTGAGAGAGAATTGGAATTGGGAAAGATCGCCGGGTAAGATCGGATATCCTAGGTCACCACCCATGTAATTTGAAGACTTTCGCAGCAGAGATATCGCCTGATTAACAAACTTAATTTCTTTTAATTCATCCAAGTCGAATCAACATCACATTTGGATACTGACCGGCTGAAACCGCTTGAAGCGGGTCGACCGTTTCGGCGGTTTTAACGAGTCGACCCTGTTTTTGGGCTGAATTGAGCCGGTGGTTATTTAGGCTGACCAGACCGGATTTGGTGCCGTTCCCGGTTTTACCAGTCGGACCGGTCATGACAACACTGGTTAGGTATAGTATAAATTATTGGGAGATTTTATAAGTTAGGGATTCTAACTTATTTATACAAAGTTGGTATACCTAACTTTTATAGGTATATAATGAGGAGCAGGGCCGGCCCTGAGGGTGTGCAATAAGCCCTACGACACAGGACCTCAAAATTTCGGGGGACTAAAAATTTCGGGTTAATTTCTAATAGTGTCCTCATATGGAGCAGACCTATGCTGAAAGGAGAGAAATAAGTTTTGATTAAGGCCGTCGTGAAGGCTCTCCCGGTTTATTGCATGAACATCTTTCTTATCCCGGTTACAATGGCAGAGGAACTTGAAAGAATGATGAATAGCTTTTGGTGGGGGAATAATGGTAATGCCGGAGGTGGAATTTCTTGGATGAGATGGGAAAGATTGAGCGTAAGGAAGGAGCACGAAGGTATGGGTTTCCGTGACCTCTACGGTTTCAATCTAGCAATGCTTGGCAAGTAGGGATGGAGGCTTCTCGCAAATGAAACCTCGTTGGTGGGAAGAATTTATAAGGTGAAATATTACCCCAAGGGCGATTACCTCTCGGCTGAGTTGGGTACTAACCCAAGTTACATTTGGAAGAGCATTTGGGATGATAGAGTGGCCGTTTTCCATGGCTATCGCTGTAAGATTGGTGATGGTCGTACAATCAAGGTCTGGGATGAGCCGTGGCAATGAAGCGAAGGAGATAGGCGTATCCTCGGTCTCACCGATTGACGGTTGGGATCTCCAGGTTAGCGCTCTCATTCTCCCAAACGGCACAGATTGAAACGAGCAGCGAGTCTGTAGTATCTTTAATTCAGAGGAGGCAGAGGAGATTTTGAACATCCCCTTAACTGCTAGCGGATCAGACAAGAGGATTTGGCACTTCAGTCGCAGTGGAGAGTATACCGTGAGCTCAGCCTACCGACTCTTGCAAGATAGAGTGGTTCCCTCGACTCACCTCCACCGAGATGGCGAGTGGAGGAAGCTTTGGAACACTCACGTCCCACCTAAGATGAAGCATATGATCTGGAGAGCTACCAGAGGAGTTCTGCCAACTAAAGAGAGGCTCCAGCATAGGGGTATTGACCTTGAATGGCGATGTGGAATCTGTGATGGTAACCCTGAAACTCTTTGGCACCTCTTATTAGATTGTGAATTTGCATGGGATTGTTGGCAAGAAGCCGGACTTGGGGCGTTAATTATAGGGCTGAGAGATAGAGCTGAATCCTTTGAGGAATGGGCACACCTTTTGTTCAAGGAAGGGACCGATCAGTCAATTCAAACAATCTCATCTGTCATTTGGGCAATCTGGAGGGAGCGCAACGCCTACGTTTGGAATCAATGCTCCCAGTCAGCCTCGAAGGTGGTCGTACAAGCAAGCGAGGCAGTTAGCGAGTGGCTGCTGGCAAAGGAAAGCCCAACTCCCGTGACAATGGCGACAACGACATGTACCAAATGGCATCCTCCCACAGGAAACACTCTGAAGTGCAACACAGATGCAACAACTTTCGCGGAGCTCGGATTTATCGGTTTGGGTGCCTGTCTGAGGAATAATCAAGGCCAGCTCGTGGGTTTCCGGATGAACTCAAAGAGGGGAGGTTTCTCAATTGCCGAAGGTGAGGACTTCTCCCTTTTGGAGGCCTTGAAATGGGCCCAACAACAAGATTTACACGATGTTCTGTTCGAATCTGACGCCAAAGCTATTGTCGACAGCCTTAAGAACAACGACACCAACTACACAGAGCTCGGAGACTTGATGTAGGAGTGTAAGTCGATCTTGACATCATGCCCCAACTTCGCAGTGACGCACATTGGCCGGAGCGGCAACTCTGTTGCTCACCTCTTAGCCAGACGATCTTGTAATTTTTCTGCACCAACCAAGGTGTGCTTGCCCCAGTTTGGCTTCATAGCACTCTGGACGATTTGTGTTTGAGCATTCATTAGATCAAATACTTAAAACATCCTGAAACTATAGAGTGAGTTACAAACTCGTTCTAAACTTTAATTTGTTTTTCCTTTTTGTTGGCGTATGCCATTTCCATAACGAATTGGTGATAAACTACTGGAAATTCACATTATAATAATAGGTATCACTATCACACTGAAATAGATATCTCCACTCCCCCTCTCCTCTCCTCTCCTCTCCAGTAGTTGTAACGAAAATTGATTCTCCCTTTTTATGATTATATATTATGATGAGAGAAAGGGACAGAGGAATCAGCTGCCTAATTATGCTTACTAATTATGCATTTAATGTATTGGGTTGGAGCTGACCAGACAAGGACCACTGTGTCCAGTAGCTAAGTTAATTAATCATTAAACTTATGTCGTTTTGGCAAATGTGATTTTCCCCATATCAAGATCTCAATCCATAATAGAAAACGCAAAAATCAATACTAGTTAATAGGCTAATTACATTTTCATCACCCAAGTTTGGGGTAAGTAACATTTTGATCACTCTACTATATTTTTTTAAAAAATAAAGCCATAATCTCAATCCATTATTAGTAGTAAACGCAAATCTCAATACTAATTAATGGGCTAATTACATTTTTGTCACTCAAGTTTGGGATAAGTAACATTTTGACCACTGGACTATATTTTAAAAATAAAGTCATGACTGAAGTTTGATATTGGCAACGAATTGATGTTTGCTTCCACTTTCGTTCTAACTTGGTTAAATTTTTTATGTGTATAACCGTCCTCTTTAAAAATCAATAAACAATGCCACACCATTTAATTCGGGCCCATGACTAATTTAAACCAAATTCATTCATTAGTTCTCTATTAAAACTTAAACATAGCCTGATTATACCCTAACCGAATTCAATGAAATTCACTCACATTCTCTCTTTATCAACTACTTTCACTCTCCCTCACTAAAAGAAGTTTTGTTCATCGGAATAATTCAATCAATCGACCGCGGATTATTAGAATCTAAGCCCTTCCATTGTTGTTGCAAGTTTTGTCATTAGTATTTGATTAGAACATGGCATTGCTGGAAGCACCCTTTGTACGCGAACAAGTTAAAAGGGTAAGGGAGGATTACAATGGATTTGTGTCCTTTCCCAAATGAAGATGTACCTTAGTGTAAAATGTAAATCTGGACTTTAATAGTTTTTGGCAAAGCTTGCTATAACAATGGATGAATAACACTACTTCCTAGCATTGGTTCACAATTGAGCAAAGTGTATGCATATGCTCACTTGAAGATAACCCCGCGCTGCTTTGAAGTCGTTTATTAGGGAAATCCTAAGCGGCCAGGGCTTTCAATGGTCCCCTCTTGTCCTTATGAGGTTGTTGTTAGGCGTCCATGCATAACTTTCCTTGTTCCCTAAGGGTTAAGTAGTTCGAACCCCCTCGATGGATTGACCTGATTGCTTAACCCATTTATTTATGCTAACCACCCATTGACTCACTTCAATCGCTTTGGGCCTTGCTTGAGACCTTCCTGGCTTGCAGAGCCATGAGCTTGTGCGTTAGTTCATGGATCTTTCTCCTGTCAACCAGTCCCATAACATAATAGGGAGGGCTTTGTAGGAGACCCGACCCGCTTTGACCCATCGCCCTAGTTGGCCCATCATATCTAATAGAAAAAAATGTGAATCATTTTCTTTTATTAATATGGAGCACCTACTTTTTTGATGAAGCATAAGAAATAGACTAGTATGAATATATATCACAATATTCTTATTTTGTGACAATGCATTTCCTTTGACGTTACATATTAGCCATAAAAAAACATAATAGTGTGTGTAGGAAATCAAAACCCATTTTCACGCTCTTAAAGTAAAAACATATTTTCACAGCCTGTTGATCAAAGGTTTGACGAATCTCTCAACTTTGATTTGATTTGTTTTTTCATTTTTTGGCTGAGCATTTTCAATATGGCTCCTTGTCTATTTCATGATCGACACAACATACTTATTTTTTTTTTCTCTCCTATATGGTTCATCAAACTCTCCCACTAACACAAAAAACATGGGTTTTAATTGTGTTTGATTTGACATCAACTACAAAATTTGTTGAGCTTCTGAATTCTTCTCTTGTTGATGTGGTATGCTCAAAACTTTACAATTGATTATTGACAAATGTCTCTGGAAAATACATAAGACGCTTGTTGCTCCGATCATGTTTAAGCTAATTAATTGAGTAAGCCAATTAATATGTTCGTGAAAGAAGAATTGAAGGTTAAAGTAAGTATCTCGAGGGGACTTTTAGACTCCTCCCCAAGTGAGATTCATGTCATAAATCATAATGGGAGGAGTTGGAGTTCCCACATGCTCATTTGTATGAGAAATTGAGTGTTTAATCTGTGTCTAATCTTTGGAGTCATGTTAACTTCCGTTCATGGAGAAGAAAAGATAGCAAAAAAAAAAAAAGAAAAATCACAAAAAAAAAGTAGGAATAAATAAAAAAGTTAAAGAACCGAGAAACATTTAATTATTATTGTTTAATCACGAGTTACCAATTTCCCAATATAAGCAATGAAATACCAAAAAGATTTCAAAATCAAGGAAAATAAAAAAGGTTTGAAAATGATGAAAATCTTATCGACTGGTTTGGTAAAATACATTTCTCATAGTTATAGGGAGGGGGTTAAATATCTCCCAAACCTTAACATTTGGCTTCAACAATATCACCATCACTGACTACCTCCAAACTCGGCAGTTGATCCCCATCCAACCATTTGTAAGGGTTGAAAATTTCCAATCTTCATCTCAATCATTAGATTACCCTTTAACCCTTTGACCAATTCAATGGTCTAGATTGTTAGGGGTATTTAGGACTTTACACACATAATTTAATAATTATATTTAAAATAAATAATTTAATTCTCAGGGGGACCGCCGCTGGCTCTCCGACGACCGGCCACTGTCACCGACCGGCGAGACTTCGGTGAAGTTTTTTTTTTTTTGAAAACTTTTATTTTTGAAAAAAAATTTGAATTTTTTATTTGCTTTAAAAAAACTAGTTAATACTTTTTTTGCTGTTAACCGTGTTTTTTAACTGATAACAAGTTAACATGGTTTTTACCTGATAACTAGTTAACAAATTCTTTTGCTGATAACTAGTTATCTGCACTAGTTCACAGGTTATTCACTTATAACTAGTTAACGAATTTTCATGATCAATTTTTAACAAGATTTTTTGTTAATAGGTTATCTAACTAGTATGTTGTTCTTAACTAATTAACAAGATATTTAACTAGTTAACAAGATATTTAACTTGTTAACTCGATATTTAACTAGTTAACAAAGATATTTAACTAGTTAACTCAATTAGATAACTGGTTAACAATGTGATAACTAGTTAACTAAATTTAACTAGTTAATTGGTTAACTAATTAACTCGTTAACTAAATTTAACTAGTTAATTGGTTAACTAATTAACTCGTTAACTAGTTATCAATGTCAACAACATAAAAAATAGTGACTAAAATTGTAAATTTTAATACTTAAGAATCAAACTATCTATAAATAAAAATAGAGTGACTAAATTGTAATTTTTATAATTATTAAACAATGTTTTCATCATCTTCAACATTTGAAGGCCGTCGTCGCCGATGTTTACGTTGTCGCCGTCTCCGATGAACCTCTTTGCTCCGGGACTGCTACTGCAATGGCCCTCACTGCTCCACCAGCCTCCACGCTTCTCTGTAGTTGCTCCGACGCAGATCTGGTGCCTTCGCTACTCAGTTGGTCACCTCCACACTACTCTCCTGACGTTGGTCGGGCTTTATGCTCTACTGGCCTTCAGATCCTCCGACGTAGATCCGGTGTCCGAGGAAGGGGAGACGGAGAGAGAGAGAGAGGAAGGAGACGGCGGCAGATCGTAAACTTGACGGCAGG
Organism: Linum lewisii; assembly: GCA_034768395.1. Classification (NCBI taxonomy): domain Eukaryota; kingdom Viridiplantae; phylum Streptophyta; class Magnoliopsida; order Malpighiales; family Linaceae; genus Linum; species Linum lewisii. The sequence goes on along the minus strand of CM068301.1, from coordinate 17,350,034 downwards.
GGAGAAGCCATTGGATCGGAAAAGGAAGACGGATCGAGAAAGGCGAAAGATAACAGGAAAGAAAATTAGGTTAATTAATTTGAATTCCCGATTTTACCCCTCCTATTAAATTAGTTGGACCGATCTAACCCAGAAGGGTTGGACGTGGATCATGTCCCTCCAAACTCTAGTTTTCACTATATTCCCGTACTTCTTTCATGAGGGACATCTTCAATCGACAAGTTTATCTATGGATCTACACCGTCTTCGCCATCAATTTCACTACAACAAATAAGGGGAAACATAGCAGTTTTACTTGTGGCGGTTGGGGAACCGCCAATGTAATTTTTCAACAGTGGCGGTTGTTTTGTGGAGGTTTTAACCGCCACTGTTGGTAATTAACAATAGTGGCGGTTAAAACCGTCACAATCGTAAATCCGTCTTGGGAATATAAATATCTCATCTTCTCTCTCAATCTTGAAGATGCCGTCTCCTCCATCCTCCAACGCCACATCCTTCCGACGTCGTCTCCTCCCACCTCCGTCCGCCTGCTCGACGTCGTCTCCCCTCCTTCTTTCGACGTCATCTCCACCTACCTCCGCCCGCTTGCTCGACGCCGTCTCCCTCCTCCTTCCAACGGCGTCAACACCCACCTCTGTCCGCCTGTTCAACGCCGTCTCCCCTCCTCCTTCCGACGTCGTCTCCTCCCACCTTCATCCGACTGCTCAACGGTGGCCAGATCTGGAGCTCTACGCTTCCGCCAGAAACGTTCCCAAAATCATGGAACTCGAACCGGCCAAAGCTTCGTTCAAGTCCGGTCGAAGCTTCGCCGGCATCCATCTCTCTCTCCCTCAGCCGGTCGACAAGCCTCCTCCCTGAGCGTCGGCATCGGCCTCCTCTTCCCCGATCTAGAAACCCTCGTCGGATGTTGCCGTCGAACCTCGATTCTAAGAACGTTGCCGTCGAACCTCGATTCCCGTGACCCACAACCCTACAAGACGCGAAACAATTTTTTTTTTAAAATTATGGATGTCAATATTGGCGGTTTCTAACCGCCACAAATGGCCCATTGTGACGGACGTATTTGTGGCGGTTGTGCTTGCTATATTGGCGGTTGTGGAACCGCCACTATGGTATCAGTATTGGAGGTTATAACCGCCAATATTGATCAAAAAAACCGCCACAAATGTCCTGTTTTGTTGTAGTGTTTGCTCCTCCCCCTCCTCGGCAATGACAACCCTCACCGGAAGAGTTGGACTAGGTAAGTGTAACAATTACAAATTTTTTTTGATGAATTGAATGTGTTATATTCACCAGAACGAGGAATACCAGTACAAAGAGACAACTATCTAGACAAAGCTAACAAACCTATCTAGATAATACTAACAATTCTTTTTTCACTACTATGCCCTATAGCAAACCTCAAGCTACCCTTTCGTGCGCTCAATAATTCTCATTTACAGAATTAGCCTAGATATATATTATATTGATATCATGAACTAAAAAGTGAATTAAAAAATGTAATAGAGCCGGACAGTTAATCATTTTGAAACATAGAGTCAACGATCAACTACTACAAACTATACAACTACTTGATGCTCTACCCCGTCTTTGCCCTTCACCAACAACCAAACAAGTGACTCCTCCTCATATATTTCCCTCCCAAAAAATACATACACAAAGAAACTTTAATACCACATGTGTATCAAAAACAACATATGCTTTCTGATACTCTAACCTTATTCCCCTCTTTTTTTCCCGTGGTAATCATGTTCATTTGGTGCAGCAGCAGCAGCTGCTTCAAACAACCCGCCCGACACCCCATCCACGACCCGGCCCCACGCAGCCCCACCCTCCACGACGGCATCTCCAAAATCCACCACCGTCACGACGACGACTGTCCCGCCGAAACCACCCCCCTTTACTTCCCGGTTAAATTCCCCCACAGCAAACGTAAGTCCGGAAATTACCACGTCTTCAAGCGTGGCCCATCCGTCCGCCCTCTCTTCAATTGGGCCGATCACCCTTCCCTCGTCACCGACGCCTTCGAGAACGGATGGTCCATATTCGGCTTCACGTCTCCGCCGCAATTGTCTCCCCCCTCCGTTGTCAGATCGTCGTCGATGAAGGCGCTCCTCGGCCAGCTCTGCAACGGCGACCGCGGTGAGGAGGTGGTGTTAGCGGCGGCAGAGCCGGAGATAAGCTGGGAGGTGAGTCAATCGTCGGCGGATTTTATGCAGAAGATACGGTTGAACCCCGGTGGAGCGAAGAGGAATAATGTTCCGTCAGTGATCAGAACGGCTCTTCCGTTACCAGGTCCCCAATTGGGGAACACCGCTAATTCGGCGTTTCCTCAAGAGGCCTACTTCGAGATCACCATTTCCTACTCTGGTGGAGAGGATCGGTATCAGAATGGTCGTCGGTCGTCGTCTGCAGGGAAAGGGGAGAAGATTAGACTAATTCAGCAAGTAATTACCGCTAATAATCCCAATTCGATTTCCTATCAGTCTGGTTCAGTCCAATCCAAGATGGAAGAATTGGAGCTCTCAGCTGGTAAAGATGAGAAGAAGAAGAGTGAATTATTAATTTCTTCAATGTCGATTGGGCTCTCGGTTGGCAGCGGCTGTCCTCCATTCAAGCTCCCTGGAAGCTATCAAGGCTCCATTGGTTTCAACTCCAATGGCTCTGTTTATCTTGATGGTAACTAATTTCACTCCATTTTTCATTCATTCCACTTTCTTTTTAATTCAAATATTTGATAATAGGTAGGATTTTCCTATATTATGAAAAGAAAACAAACTAGCCCCTCTACAATAATTTGTACATAATAAATCCTCCTATTTAGAACGTTTAACATTTAAGTTTTTTCTATTAGATTTTCCTTCAACACCGTTACAATTTTGATGACATGTTATGCTGAATCATCCCGTTGGTGGCCACCTTTGACACGTCAGCAACACGATGTCGTTTTTTGAGTTACGAGGTGAAGATTTTCTTTTGGAGTGAAGATTGGTAAGACGTCGATGAAAAAGTTTGAGAGACAGAGGATGAGGGGATGGAATAAATTGAAATTGTAACTCACAAAACGACGTCATTTTGCTGTCGTGTCAAAGCTGGATACCAACAGGATGATTCAACAATACATGTAAGCAAAACCGTAACGACGTTGAACGAAAGTCTAACGAAAGGGCTTACATTCTAAGTAGGAGCGTTTATTATGTACAAATAATTGTATAAGAGATCATTTGTTATCTTTCTATAGTATAGACGCTTCTCGACCTTTTGATTTCTTCTAATAAAGAATGAAATTATTTAGAAATGAATATATATTAAAATTATATTTTGATGATGACTGAAGAGTGAGACAAATTAGAGTAGCTAGATAGCTGAGAGTAGTTACAAATTAAATTAATGGGGTTGATAAGAGAAAGATAAACTAAGGAAATAAAATCGGCTCACAGCTCAAATGTTAATATTATCTCTAAACTTAGATAATAATAATAATAATAATAATAATAATAATATGAGTAAGAGAAGTTGCTAATTGCTGAGTCAGTTTTCCAACCAACAAACAACTATTTTGGTCAGGTATGAAACTTGGGATTGAATCAAAGGCATCAGATAACTGGGGAAAGGCAGCAGACAGAGTGATAGGATGCGGGTTCGATCCGAGGCAGAAGAAAGTGATATTCACAGTTGATTCCGAGTTAGTACACACAATCGAGTGCAAGTCAGAAGAGTTTGGGACACCTTTGTACCCGACAATCGCGGCCAATAGCAGTGAGGTAGTGGTTGTGGTGAACTTGGGGCAGAGTGCTTTCAGTTACGCTCCGGCAAATGAGCATAGAACTCCAAACCCGTGCTTCATTGGACCTGTGGCCGTAAAATCTGGTGCTGGTAATAAACAGGGTTATGATGAGGAAGACAGTAAAGAGTTGTTTTCAATGGGGAAGATTGATTCTCAATGGTTGAACAGAAGTGCTACTAAGTACCCTCACTTGACCAATGTTAGTGGCAGTGGTAATTTTAAGAATGTGGTAGAAAAGGAGGAAGAGGATGAAGCAGAGGAATCAGAGGCTGAGTTGTTCGAGATTGTGTTGGACACCATCACTGTGTAATTATAATGACACTACATATATATAATACATGACTAGATTATGGTGGCGCGCGATGCCGCGGGGCTTAAACTGAATTTGGCATGATATTGTCACCCGTTGGTAAAGAAATAATTTTATATATAATTATGAAAGTAAGATGATGAATTATTAGCCGAATGTGAGCTAGGTAAATAACATTGTCAGCTATGTCTCAGATCATAAGTAGAAGCCAAAACAATAAATAATCCTACAACAACAAAAATCACCATTTACTAAGAATAAGTAGGAAGAGAAGCAAACCTCTGAAACCATAACAAATGTCAACTTTCTTTTATAATTTATAAGTTATACTTCCTCTCATAGACATGATCCACTTGGAATTGAATGATAAATGATCCAACATTTTATACACCTAGTCAGCAAGGCTTAAGAACTACCAATTGAAGCGCTAGATTACATTCCATTAATATGTGTGTTCACTGTTATTAGGCACAAAAATGCAAGATTGCGTTTCAGAAGACCACATATAGCTCTAGTATACTGACCAATTACTCAAGAAGACCTCTGAATAAGTCTAATATAGTAGCTGATCATCAAGTTTGTCATTTGTCTATGGTCAAGTCAGAGGACTACTATATCACTCTCTGCGGTGTCATTGTTGCTTCCTTCTACTTCATTCTCATGCTCAATTGCAAAAGTAGTCATGCCTTGCCTTCGTTATTTTCATCTTCATTTTTATCACCCAGATCTTCTTCTTAATCAAGCTTATCCAATCTAGCAATCATAGAGAGCATATGCATCATCGATCTTCAATGTATGTTCAAGTTTAATCAATAAAATCAGCAGTGGAGTTGTGGAACACATGAACCTTAACATGAATTTGCTTACTCCATAGGTTCCCTCCCACTAAAAAAACCAGCAAGCGTAATTCAGTTACCATTTCTCTAACATCTTGATCTTATCACCACTAACCCGAAAGTGATTATATTCCAACAAAACTCTACAGAAAACCCAAGTAGCATAAGATATCCACTATCCATAAAGAAACAACACAAAGAGTTACAGGTAGATATGCAGGGATTGTAAAAGTAGGTAACATTACCTTCCTCTAAAAACACAAGGTCTAAACAGCTTCATAGACCAACTAACCCACATGTATAAATGTCTTTTGCTTCCAATGTATCAGACTTGTGTGATTGGTAAGGAGCATCTAAAAGTTGTGATCTGCATAAAGAACAATAAAAAAAAATTAGGCAAATTAATGCATAGCAAGCAACCAGAAAACCAAACATACACCATGTTAACACATTAGTGAAGCTTACACTACTGTTTTAATGGACTAAGACAAAAATACATGTTTTCCATAATATCTTCAACCTCAAGATCCTACCTCTCTGAACAGGTTTTTTTTTTATGAATTCTCAAAGCTTAACAAATTCAAGAAAGCTACAACTCAAACATATGCAGGGCTATTAAGACCAAAATCAAACAATGTGGGGGTCTCCCCGAGCTCCACAACTCCAGAAGATGAAGCCCTTAAGCCTTAGTTAATATAAAGCAACAATGGTCTTCCTAACATCCAATATTTGAACTTCCCCCCTAATTCCTAAACCCTCCATGGTTGGAAGCCATATCACCCCAATGGTACAAACTACAAAGTGGTCCCCTGTAAGTATTTTACCTCAATTCCATCATCCTTTATCGCATCCTCAACCTTATTATCTGCCTATTTCCCACATCTGATTAGTTTTGCAAAAGTTGGATCTGTTGTACAGGGAGAGAAAAGAACAGAAGCCTGTTAAGCTCGACATCAACCCAGTGAGTCCCAAAGACAAAGAAATAGGCATGGACCAATCGTACTCAAGTCAAACTGAAAGCAAGATTTTCAAGGCAATTCGCGAAAGAGGAAGAAAGCCATGACATCGAGGGCTTGGTGAAGGGGAAAGGGAAAGTTGGGCTGCAACAAAGCAGAGAAAATCGTGTGAGAGAAGAAGCAGAGAAACAACGAAGGAAGATGCTACACTGAGAAAAGACCCCATGGAGCTGAGATAATCGATGAGTGGTGGAGGTGGACGAACATCGGCGAGGGCGGATGAAGAAGGAAATCGGAAATAACTGTGAGCCAAAAGCTAACAAAAGAAGATAAGATAAAATAAAAAACTATAGATTGGAACGGAGTTGACAGAATGAACAGTGGAGACAAAGGCTTTGGGTTACTATTCATTACTGTTCATAAGAAACAGTAATGAACAGTTTAAATCCCTACTGCTTTTTTTGTCTTAATTGTGTGGTGGTGTTGTTGAATCAAAACCTTTTCTGCTTGTAAACTATAGATTATTGTGCATTCGTGGCTGGATAGAGAAGTAGCTAGGCAATACTTAATTGCAATGTTTCAATGGTAAATAACTCTGTAATTTCAATTACAAATCAGCCCTTCTTGTGAGTTTCTCGCCAATTTTTTGACTAGTGTTCGCTATGAAAGTGCGTCTAACTTTACAAATTATTTATTTACTAGTAATTTTTCGGCCCGTTGGCCGACTTTATTCGGTATAATTAGTAAACGAATAATAATTATGTAAATGAATAAATTAACGATTATGTTTAGCCAAATAAAAACCAACTATAAAATTTAAATCAAAAGATTGAAATCAAACTAAAAACTCAAGGGTCAAAATTTATATATTTTAGAAACATCTTCAAGTCATTTTCTATTTACTTAGCTTAATAGCTCTCATATAAGATAAATTTTTATTTTAATATAGTAGAATGTGATGGAAAAAAATAAGTGGCCCTATAGAGAGCATTGTTAAAGAGTTTACCAAAATAAAATAAAAAACATTTTGACTATGTGATTGTTGGTCGAGGCAAATGAAAATTACATGTTTTGTAGGTGTATTATTATATATCTTATTCTTAAAAAGTGTGTATTTATTTTCTATTTAAACATTTATATTATTATTATGGTACCCTATTTTTATTAAGTGTTCTAGTCTATTTATTATTATTATTATTATTATTATTATTATATTTGGATATGTATGATATGCATCAATTAAATATTATAAAATGTGTACTAAATAGTAAGATAAATAATCATAATTAAAAAATATTTATAAAAATAATTATCATTAAAATTCTCTGCTCGAAAAATAATTTATTTTAAGTTCAGAAATAAAAAAATATTTTTCTAAACTTCTCAGCTCTTCAAAGATATTGAAATTTTATTTATTAATTTCTAATTCTAATAATTAATTTAAAATAAGATGAAATAAAATAATATTATAGGTTCGTATCTTCAATTTAAGGGGAATACCCCCTCCTCTAATTATAAGTGCTTAATAATATGTATATAATTATTGGCCCATTGGTTGAGTTAATACAATACCAAAAATATATAAATTATTAAATGGAATGTTATGATAAATTTAAGAATATTTTAAATATTAATTAAGTTTTATTACATACTAAAATAAAATAGGTCCACTTATGACCATTTATTAAATAAAAATTGTCATTAAAATAGGTCCACTTATTACATAAACAATCATACCTATTGTTCAAACAAATTTTTCAAATGATTAATGTCTTCTAAACCAATGTGACTTCAAAAAATTCGGTACATAATATTTAATTAATCACAAAGGAGATGCATGCCTCATGGGGACTTGCCATTGATATCAATTGCCTTTTGTGCTCTAATGGGGTGGATAATAGAGATCATATCTTATGTCAATGTAGGTTTGGTCGCAGTCTTTTCCAAAAAGCAGAGATTATGTTCTCTGAACCTACAGACTGGATAGACCTCATGAACCAAATGCAGAATAGATGGAGAGGGAGTTCTTATGCAAGCAGGAAGGGGAGGTTGATGACCAGTTCTATTATTAGTCATATATGGTACGAAAGATGCAAGCGGAAAGTAGGAGAGATTGCAGCTGGGGTTGATGTTGTTCATAATCGTATACTTGCAGAAGTAGGATGTTTGATTTAGGGAGGACTTGTGCGTGAGTTGGTTTTTCCTAGATTAGTGAGCTTCGCTTCTTGTTTTGATTAGGGTGTTTTGGTGGAGGAGTTGTTTGTTTGAACTATTGTGTGATCTTCCCCTTTGGGGTTATGTTGAATAAAATCCTCTAATCATTTATAAAAAAAAAATTAATCCTAAACTCTTGCAAAAATAAGTCTATTCAACACAAATAAAAAAATTAATAACAACTCATTTGAAGCATTTGCAAACAAACAAAGTCAAGACTAAAGAAACCATCATCTGTCTAAAAAAAGTATGTTCAAGTGTAGTTCTACATAAAAAAAAAACCTCATTTGACACGTTAAAAGAATATAAAAGTAAAGATCACTAAATCCTAACCATCAAATACTACATCATAAACTCTAATCTTAAATCGAACGTCAAACTCTAATTAAATAACCATCCAATAATAAACTTGATACCCCTAACATTATGTCATAATCCTTGAACACTAAACTACAACCCTCAAACTCTAATACTGAAACACAGATATGACAAAATTTTAGTGTTAGGGTACCGGTACCCCGTGTGTACTGGAGCGTTTTCCCGTTATATATATACTTAGATTTCATGAATATGCTCAAGTCAAACTAACTCAACTCGATCAATAATCTGAATTGGCAAAAGTTATTGACATGTAACCCTCTATACTTAATATGCCATGACTCATACCCTTATACACTCATGACTTCACTTACCATTGCTCTTACTAAGGATTCTTGATAGTTTTTCGACCTGTTGGCCAATTCGAGATTCTTTCACACTTCACTATTCACAACCTAAATAAATGAACTAAATAAATAATTGTCAATATGTTCCCTAGTTATTCGAACCAAAGAACAATAGTGCAATTATATATCTAAGTATCATGTATTTTTAAATATATATATGACGAACAAATTATTGTTCTTATGATTTTGAGGCACATGAACTCACTTAATTCTTAAAATCTTTCTACATGTCTCGAGTTAGACGAATGTTCAAACTATATTCCAACCCATGTCATGAACAAAATCCACTATGGGTTATGGAACAATACATATTATTTACTTTAAAGGTCTGATGTTTCTTTAAACATTAACTTTAAAAAGCTGGAAAATAAACCATTCTAACTTAATTTGAATGGAACAATACATACATAATTTATTATTTACTTCAAAAGCATGATTTATATTTAATTATTTATACCTTTAACATGATAATGCTGGAAAATAAAATATTCTAACTAAATTTTATATTTGATGTATTACTTACTTCAAAAATTCACTGTACCATCTTGATCATATTATATTAATATGAGAAATTCAATTTATAATGTTGATGATCCTCTTAGTTGATTGATTAATATCTTGATCATATTACTTTTATATGAATTATTTTATATTATAGAATTATAACACTCATAATATAAAATAATCTAGTTAAAATATGACTGAATATGCTTGGAAATCGAAACTGTTTTAGACAATTAAAATTTTAGATAAAATACCATATATTAGATCGATTTAGGATGGATTTAATTTTAAAATTTTCATTGATTGAATATGTGGAATGAATCGTATATTAGACATGTTGACGATGTTAGAGAACAAATTTATTGAATGTGTTATGTAGATTGTAAAATTATGGAACAAATTTTAGTGTATAGTAGATTGTAAAATTATCAAAGTGTGTATTAATGGGCGTGGAGAAGATTGTTGAAAATTCGTCCCATTCTAGCATTTTATATATCTGTTAACTCCACTTCACAATTGTGCTAGGATGGGATGGCTTATGAGAAGGTTTGGATTACCACTATCTAGGATTCTATACATCATAGTCGATTCAAAGTTAATTCCTTGATATAGATTGGTGTTGGGTTCCTATCATATCCCTCGTGATAGCTTCCTGACTTGGCTGGTTATTCTTGACAGATTGACGGACTTGAATTAGCTTCAGCATTGGGGAATTTCTCTTAATGAGCTCTGCTATCTTTTTCCATGTAATATTATGGATAGTAGAAATCATTTATAATTTAGTTGCAGTTATTCTATAACAGTTTTGGATAGAGTTTTTGTTGGCTATCTTGATACTCGCATATTGCAATATTCTTGGGGGCCTAATATGGAGCATTTCATTCTCCTTGCTAAAGGGAACAAAATCAATGACATGGAGTGGAGTTGTTGCAGAGATTCGGAGAGAGATGTTGATCAAGATATCATGGTAGAAAAGTTAGTAATCCTAACATCTTATATAGCTAAAAAAATCATTCACAACTTCAATTTTTTAGTTCCAACTACGATTTCATTCCCGGGGTTGTTCATAAATATTTTATAGGTGACAGTTGGTACAGGTTTTGTTCCCTATAGGTTTTTCGAGTTGCTAGGTTGTACATAACTCTGCCTTTTTTGCTTCCTTTAGTTGAATGAAAATTCATAATTCTATTCATAATTTTTTTAATCAAAGTGAGGATATTGGTTAAACTCTTTTAGTATCATTTAGTATGTTATTTTAATTATATATTATATCGCTTTATGATGTATTTATTTGTGTATAAAATTTAAGCTTTTGGATGAATTATGTATTCATTCCATTAACTCTACCAATGAACTATATGCTTGAATGTGTGAATTTTTTTAACAAAATCTAGATTTCAAGTTAATCAAAGCGCGGGTGTGAGTTGGACAGTTTTAGCATTTAGGGCCACTTATTGCGTCACTTGAACCATATATTATATAGATTTATGATGTCTTTATATATTTTATAACGATTAGATTTTGAATAACCAACATATTAGGCTCGTTTACATTGTAAGTGACAATATGATTGATTATGCTTGGAAATTTTTGGTGTAATGTGTAGGTGTAAGTAATTCTTGATAACGGTTTGATTATCCTCCACGTAGGTTTTAATATAAGATTAATTTTTTACTAAAATATATCAAGATTGATGTCGTTGGGTTCGAAAAATTAAAACAAACAACATTTGTGAAGTGAACAATATGTTTTGAGTAACACATAAAATGTTATGAAGAGAAAATTAATTAAAAGGGAAAAAAGAGGGGGAGAGAGTTTGAAAAAATAAATAAATAATAAATAATATTAACCTACACTTAAGGAGAAGCCTCCAAGAACTTATGTGGCAAAGAATTTTTATCTAAAATGTATATATATGTTTTTAGATTTATTAATTATATATTATCTAACATTTATCTATACAAAATAGTATAGAGTTTACAAGTTGTCTATATTTACAAATTTTAATCATTCAATATATAGAGATTGATAAATTATCTACATCTAAGCTAATCATACAACCTATAGAGGCAACTGTAAATTATCTGCCTCTAAAAATTTTAATCATACAACCTACAAAGACACTGATAAATTTGTTCCAGACTAGTCGCCTGACCCAATAGATGTAGAAAGCCAATGTGGGATGGACCTCAGCTCCTCGATGTACCTCGTAGTGAATGAGGGAAAGTAGTAGTCAATACAAGGAGATGTGTGTATGCGATTGGAATAGTGAGGGATAGGGAATAAGATTACATACCGCGGAGGGTTGTTCCGTTGTGTAAAAGTGTGGTCCCGAGCCTTGTGAGGGTGATGGGGTATTTATAGTCCTAGACTTGACCTCCAAGGCTGATCTTAGCTGCTCATCATAGCCCTTAGGATGTTGGCACGTGGCCTCGTAACCTAGGTCTCGTTGGGCTGCTATAGAAGCTGTTCGTGGGCTGGGCCTTGCTTGCTAGGTCGCCAGGCCCGCTGCTGCCTTTACTTGTGTTTGGGCGACTACATCTTGGGCCGCCGCGAGGCCCAATCGCTGGGTTGGGCCTATCAACTGCCCCTAAGTCTTTTAGCTAAGCGAGTGCTTAAGTACAGGGCTTAGAGTCGCCTGGATTAAATGCTGATATTTGTCCAGTGCTTCTAAATCGCTGGGGACGGGTGTATCAAAATTATCTGCCTCTAAAAGAGTTTTTCGTATAACTTATAAAGGAAATTATAAATTATCTGCCTCTAAAAGATGTAATCGTATAACTTATAGAGAAAATTATAAATTATCTACCTCTAAAACTATAAAAATTATTTATTAATATTAAAACAAATAAATAAAATACTATTATAGACATATATTTCCATATATAGAGGCACATATAGTATTTGTTCTATAAAAGTATGTTTAGAGGAAAATATTTTATATGCATCTATTAATTTACCTCCGTAGCTAGGTTATGTTGTAATGATATTTTTCGCAGATCATAATTCTGCATGGTATTAAAGCCTAGCCTAAACTATAAACCTTTTTTTGTCTCCCTGCAGGCCCCTTTTTAACGGTAAGAGCTGCTACGGATATAAGTCCCTTAGATCCACCTTCTCGAGCTTTTTCTTTTTATAAGACACTGATGCCAACTATGAATATACGATCGAATGCGCTCTTGTCTATTTTTAGACTTCTTACTTTCGAAAAGAAAGCAAGGCCGCCTCTTTTCTTCTTCATGTTCTCCCCTTGTTTCCTCCAATGACAGAGAAACATGAATCTTCCAAAGCTCATGTGGTTTCCACAAACTCCACTCTCACTTCATATTACATCCATCCCTCGGATAACCCCAATCAACTAATGTCCAAGGGCAGAACCAGAATCCCAACGTGCACTGAGCCAAAATTGAAACAAAAATTTTCTCTCTCTGTATATTGCGTTAGATATATTTTTTGGTTTCAGTGTGCGATGTTATTAGTCACTAATTCATCGCGACCAACATCTTTTCTATAAATTATTAGTATTCTTCTTGACCAAATGAAAATTGAATATACAGCCGGGTGATTTTTTATTGATTTGAATAATTTATCATCAATATTACATTTTTACTCATTCATTCATAAGTCGCAATAAAATGATTAGCTTACTGAACTATCTACACATGTCGATGAGATATTACTATAAGATAAGAGTATAGTTGTATAGTTAATATGATTGAGTCTATTAACTGTATTAGGTTTTCTTAACAACATAAAGTTTTTTAAAATAGATTTGGTTTTCAAATCGTCGAATTAATATAACACTGAGCCTAATTTAAAAGCTGCACCGAGCCGAATTCGAAAAAATTATAAATTTACATTCGACTTCAACGCTCGGGACTGAAAGTGGGGTGAGCCGGGGCTCAGCCCGGCTCCCCCTAGTTCCGTCACTGTCTATGTCAGCGACCTCTTCACGGACTTTTCACCATAATAAAAAAAAATTATGCACCTAAATAAATACGTTCTGAAAGTATGGACATTTGTAGGTATATCCGCCCATCCCACATGCGATTTCGCCCAAGCCATAGGCATTTTCGCTTATGGCTTAGGAGGACTTATCCCTGTGACTCTGAAATGATTCCTGAGCAGATTCCTGACCGGTTCAGAGCAGACCCATGACATTGAAACCGCAGTAGGCGTTTTCGCCTAAGCACTGGGAGAAAACGCCTATGTTAAATTAATTTCAACGTCCTATAAATACTCGATCATTTCGGGTATTATATCATAAAAACAAAACATATCGTTAGTACAACAGAGGTTGTCAACATTGAAAGATGGTCGACCATGGTAGTTTCTGAGAATTCCGTATCCAGGTGTACTGGTGGGGGGGGGGGTCGAATCGTCCAGGATTGGTCTGGATTAGCATACGTTGGGGGAGAGAAACGTCCGTCTGAAGATGACCAGGCAAGCCAGCTATGGTATCTTGGTCACCACGTTCGGGAGGAGAATGGGGCTTGGTCCGGATCGGATAATCTAGTCATTTGTTTGGAGAATGCTGATATTCATCCAGGGGACTCTGTCTCATTACGTTGATCATACCATAACAGATGATACCAGTGCGCAAGTCATCTAAGACATAGTCCGCCGTAACCCTAGTGTCGAAGTTGTCCACTTGTACGCCTTGATGGAAGAGGAGCCGTCTCACTTCTCTTTGGTGCCAGGGGTCATGCCAACTCAGATCGATGGATCATACATGGCTACCAGTCGTGTCGGTCCGGAAGAGGAGGAGGTTGATCAAGAGGGATTGGCTCGAGATGAATATGTCACCTCCGATGACTCGGGGGACGAAAGAAGCCATTGCACGGAGGACGAAGGGAATCCTAATGTCGACGATGACATCGGCCAAACTAACGAGGAAGACGACGATGAGGGTGAGAGAGCCACATAAGAGAGTGTGGACATATATGTGCCACCAGAACATGCCACGAGCGTGGGTGACGACATCATGACAATGTCCAACACCTACTCCATGGACAGGCGTTTCCAGATCCCAGCGAAGTCGTACTGGTCGGTGGAGATGAAATTCTACTCGGGACAAACATTCTCAGTGAAAGCCCAACTGGTGTCCCTAACGAAGATCGTTTCAGTGTCACAGGGATAAGTCCGCCTAAGCCATAGGCAAAAACGCCTATGGCTTGGGCGAAATCGCATGTGGGGTGGGCGGATATACCTACAAATGTCCATACTTTGAGAACGTATTTATTTAGGTGCATAGTTTTATTTATTTATTTATTGTGGTGAAAAGTCCCCTCTTCACCGATCAAAACTATGGTGAATGGATTGACGACATGTCCATTGCCCTTCTCGCCAAGAACAAGATGAGTTTTGTCGATGGGAAACTCAACAATGAAATCTCCTAGAACCCCATTTAAACCGATTAATTTTTATTTTGCATCATGTTCTAAATCCTCAACAATGAAATCTCATTCAACTCAATTAAATAACTCAAATAACATTTTTTCGAAATCCACAACATAGGAATTCCAATTAAATCAATTAACAAAAATATAAAACTTGTTCCTAACAGAAACCAATCAAATCTATTAAAAGAAAACTAGTACCAATACTAACAAACTGGAACAACATGTTCCTAAATCGTTAAATTGGAACCATGTGTTTTATAAAGAGGAACATGTTCCTATAAGGAAATCAGAACAAAATTATGAAGATGATAAAGAAGAAGCAACAACCCCTCGATTCCAACTCTTAACCTCGACCCTAACAGCTTCCACTGTCCAATCTCATGGTGGGTTGTAACACCCACCTTCGATTTTCATGGTTGAACCCACGGTTGAACCATAAACGAGCATTACTAGCGAAAATCAAGGATAACTCAAGCATAAAACAAACAGAAACAAAATAAATAAAAATATGAACCATTTAAATAAAAATCAGGACCAAATCTTAAATACAAATCAATAAAATCGGCCAAATCTCATAACCAAAATACAATGAAAATCCCCACTATTACTATCAACTAGAATAAAGGTAAAAGCGTCCACGTCATATCCTCGATCTCCGTAATAAAGGTAAAAGCGTCCACGTCATATCCTCGATCTCCGTCCTTGATCCATCCGCTTCTCCTGGACTTCAACTGCCAATCCACAATCCAACCTCAAGCTTAACTAGCTAAACATATAAAACTAGGGGGGTGATGAGGATGAGCGGCAGATGACAACTGGCCGATTTGATGATGATGACGGTGATATATGATTGTATTCGTAGAGATGACATGGTCGAGCGAGGAGAAGGGGGACGCTGAGGCCATCTCTTTGGTGAATCTGGTGTTGCCACAACATACTTACCAATACTTCTCCTGGAAATTCATCTTCATTATTTTAATTACAAAATCACAAGAGAAACTTAAAGTGATTGTAAGTAGTGAATTAGGTTTTCTTTCGAGGAACAAGTTGTGTTCCAATTTTTTTATTAGAAATAAAGTCTTCATCTTCATCATTTTCTTTTGGGCTATGTTCCGTTTTGCTAATTATGAACAAGGTTCAATTAATGTTCCAACTAACTGCAGATTGTTCCTAAATATGAAAATGGAACAAAATCCTAACCTAATTCTAAGTATGAATGTTCCTAAAAATAGAAAAAAGGAACAATAAACAAAAATATTATACAGTGGCTGTCTATAAGATTGTTCCTAAATATAAAAACAGAACAATGCATAAAACTAATTTAACGTGTGAAAATGTTCCTAAAAATGAAAAGGGAACAGTGAAAAGATGACTGCCGATGAGAAAACAAGTGGCGCGGAAATCTTTGGCAATGATTTGCGCCGCCGAGAAGAAACCAAAATTAGGAAGAAAATGAGAATGTTTAATTAATTAAAAAAAAAGAAATCAATTTCAATTAGGTAACTGCCCACAAATACGGGAAATAAGTGACAAGAAATCCTTCATGCTAATCAGAAAGGAAATAAATATATTTAATATGAATATGCAAATTAATAGATGCAATTACCCTTTTATCCATTTGATAAGAACCATTAGATTAAAACTAAAAAATGGAGGGGGTATTTATGAGCATCATTTCAAATTCTTAATTTGGTATAGAAGATTTCATATTTATGATTTTAAGTATTTTTTGAACGATAATGTGGAGACATGTTGACAATTTTCGTTGCTTAATAACAAGAGACACTCATAGTAACAAATTTCAATTTGACATCTTTAAAAACTAGTTTTGTATCTAGCCCGTTGGCTGGATAAAATATAACTAACATTCACCTATATTTGACTAAACTCAAATTCAATCAAGTAAGGTTGCACAACATTTCTAAATGCATGTCAAACTATGACAAATCAACTACATTTTTACTACATGCAAATGACCCTTAAAGCGGTTGATAAGCCAATGAACATACAATATATATAACTTGTGGTCGAGTGAATTATATCATATGAAAACCAAAATACTCTAATGCTATAAAAATTGGAATATAGTTTTTTTCTAAATAATCCAGATAGAAATCATAATTTTATACAACATGACCCAACTTGATCAATACCTTAAGTTAAAGTAGTTTCAACTAAACAAAATCACATAAATATGAAATATGATGAACCTGCAATTTGGATGGTATATAACTTCACTAATCTATAACTGAAATGAAATTAATTCAAAATATATAAAATTTTCCACACTAACACTCAAAAAAAAATTATAATTTTTTTATAAAGTATTTCGATACTTATTTATTCTTATTATCATCATTTCATATTAGTTTAATTATATTTGAAAAATACATTTTTATTACTTAATTCACAATATATTTAATGTTGAAGTACTTAATAATACATTAGCATGGAGGAAGAGAAAATAATTAAATTTTAATTTAAAAATTGTGTAATGATGTGGAATTTTGTAAGGAGGGTTCTATCCTATGTGTCAAAGCCAAATCTACCATACCACCATTAAGATAGGGATCTACTACCATCATGACACCCCTTAGTGTCCTCATATCAGGACACCCCTTAGAACCGTAGGATTAAGGAACTAATCTGATGGACTAGATTAAAATGGACAAAATAGTAATTTGGAATTAGTATATATATACCAATAATTAGGGTTTCACACACAAACCCCAATATTTTTTCGACAACAAAAACTCCCGTTCTCCCAACCCAACCTCCTTTAGCCGCCGCCGGATTTCACCATCATGCCTTCCTCCAGCCGCGCCGCCGACTTGCTCTAGCCCCACCTTACTTCATCTCATCATCGTCGACGTCTCCTGAACCATTGTGAAGACGAGGATGGATCCTTTCGACCAGATCCGAGCGAGATCTACCCACTAGAGACTCGGACCGTCAGGTTCTTCTTCTATCCGGATGTTCCTTTCGATGCTCATTATGCTGCGATAGAGGACGGCTGGCCGATCTGAGGATGAGCGACAGATGATGATTGGCCGATTTGATGAAGATGAGCGACAAATGACAACTAGCCGATTTGATGAGGATGAGCGGCAGATGACAACTGGCCGATTTGATGATGATGACGGTGATATATGATTGTATTCGTAGAGACGACATGGTCGAGCGAGGAGAAGGGGGACGCTGAGGCCATCTCTTTGGTGAATCTGGTGTTGCCACAACATACTTACCAATACTTCTCCTGGAAATTCATCTTCATTATTTTAATTACAGAATCACAAGAGAAACTTAAAGTGATTGTAAGTAGTGAATTAGGTTTTCTTTCGAGGAACAAGTTGTGTTCCAATTTTTTTATTAGAAATAAAGTCTTCATCTTCATCATTTTCTTTTGGGCTATGTTCCGTTTTGCTAATTATGAACAAGGTTCAATTAATGTTCCAACTAACTGCAGATTGTTCCTAAATATGAAAATGGAACAAAATCCTAACCTAATTCTAAGTATGAATGTTCCTAAAAACAGAAAAAAGGAACAATAAACAAAAATATTATACAGTGGCTGTCTATAAGATTGTTCCTAAATATGAAAACAGAACAATGCATAAAACTAATTTAACGTGTGAAAATGTTCCTAAAAATGAAAAGGGAACAGTGAAAAGATGACTGCCGATGAGAAAAAAGTGGCGCGGAAATCTTTGGCAATGATTTGCGCCGCCGAGAAGAAACCAAAATTAGGAAGAAAATGAGAATGTTTAATTAATTAAAAAAAAAGAAATCAATTCCAATTAGGTAACTGCCCACAAATACGGAAATAAGTGACAAGAAATCCTTCATGCTAATCAGAAAGGAAATAAATATATTTAATATGAATATGCAAATTAATAGATGCAATTACCCTTTTATCCATTTGATAAGAACCATTAGATTAAAACTAAAAAATGGAGGGTGGGTATTGGTGTCATCATATGAAGGACACTTCATGTGTCATGATAGCAGGAATTCCCATTAAGATTATTAAGATACATAATTGCACCATTCTCTCCTCTAAATCTTCCCATTTCCTTCCTCCCATTCTATTTTTTTTCTTGTAGCTCCTAGGATTGTTCACGATCTATAATATGCTCATACCTAGTAGTTGCTACGACCAAAAAAAATTGGATCTCCTTCTTCTACCTAGCTTCACCACATTATTTCTTGCCAAAGTTACATTGCTCATGCGCTAATACACAAAATAAAAATGCACTAGTGTTACAAAATACATGCACCATTGTAATATGAAAATCATTTGCTATGTAATGATGTAAGCACCAATGCAATAAAAATAACAAGTACTAGTGCCAACGTGACGTGTCCATGATAACGGTCGGTCACCAACCGACTAGGACACAACATTCAGTCACAGCCGACCGAGGCCCCATGAGCACTCAGCCAACCGAGGGCCTACGACTGCCTCCTACACCCAGCCAAAGAAGCCCGTGTATCAGGGTCGCCCATCCGAACAACCGACAATCGTTCAAACTACTCGGCATACGACACTCATCAAGGAGGCCTCCCCGACCAACCTAGGTGCTACAACTGATCAAGATCGACTAAGCCGATCAATGCCGACCGACGCTCAGTTACATGCCAATAATCAACCACGAAGGTGCGATTATTAACACTCAAGGTCGTATTCCACGAGGTTCTCTCAAAGACTAATACTCACACACTTCGTAGACGGTCTAGTCATTTAGATTGAGTTTTGGTACGAAAGAACGAATCAAAAGCATAAACAAACTAAAACAAGTAAGACAGTAACTAATAAGGAAGAATGAGGGTCAAACAAGAGAAGAGGAGGTCAACTTAATGAGGGATTTCTTCATGTTCAAGAATAATGAAAGACAAGTTGAGTCACAAGCATCAATGTGTAATCGATTGGCCATGCATAACACTTAGATAGAATCAACCAACTCTCGCAAGAATGATTCACTACTCCTAAACCACATGAACTATGCTCTCGCTATAGAAACAAAGGTATAGAGTGCCTTAATCTAGTTCAATGAAATGCTCACACACCTAAACTCCTGATCAACAATCTCTAACACAAGGCGATGGTGCAAGATACTCTCGTATCAATCATAGAACATTAGGTTAACAATCATAAGGTCTTTCAACCTCCAATTGAACAAAAACTCTAATGCACACCAAGTGTTTGTGAAAATGTCAACAAGGAAATCAAGTGGAAAATGGTTGCAAATGAGTAATTCAATCTCTCAAATCATCAATTACAATCCTTAAACCTTAAATCAACATCATCCAACAACTTTCATACATTGAATGACATAAGAATGTACCATAGAAACCAATCAAGCTCACATGGCATACAAGCACAAGGTTTAAGGACGAACTTCTTACACAATGACTATGAAAGACTCAATCCAAACAATCACTCATCTATCCTAGCATGATCCACCACCTCTCTAAGTTAAACCCTAAGTTTAGCCTAGCATAACCATGGAGAATATCTGAAATGAGAAGGCACTACAAAAAAATTGACCTTTAGCTACTGCAAAATTACAACGACATGAAAATGCAGTAGCAAATAGTTAGTATTTGCTACGGCAATCACTATTTCATGTAGTAATTTGCAGTAGCAAATACTATTTTCCACACCACTATTTGCTACACCCAGCATCCCGTAGCAAATAGTGGTGTGGCAAATAGTATTTGCTACTGCAAATTACTACATGAAATAGTGATTGCCGTAGCAAATACTAACTATTTGCTACTGCATTTTCATGTCATTGTAATTTTGCAGTAGCTAAAGGTCAATTTTTTTGTAGTGAAGGAAAAGATCACCATAGCATCCATGGAGGAATCTTCACTCTTACACTTCAAGAATCCAATCCAAGGTGAGAGACTTCAATCCTTAGCTCCACTTGCCCCAACTTTGATCTTCAAGTGCTTCCTAGGGTTCTTGGGGTTGAGAAATGGATGGTGATTGACGAAGAGAGGAAATGGGGTCGGTGATCGTAGATGTCTATTCAATGGTCCCTCCCTAATTCGACGAGCAGCTGCTTTAAATAGGATTTGCCAGAAAAGATCATTGTTCTCGCCGAGAACCTCCTTGCAAACACTACAAGAAAACATCACTTTAGTCACGGTTTTTAGGCTACATTAGTCACGATTTTTACCGTGACAAAAAAATTTAGTCACGGTTTAAGAAATCGTGACTAAATCGACCAAAATTAGTCACGTTTTACTATACACCGTGACAAAGGATTAGTCACGGTTTTTGAATGAACCGTGACTAACCTTTGTCATGGTTTAAAAGAAAACCGTGACTAAGGTTAGTCACAGTTTATTAAAAAAACCGTGACTAATTTTGGTCGATTTAGTCACGGTTTATAGAAAAACCGTGACTAATATTTGTAGTGACCAAAGTGCAAATTTTAGTGACCCAGTCTGTAATTTTCTCAAATTATACAACCAGACCCTGAATTCCTTCCGTTATGCAAACTGATCCAAAAAGTTAGACGGTTAACAAAAGGTCCCAATTAAACTACTTCCATTATGCAAACTAGTCACTCAATTTTACAGGGTTTCTAATAGGTCATTAATTTATTTATTGGTTTCAAATAACAGAAATTATAATTTTAATTAATTATAAAATAAAAAAATTACAAATTTTAATTAATAAAAAAATAAAAAATGCCTCTTCATCGCCGCCATCGCTGTTGCCGTCCATTGCTGTCGTCAGCGCCGGGGGAGGGCAGGGGAGCAGCAAAGGGAGGAAGCTTGACCTCGTCGGCATCGGAGAAGGCCCAAAGAGGGGAACCAGGTTGGGGGTCGGCTCCTCAGCTTCATCTCCCGATTCTTCCTTCTCGAGGAGCGCCGTCGTCTGCTGCTTGTTGGATAGGAGAATCGTCGACGCCTTCAACCAGGAGGTGAAGGATAGCCGCTGTTGTCGTGCAGACCTAAATCCAACCGGATGAGGAGCGATCGTCGACGTCGAACGGTTATGCTTGACGACGACGGGATCTGGATCGGACTCCCGGGACGAGAGTTTCCAGCGGCTGTTTGGCTCCATTTCAGCATGAGAGGGAAATTGTGGAGCAGCTTCTGGTGCGACTTCTGGAGGAAGAAAGATAAGGTTAGGAGAGGGAAGAGGAAGAAGTTAAGAGAGGGGAGGAGGAAGAAGATGAAGAGGATAAAGAAGAAGGGTTCAGTGTGAGGTGAGAAGAAAGTGGGAGGAAGCACACGGATTGCCAACGTGGCAATCCGTGTTTCTTTAGGAGAAATAATTGTCACGGTTTTCTAAAACCGTGACAAAATTAGTCACGGTTTTATAAAATCGAGACAAAATTAGTCACGATTTTAGGAAACCGTGACAAAATTAGTCACGATTCGTAAAAAACCGTGACTAATTTCGTCACGGTTTTAGAAAACCGTGACTAATTTTGTCACGATTTTAGAAAATCGTGACTAATTTTGTAAAAAAGGGAGAGGAAAATTGTGGAGCAGCTTCTGGTGCGACTTCTGGAGGAAGAAAGATAAGGTTAGGAGAGGGAAGAGGAAGAAGTTAAGAGAGGGGAGGAGGAAGAAGATGAAGAGGATAAAGAAGAAGGGTTCAATGTGAGGTGAGAAGAAAGTGGGAGGAAGCACACGGATTGCCAACGTGGCAATCCGTGTTTCTTTAGGAGAAATATTCGTCACGGTTTTCTAAAACCGTGACAAAATTAGTCACGGTTTTATAAAATCGAGACAAAATTAGTCACGATTTTAGGAAACCGTGACAAAATTAGTCACGATTCGTAAAAAACCGTGACTAATTTCGTCACGGTTCGTAAGAAACCGTGACAAATTAGTCATGGTTTTAAAAAACCGTGACTAATTTGTCACGGTTCACAAAAACGTGACTAATAGTCTGTGGCTAAAGTGCTATTTTCTTGTAGTAAAAGCCACTGGAAATCTCGACGAGAATAATGCCTCATTTCCTTCTTATGTTCTCGGCGAGAACCTTGAAGTTCTCACCGGGAACTTCTTCATAAATGTTGCTGGCATAATTTTTCATTAATCTCAAACTTGCCTTGGCCCTAACTCCCTCGTCGTAGCTCCGATTGAGCTCCCGTTTGATCCTATGGACTCCTTGTCACCTGTACTACCATGCCATGACCTGAAAATACACAAATACAACTCCAATAGACATCGAATTAGTCCACAAGTGGCTCCCGGATAACAAAAGTGCAATTTGTGTGAAACAACTCTCAAAGCACAAAAACCATGGCATAACAAGATCACAAACAGAAGTTTCTTAGGTCAATCGTAGGCTCAAAACACGAGAAAAAACATCACATCAAACTCCCCTACTACTAACCCGAAGCTTGCCCTCAAGCGAGCAAATATTTACACTAACGCACTAACCATTTGAAAGCCAAAAGATCTCTAGGTTCGTTGAACCACGTTTTGATAGTCCGAGTTTTAACAAGGTAAAGGATCCCAAAATCTCACCAAGCAACCCTTAAAACACTTTTACAACAAAAACCAAACTAGTTCTTGCTAGACATAAGACCAAAATACTTGACAGAAAGTGTCGGTTACTGGACGGTGCACTTATTCCTGGAGTCTACACATGAACGGAGGGAAAGAGAGGGGCCTGGTCGACATTACTCAACCTGTGCCGAGGGGGTAGTACACTATCCTCACATTTTGAGATTCTGCGGCTTTTGCGAAAAGACTCTAGGCTATTTCAAATTCTACCCCCCTCTGTTTCTTCCACATCTCACTTTTTCTTCGCTTTTGGTCTTTCTATTATGATAGCGACTTCCGAAAAAAAAGTTTTTTACTAGACTCTTTTGTCTTACCAGTAGGAGCAATGGGAGACCCTCACATGTATGGAGCAGCCAGCCCCATTGGGGACCGCGTTATCCTAAACCCTGCCCACGCCGGGAGGGGTTGAGAAGGAGAATGCCACACTGAGACTTCCCCTCTGGGGACTAAGCCATGGGCGGGCAACGTATTGCCAGCTCGTGGTGGATCTCAACCAAGCGGCTCATATGCACGTCTATCACCCATGTGGACACAAAGGTCATCTTACTCACACATTGGGCACCTCGCTTTCCTACCCTATGTCCTAGACTCCAGGAAACCTTGACCGACACTGAACACTACACAATACTGGCACCTATCAAAGATAAGAACACTCTGCCAAGTTACCAGGCCACATACTTAACAAAAACTAGTTTCAGTATTGTTGTAAAAAGGTTTAAAAGGCATTTGGAATAAAACCAGTTCACACTTTACATTGAAAATCCCGGCTATCACGTATGTTCTCACCATACAATCAAGTGGCTTGTCAAACGAATAGAGTTTAAGCGAGTTAAGTATTTAACAAGAAAAAGAGGTGATAGTAGAGCATGCAAAATGAAAAGAACATGCTAAGGTAGATGAAAAGAAAGACACAATTAGGCATGCTACCTAGCACAAGACATCCACTATCATAGAACAAGATTATACTTCTACCGGCAAACAATCATACCAAACCTCAAATTCCCCCTACGACTAGAACGAGCATTGTCCTCAATGCATAAGAGAGAGAAAGAGAGTAAGGTAGAACGAGAATACCGCACAGTGAAGAACAACATTGGAGGCAAGAGCGGTGAGTGAGTCTCATGAAGATCATTGGTGAAGAGTGATTCTTAAGTGCTTGCCAAGCATTATTCAAAGAGCTAAAAGAACATAAAAACCAAAAAGAGCAAAGAAAAGTGATAAAGTAAAGATAGCATGGGGTTCCTCCCATGAAGCGCTTCTTTAACGTCTCTAGCTAGACGATACCTGTGTTATGCTATCCAACTTAGCACCTCATTGAAGTCCATTAGTTTCTTCCAAGATGAAAATCGAGCTCCAAGTAACACCTAGAGTGAATGATAAACTAGCCAATGAACAATGCTTGAATACCATTTGTTACCTTGGAATGACTTACTACGCTTGAGTTTAGAAACTTGATGAAGGGAGAGGTAGTATGGTTGGGCATCGCAATTGGTCTCCATTATCTCCAAGTCGGAAATGTCACTCAAGGAGTCTTTCGGGTGAAGTAGATGCGGCTCCACTCTCATGACTACTTTAGGAGGGGTAGAGAAGCATGTGTCCTTAGTCTCTTGGAACAAGTACTTCATGATCAAGCAAGAAGTTTGAAGAGTACTCTCAATCTTGGTTGGTGGCACCACATTCATAGGGTGATGTTATATACTCAAGTTCTCTACTATGGGTGCAACCTCTTCATCTCACCACCTCTAAAGGATCATCAACTTCAAGCCTCATTGATTCTTCTACCCGTGCACCATAGTCGTTTGGTGTGTCCTTAGGAAGAATATGTTCTTCAATCTCCTCACTACCAAACATTTTACCGTATTAATCACTTCCGACTCACAAGTATCATCCTCATCACCATATACATGCTCCAAATTATCGGGATGACTTTCACTTTCTAGCACTTCCTTCATGAGATTCACACTATAAGCTATGTGATTAACCCGAGCCGCATTGTCTTCCGCAATTATCAAGATCTCCTCTATCATGGAAAAAGGTGAGAAGTGTTGCTCATTCCAAATTGGTGTTGTAGTTCGTTCATCTTGACCCCACCATTGGAGATCTCTCTCAAGAGTCTCTTGTAGTAGTTGGATGAAGTATGATGATCATAGTAAGGGTTGGGAGAAGTATTCCAACCTTGATAGGTACAATAACCATGATTTCCATGCCACGAGTTCATCCTACTTGGAGTCTTGCTCAAGGCCTTGAAGTCGTGTTTGGAGGTGAGTGAGTCGCCTCATGCACTACCACAAGGTACCTACACGTAAGCACAACAAGAACACCAAAGTAACACGACAATGTGGGATAACAAAAACAAGTAATCAAGTAACAAGGAAGCAAAAACTAAATTGGAAGGAAGTGAATAAAATGGTCCACTACTAAATGCTTTCCTAGGATTGAGAAAGTCCCCGACAACGGCGCCAAAACTTGACGTGCCAATAATCAACCACGAAGGTGCGATTATTAACACTCAAGGTCGTTGATGACACTCGATTTGACGTGATTATCAGCCTCATTTAAGCGACATTTCTTTGCTTAAGACATTGTTTTTAGGGTAGAATAACGAATATTCAATCGATTGCCCTATCTCGTGCCAATTGTGTTACCTTGGCCCGTTTCGGGTCTATTTGATGGTTTTCTAGTGTTTTTGCGTAAGCACAGGTTTTTGCCGTCAAATAAAGTAGCCATGGACGTGTCTAAGGCATAGGAACATCGAGGAACTGAACCGGAATCGATCAAAGGAGCCAATCAAAGTCAAACGAAAATCTGCCCAGTCACACTTACACATTCGGCGAAAACAAGCTCACATCTTTGGCGAAAATAACAGTGTAAACCAACTGATGTCAAGAGAAGAACATCTTCGGCGAAAAGAGCCCAGGGTTTTCGGCGAAGATGCAAGGGAAAATCACTGGCGCCAACAGAAGGTATTTTCGGCGAAATTGATTAACTCTTCGATCCGAAAATAGAGTATAGAGAAATCAGCCGGCGGTGTTTTCAATTGCAAGAATATTTTCGGCGAAAATACTTCATTATTTTCGGCGAAAATCCCTTCCAAATCCGGCGCTGTATTGGAAACCCTAAAACGTACCTATTTAAAGAAGCAGCCGGCAGCCAAAGAAGGGGGACGGAACAATTCATTATTCTTATTTTCTCAAATCAGACTTTTGAGAGTCAGCCGACTCTAGGGTCGATAGATAGAGTTTAGAGAGTTCGAAGATCCGTGGAGAGATCGTGACGCCATCCTTCCACCTCGGAGAACTCGGAGCTTAAAGTTGAAGATCCAGGAGATTGAAGCTTCGGGGGAGTCGTCAGAATTAGGTTTTTCAGTTCTTATCTGTTCTTCCTCTGTATGATGATCTTCATTGTTGCCTTTGATTCTCTTGTTTCTGATATGAGTAACTGAACTTGTAGAGCTTAGATTAGATGAACCCTAAGTGACCTAGGGCTTTAAAGCGGTCACGAATCGGCGTAATTAGATTCGAAGTTCAATCAGTTTCTCTTTGCATGTTTGATTCGTTCTTCATTGTTCATGTTTCTTGTCTGGATTGATCCCCTAGATTAGATTCTTGTTAAGCTAAGGATAGAAGCGAACGCTCGCCTTACTTTAGAACATCGAATTGAACAATTAGCCTTATAATTGGAGCGTGCCTTTCGTAGGAACCGGTTAGGGTTAATCCACTGCAAGAGTAACTCATAAATCACTAGTAATTGCACCAGTTAATTAAGTCGTTGCGAGAGGCGACCGTACCCGGGCGCTAGTTAATTTTGGTAGTTAGAACGGATAGAGCGAACGTTCGCCGGTCTTAAACCTAAGGGTAAGGAGTTATGGTGGTGTATAGAAACCGATTGAATTAGAATTGAAAACCGCTGATCTTGTGATTGCCGTTGCTCTGGTGATCTAAGGGGGATTCGAAATCTAAGTTCGCCTATCTTCCCGTTAGTCAATCTTTTAATCTTTCTGTCTTTTGTTTTCCTTTGCTTAATAGATTAGAAGTCGTGGAACTCACACCACGCACAACACGTTTTAACCTGAGTAATTTGCCAGCTTCTTCAAAGTAGTCGATTAGAAGAAACCTCGAGTCGAATACGATCTGCTATACGCTTTTTCTTAGCATTAGTAGTTTTTATTTGGTTGAACGCATCACAACGACACGTTCACCAGTCGTATTCCACGAGATTCTCTCAAATACTAATACTCACACACTTCATAGACGGTCTAGTCATTTAGATTGAGTTTTGGTTTGAAAGAACGAATCAAAAGCATAAACAAACTAAAACAAGTAAGACAATAACTAATAAGGAAGAATGAGGGTCAAACAAGAGAAGAGGAGGTCAACTTAATGAGGGGTTTCTTCATGCTCAAGAATAATGAAAGAAAAGTTGAGTCACAAGCATCAATGTGTAATCAATTGGCCATGCATAACACTTAGATAGAATCAACCAACTCTCGCAAGAATGATTCACTACTCCTAAACCACATGAACTATGCTCTCTCTATAGAAACAAAGGTATAGAGTGCCTTAATCTAGTTCAATGAAATGCTCACACACCTAAACTTCTGATCAACAATCTCTAACACAAGGCGATGATGCAAGATACTCTCGTATCAATCATAGAACATTAGGTTAACAATCATAAGGTCTTTCAATCTCCAATTGAACAAAAACTCTAATGCACACCAAGTGTTTGTGAAAATGCCAACAAGGAAATCAAGCGGAAAATGGTTGCAAATGAGTAATTCAATCTCTCAAATCATCAATTACAATCCTTAAACTATAAATCAACATCATCCAACAACTTTCATCCATTGAATGACATAAGACTGTACCATAGAAACCAATCAAGCTCACATGGCATACAAATACAAGGTTTAAGGACCAACTTCTTACACAATGACTATGGAAGACTCAATCCAAACAATCACTCATCTATCCTAGCATGATCCACCACCTCACTAAGTTAAACCCTAAGTTTAGCCTAGCATAACCATGGAGAAGATCTGAAATGAGAAAGGAGAGATCACCATAGCACCCATGGAGGAATCTTCACTCTTACACTTCAAGAATCCAATCCAAGGTGAGAGACTTCAATCCTTAGCTCCACTTGCCCCAAATTTGATCTTCAAGTGCTTCCTAGGGTTCTTGGGGGTGGAGAAATGGATGGTGATTGACGAAGAGAGGAAATGGGGTTGGTGATCGTCGATATCTATTCAATGGTCCCTCCCCAATTCGACGAGCAGCTGCTTTAAATAGGATTTGCCAGAAAAGATCAAAGTTCTCGCCGAGAACCTCCTTGCAAAGCCACTGGAAATCTTGACGAGAATAATGCCTCATTTCCTTCATATGTTCTCGGCGAGAACCTTGAAGTTCTCACCGTGAACTTCGTCATAAATATTGATGGCAGAATTTTGCATTAATCTCGAACTTGCCTTGGCCCTAACTCCCTCGTCCTAGCTCTGATTGAGCTCTCGTTTGATCCTATGGACTCCTTGTCACCTATACTACCATGCCATGACCTGAAAAATACACAAATACAACTCCAATAGACATTGAATTGGTCCACAAGTGGCTCCCGGACAACAAAAGTGCAATTTGTGTAAAACAACTCTAAAAGCACACAAACCATGGCATAACAAGATCACAAACGGGAGTTTCTTAGGTCAATTGTAGGCTTAAAACACGAGTAAAAACATCACATCACTCAGCACCCCAGTCCAGCCGTGACCGGCCCAGTTGATGAGCCAGCCATACCGTGGACACGGTTGGAGCTGTCACTAGAAACAAGGCTTCCTATAGGATGAATCATGAAGAAACTAAGGAGATCCAAAAACAAGTAGAGGAGCTTATGGACAAAGGACATGTGAGGGAGAGCATGAGCCCTTGTGTTGTGCCAGGCATCCTTGTCCCAAAGAAGGAAGGAACTTGGAGGATGTGTGTCGACTGCCGTGCCATCAATAACATCACAGTTAAGTATCGACATGTCATCCCTAGGTTAGATGATATGCTTGATGAATTGCATGGTTCAACTATCTTTTCAAAAATCGACTTCAAATCAGGCTATCAGCAAATTAGAATGAAAGAAGGTGATGAATAGAAAACTGCCATCAAATCCAAGCTAGGTTTATAAGAATGAATGGTCATGTCCTTTGCCCTTACTAATGCACCTAGCAATTTCATGAGATTAATGAACCAAGTCCTTAGGTCATTCATAGGGAAGTTTGTTGTTGTTTATTTCGATGACATACTCAGTTACTTAAAAACCCTAGATGAACACCTAGGTCACCAATAATCTATCTTAGAAACCCTAAGGAAAGAACAGTTATATGCTAACATGGCCAAGTGCACCTTTTGCACGGATCACCTCGTTTTTCTTGTCTTTGTTGTTAGTTCATCAGGAATTAGGGTTGATGAAGAGAAGATCGAAGCCATAAAACCCTGGCCAACACTTCAAAACATCACTAATGTTCGAAGCTTTCATGGATTGGCTAATTTTTGTCGAAGGTTTGTGAGGGATTTCAGCACCATTGCTGCCCCTCTCACGATTATGATCAAGAAGAACGCCCCCTTTCATAGGGGGACAACCCAACAAGAGGCCTTCAAAGCCTCAAGAAAAAGCTCACGGAGGCGCCACTACTGATGCTTCCCAATTTCACCAAGCCCTTTGAGATCGAATGTGATGCTTCCGGGGTAGGAATTGGAGCTTTCCTAATGCAAAAGAGGCGGCCTGTAGCTTATTTCAGCGAGAAATTGAGTGGTGTCACCCTCAATTACCCAACCTACGACAAGGAGTTTTATTCCTTGGTGAGAGCACTCAAGACGCGACAACACTACTTGTGACCCAAGGAATTCATCATCCACGCGGATCATGAATCCCTCAAGTACTTGAAAGCTCAACACAAGCTGAACAAAAGTCACACTAGGTGGGTAGAGTTCATCGAATCCTTCCCCTACATTAATCAATACAAGCAAGGTAAGGAGAATGTGGTAGTCGATGCCCTTTCTCAAAGGTATGCCCTAATCTCTATCCTTAGCACTAAGTTCATTGGCTTTGAATACATCAAAGATCTTTATGCTACTGACCTTGATTTCAAAGAAATTTTTGAAGCTTGTGTTTGAGAAGTACTATAAACAAAATGGTTACTTGTTCAAAGAATTGAAGCTGTGTTTACCTAACCATTCTTGTAGGACTGTCTTGGTAAGAGAAGCCCACGATAGAGGACTTATGTTACACTTTGGAGTGGCCAAGACCGTGGCCTGCCTCAAGGAGCACTTCTATTGGCCAAAGATGCGTCATGATGTGGAGAAGATCATAGCTCAATGCTCCAAGTGCCAACGAGCTAAGTCCCATTATTCAACTCTTTGGTTTATACACTCCTTTACCTATTCCTGAACATCCTTGGATGGACATCTCTATGGCTTTTGTGTTATGTTTACCTAAGACTAGGAAAGGTAGAGATTCAATCTTTGTGGTAGTTGATAGATTTTAAAAAATGGCTCACTTCATAGTCTGCCACAAAGCTGATGATGCATCCTACATTGCTAACTTGTTCTTTAAGGAAGTAGTTAGGTTTGCATATATGGAGTCCCTAAGACCATAGTTTTGGACCGAGACTCTAAATTTTTAAGCTACTTTTGGAAAACTTTGTGGGCTAAGCTAGGGGCTAAATTGATATTTTCAACCACTTGCCACCCACAAACTGATGGCCAAACTGAGGTAGTGAATAGATCCTTATCTCAAATGCTTAGGCTGTGAAAAAATCGAACATTAAGTCATGGGAGGATTGCTTGCCACACGTGAAGTTTGCATACAAAAGGGTTGTCCACTCAGCCACTGAATACTCCCCTTTTGAGCTTGTTTATGGTTTTAACCCCCTAACCTCGTCGAATTTATCGCCACTGCCTGTACATGAGTTTTTAGATGAAGATGGTCAAAAGAAGGCTGAATATGCGAGAAAGCTGCATGAGAAGGCCAAGGCCAACATCGTGATGAGAACTGTCCAATACATCCGCAATGCCAACAAAGGAAGAAAGGAGAAAATCTTTGAAGTTGGAGACCAAGTGTGGATACACTTCAGGAAGAACAGATTTCTTGAGCAAAGGAAATCTAAGCTGCTGCCTAGAGGCGATGGACCTTACACTGTCCTCAAAAGGATCAATAACAGTGCCTACATTCTTGATCTTTCTAAAACTTATGGAGTTAGTGCTACTTTCAATGTTACTGACTTAACTCCTTACTATGATGATGTCTATGCAGAAACGGATTCGAGGCTGAATCCTTCTCAAGAAGAGGGGAATGATGAGCTAGCCATACCGTGGACACGGCCGGAGCTGCCCCTGACCAGGAGCCAAGTCAAATCCTTCAAGAAACACATCAACTCATACTGGAGGCTTGGAGCAAGGAGAGGCATGAAGAGGACGTGGAGAGGTTCTTAAGAAATGGCTGCATAACACTAAGGATGGAGGAACCAGCACCCAAGTCCCAAACCTTAATGTTGATGCTAGACCGGGCCACGCTGCTGATGTCGGGCCCAGCCAGACGCGGACACAGGACTGCAGGATGCTGATGCCGCGCCAAGCCAGGCGTGGACACAGGGCCGCAGACTGATGTTGGGCGCGGATGTTGGGCCGAGGAAAATGCTGATGCCAGACGCGCCCAGGACCGGGCCACCTGAATCCAGCCACGATCGGATTACTACAAGAAATCTGATCGCGTTAAGGATTCCTATCCGGACAAGGAAACCTTGATGCCACACAAAGAACCTCGTGTTTCCAAGTCCTTTTAGGAGTAGGAGACACGGGGAACACACAATCCTTGATGGATCAAGACTTGGTCACCTAATCCGTGTTGGCCACAGACACGGTCACCTATTAGGGTTTCTCCGGTTTTAGACTTTTGCTATTTCTAGACAGTTTTCATTCCTTTTTTGGATTTCTTCCCTTTTAGTTATTTGTTTAGGATTATTTTAGAGTTCTAGAATTAGAATGGAAGAAGGATTCAGAGAGCTTGTTCCCGAATCCTCACCTATAAATAAAGGCCTTTGGCCACGATGTATGGACACTTTGAAGAATTATACAATTAAATTTCAGAACTTTTGTTCTTGATTTCCTTCAAGCTTTTGCTCGTTGTTGCTTAGGTTAAGGTTGGTTTATCGTGACTGGAGGTACACACCATCGACTGTGTGGCACGTTCGACCTGGACACTTAGGGTTCCTAGCTCATTATAGCTAGTGGGTCCAAGTACTCTCCATCCGGTTTACTAAGGTTGACTCGTTTGTTTTGTTACACGACTTATTGGTATATGGTCGCTACCCCACGGCTGCAGATGGTGCATATCACCAGCTCTGGTCACACCCCGACCAAGACACGACCGACCGCCCCGACCCAGGACACGCTCGACGTCCCGGCCCAGACGCCTCCTGGCACCCCGACCAAGACACGCCTGGCACCCTGGCCCAGACGACCTGATCGCCCCAGCCCAGGACACGCCCGACGTCCCGACCTAGACGCTGACTGCCTTGGCCTAGTAGGCGACGCCCCAGCCTGCTCGCCACGGACGCACCTGACCATAGCTACGTGACGGACACGATCGACCCAAACTCTAATTAAGGTTTCTTGGCCTTCACTCTTCCCTAAGGCCGACTTGGTGTTCTTCTCCTTATGGGATTGTGTTATGCTATTTTAGTCGTTTCTTTTCCTCTTTTTATTGGTTATTGAATTATTTTATTAGTTTTAGTCTTCGACTCAGATTTGGATTTATAGGGCTCATGGTCGCCACCTCTACTATATAAAAAGGGTGTGTTCCTTTGTTATTCTTCAGCATTGGCTCACTTATATGAATTGCGAAAGCATTCTCTCGGTTACGATTTTGTTCTCTTCTTACTTTGGCGTTTTATTGCTTGGCTAGGGAGTTCGGGTTTATCATCTTGCGTTATCACCCCTTGGTGTGACACCATTCACTTGATACCTAGGGTTCAGATCCTATTCCATCCAAATTCGTGAATTTTGTTTTCGTTTCTTTCTTTGATCACTTACAAAAGCTGATGGATCTAAGCTTCCAAAGCCTCCGGTTCACATCACTTTGGTATCCGAGCTCCAGTTCAACTCTCAGACAATCTATGTTTACTTATGCTTCCATTCATATTTTTGTTTCTTGTTTTCAGTTGTTTCATTCGAGAATTTTGAAAACCCTAAATTGCTTTGTTTTGCCGAAAATTGGTTTCAAGAAAATTAAAATTGGATTGGTTGTTTGATTTCTGTTTCTGTTGTTTGGTTTTCCTAGTCAGATCATGATTAGATTCTATCTTCCTCTTCCTAGTTGGACCCCAAACGAGCGATATATGCTTGATTTACTAAACTGTCGCTTCACGAACCCTCAGTGACCAATCTGCCAATTCCAACGAATTTTAGCACCAACCCTCAACTTTTCTAGTTAAGCATAACAGTCCAAAATCATTGGAAGTTACCAACCTTCACCCAGGTCCTTGTCTGGCACAAATCTAACAGTTAAAGACCAATACAACAATTCCCCCTCCAAAGTTCCCAATCAGTCACCCTAAAATCAAAAATTGATAAACAATCACTTAACTTTCCCAGTTGCGCTTTGGTCAGTGAATTCTCTTAGGATGCCATTTCATCATCCTTCTTCTCTGGTCAAACCATTCAATGTCGGTTACACTCCACCGCCGCCCACTTCCTTGGAACGACGAGATCCGACTGCCAACCATCGTGTCCGTTCCGCCTTCCTCCGGTCGATGTAACGAACCCCGCTAGAACTCCTCCTCCAATTTCTTCCGCCAAGAAATTCCACAGAGACATCGACTCTCTCTCTCACACTCCTCAATCTAGGTACATAAATCATCGACGAGCTCCTTCCGCATCGTTGGCCATCGCAAGTGATGACACTCGATTTGACGTGATTATCAGCCTCATTTAAGCAACATTTCTTTGCTTAAGACATTGTTTTTAGGGTAGAATAACGAATATTCAATCAATTGCCCTATCTCGTGCCATTTGTGTTACCTTGGCCCTTTTCGGGTCTATTTGATGGTTTTCTAGTGTTTTTGTGTTAGCACAGGTTTTTGCCGTCAAATAACGTAGCCATGGACGTGTCTAAGGCGTAGGAACCAGAATCAACGGAATCATCAAGGAGCATCAAAGTCAACGAAAATCTGCATTCACACTTACAGTTTCGGCGAAAATGACCTCACAGTTTCGGCGAAATCAACAATGCAAATCAGCTGATGCCAAGAGAAGACTGATTTCGGAGAAACCATTAAGCTCTTCGGACCGAAAATGCAAGGCAGAGAAATCATGGCCATTTACACAAGAAGTTTCGTCGAAACTACTCCTATGGTTTCGGCGAAAATAACAGCTCAGCCCGGCCCAACTAGGGTTAAGTATTTATACTTAATCCGGCGGCCTAGGGACACATCATACAATTCATAATTGGAGAAACACAACTTTTGGAGATCAGATTTCTCTGAAGTTCGGGAGCGAAGAGTTGGAGTTCGAAGAGCCGGATAGAGATCGTGACGCCATCCCTTCCATCTCGGAGAACCGGAGCTAGGAGTGTAACTTACCGAAGATCGAAGTCTGTCAGAGTCGTCCGGAATTAGGTTTTTCAAGATCCTTTTTCTGTTCTTCCTTTGAATGATGAACTCTTTCTTTGTCTTTGTCTCTTTTGTAATGGTCATGAGTAGCTAAACTCGTTAGAGCTTAGACTAGATGAACCCTAAGTGACCCAGGGCTTTAAAGCGGTCACGGATCGGCGGTGATTAGATTCGAAATTCAATCAGTTCTTTTTCATGTTTGATTCGTTCTTCATTGTTCATGTTTCTTGTCTGGATTGATCACCTAGATTAGATTCTTGTTAAGCTAAGGATAGAAGCGAATGCTCGCCTTACTTTAGAACATCGAATTGAACAATTAACCTTATAATTGGAGTGTGCCTTTCGTAGGAACCAGTTAGGGTTAATTCACTGCAAGAGTAACTCATTAATCACTAGTAATTACACCAATTAATTAAGTCGTTGCGAGAGGCGACCGTACCCGGGTGGCTAGTTAATCTTGGTAGTTAGAACGGATAGAGCGAACGTTCGCCGGTCTTAAACCTAAGGGTAAGGAGTTATGGTGGTGTCTTAGTAATTGATTGAATAAGAATCGAAATCCGCTGATCTGTTGATTGCCAATGCTCTGGGGAACGAAGGGGGATTCAAAGTCTAAGTTCGTCTGTCATTCTTGTTTCCAAACCCTAATTCTCAATCTGCTTTAGCTTAAATTGTTTTAATTTTTCTGCATTCCTTAGAATTAGAAGTCGTGGAACTCACACCACGCACAACGTGTTTTTCCTTGAGTAATTTGTTAGTTCTGAAGTAGCCAATCAATTGAAGACCCGTGGAATACGATCTATCCTAGCTCTTGAGCTTGATAGTTATTTGATCGAACCTGCTCAGCACAACGACGGTTCCATCAAATTGGCGCCGTTGCCGGGGACTTCTTTTGATTGTTGAAAGAAGATCTGGCAATTTATTTATTTCCATCTTCATTTTCCATCCACTTCGATTTTACACTGGTTTTGTTTGTCTTTGTTATCTGTAGGTTTACAGGTGTATGCCTCACCGTCCTTGGACTCGCTCTTAGACTGACCAGGCTAAGATTGCAGGGAATCCAGGCAGTTCTGCTACACCTCTACGATCACAGATTCTGAAGGAAGGCAGATCCAATCCATTCATCACTCCGATCAAGATCGAGGAACCGAAGGAGAGTTCCTCATCTCCGTCTTCACCACACTCTTCATCCGCTTCATACACCGAGTCACTTTCACCTCCTCCATCTCCCACCATGACCGATAGATTACCACCAAACGGCGATCAACCGCCGCCACCCCCACCTGCACAGAAGAGTCTAGCAGACTATAACAAGCCGAGCGCGACTAGCGTTCGATCTGCCATTGCCGTTCCGCGCATTGAAGGAGATCCTGACTATGAGATCAAAATTCCATTCTTGACCATGATCTCTAGGGATTTACAGTTTGAAGGCAGCCCCTAGACAATCCGTGCATTCATCTTGCAGACTTCCCTGATCTCTGCAGTACTTTTAAAAACGGAAACCTCGACAAAAACACTCTTTGTCTGAGAGCTTTCCCGTTCTCTCTGAAAGGCGCTGCTAAGAGGTGGCTTACTGGCAAACCACCTGGCTACTACACTAACTGGGATACTCTGGCTCAGGACTTTGTTGAAGAATACTTCCCTCCGGCCAGAACAACCGCCATCAAGGACAGCATCGCCAGATTCTCCCAGAAAGAAGGAGAAAGTTTATATGATACTTGGAATCGATTCCAAGAACTTCTCTACACCTGCCCTCATCATGGATTCGAGCAGAGGCAGTTAGCTGAAATCTTCTCTCGTGGACTTTGAGAAGAATCTGCCAAGTGGGTCAATTCTCTAGCTGAAGGGGATTGCACTGCACTCACCCCTGAAGCTGCTCTTCTGCACTTCGCAAGCTGTGCCTCCAAGTCAAGGAACTGGGAGCGACAATATGAAGGATCGAGGAGCAAGCTAGATTTCAAAGCAGCTATCAAGGTAGAGGTAGAGAAGCATTTGAAGAAATCTACCACACCAATCAAGCCACCGGCAGCTTCTGTCTATGTTGCCGATTGCGAGTGGTGTGGAGCTTGCGCACATAACGGAGGCCGTTGTCAGAATTTTGGTAAGGCAGAAGTCTGGTCTGCCGAAGAGGTAAACTTCATCCAACAAGGCTTCGTTAATAATCAGAATGGTTATGCTGGTTATCGTAACTTCAGACAGCAAGGGAACTATCAAGACAGACCTCCCTATAATACTAGCACCAATCATAACCAGAACCAGAAAAACCGCCCGGCTGGTTGATATGACTTTAATTAGTGCATTTTAAGCTTATGAATGACCTATGAAATGCCCGTGTTTATTCGTGAAATGACATGACTTATATGCTTTTATTGAAGTTTTGTGCAAAGTGTCATTTTGTTGTCCGGTTGCCACTTTGGAGCCAAATTCGTGGTCTATTGGAGTTGCCTCTGTGCATTTTCAGGTTATGGCATCAAATTACGGATGACAAGGAGCGCATAGGAGCAAACGAGAGGTCATTTGGAGTCCGGACGAGGGAGATATGAGCATTACAAGATCGAGCTCTCTGCAGAGTGCAGGGGTGCACGCCGTGCAGATGTGCACGCCGTGCAGGGGTGCACGCCGTGCAGGGGTGCACACCATGCACTGTCCCCTGCACTATAAATATTCTTGTTTTTGGCCATTTTGGGGCATTCTATCATCTCTCTTGAACCCCAAACACATACCCACGAACCTTCAAACCCTAGAACACATTTTTGGAGCAGTTTGAAGCCATTGGAGCTAGGATTGAAGCCAACAAACCTTGGGAGAAGTGCTTACAAGTGGAGAAGTGAAGATCATCTCAAGGATTCATCCATGGTGTTCTTGGTGACCATTCTTCCTTCTTTTCTCTTTACTCCCTTAGCCATGTGTGGCTGAGTTTCTAGGGTTCATCTTGGATGGGTAGATTAGTTGTGCTATGATAGAGGGATGATTGTATAGAACTTGCCATGATTGATCTTGGTTGTATGAGGATGATTCCTAGACTTGTTCTTAATGCCATTTTATGCCATGTTTGCTTAATTTGGTCCATTCAATGTGATTTGATGCATGAGAGTGCTTGGATTGCATAGATTGTAGGTCTAGGGATTGAAGTGAGTGTGTTCTAAGAGATTAGATCATCTTATTTCAACCATTTTCACCTGATTTCTCTCTTGGGCATTTTATCGAACACTTGGTGTGCATGTGGATTTTCATTCAATTGAGTTTGAAAAGGCTTTTTGGTGAATCTCTTAGTGTTAGAGCATTGATATGAGAGTGTTGTGCCTAGCCTTGTGGTCATAGAGTCTTAAGAGAGGGTCTTGTGTCTTGGCATTTCATCAAACACTAAGAATGCATCCTTTTTCACTTAGCTTGAGAGCGAGAGCCTAAGTTGAGTGGTATTAGGATAGGGATTTGGTGCTACGAGAGTGCATTGAGTCTATAGAAGTGAAATGCATGGTCATCCGAATGCAAACTCGATCTTGATTAGCTTGTTTGTTCAATTAGTCATCTTGAGCATGATGAAACTACTCACCAAGAGAGCCCCCTTTGTCTTTGATTTGAACCACCTTTCTCTCTTGCTTAATCTTTGTTAGTATTGCATTTCTTTGCCTTTGTTTCTGAATTTCTCAATCAAACCAAACCAATTTCAAATGTCTAGACCGTCTATGAGAAGTGTGAGTATTGGTCTATGAGAGGACCCCGTGGAATACGACCTTGGTAAAATCGCTTTTATCAAGTTTTTGGCGCCGTTGCCGGGGAACTCTCTCATTCCTTTGAAAGCACTTAGTAGTGGACCGATCTATTCACTTCCTTCCGCTTTACTTTTTGCTTCCTTGTTGCTCTTTGTTTACTTTATTATCCCGCATCGTTGTATTACTCGGGTGTGTTTGTTGTGCTTGTTTGCAGGAGATTTTGGGTTAGTGCATGAGGCGTTCAGCTCGTCTTCAAGCACAAATCCAAGGACTAGAACAAGTGCTCGAGTCACCTACCACTTCCCCACCTCCTACAGTTGAAGAAGAAGAAGTTGATCGCATCTCACACCACACTATGTCTCATCACGAGGATGAAGATAACCATTCGGAACATTCACATCGCACCAATGAAGACGATCAATCGCAAAGGGGTGCGAGGCGCACACTAGCTGATTATGCTCGCCCAACCCTTGAAGGGGCAGCCTCGAGCATCGTGCAAGACTGGTAAATGCAAGAAACTTCGAGTTGAAGCCTAATATGATTCAGATGGTACAGAACGGAGTGGTGTTCAACGGTATAGATGGAGAGTGCCCGTCTAGACACTTGAAGGACTTCCTAGAGATATGTGATACGGTGAAGAACGATCAAGTTCACCCGGATTGTGTGCGACTCCGACTTTTCCCCTTCCCCTCAAAGGTAGAGCCAAGTCATGGTTGGAGAACCAACCGAGTAGAGCTTTCACCACATGGGAGGGCCTAGCCGAAGCTTTCCTCGAAGAGTTCTTTCCTCCTTATATGACGGATGCAATCCGAGATCGTATCAACCACTTCACACAACACAACGGAGAGCTCTTCCATGAGACTTGGAATAGGTTCCAAGCCATTCTTCGGTCTTGTCCTCATCACAACTTCGCCGAATGGAGCTTGGCGACATCTTTGCTAGGTCCCTTGATTTTGAGAATACAAGGATGATCAACCAAGCCGCCGGAGGTGACTTAAGGATGCTCACTCCCGAAGATGCTCTAGAACTCTTCGCGGAGATGGCCAACAAGACAAGGAGTTGGTCTCGACAACAACCTCCTAAGTCTAAGTATGGAAGTGACACGCACTATGATTCTCGGTCCGTAAGTGTTGATGCACCAAAGGAGTCGTCTAGCTATGGGAAGAAGCCTAAGTTACCGGGGCACCAAGATGAAGATGATCCAATGATCGCTCTCCTTATGTCTAAGATCGACGCCATGGCTTCACAAGTAAGCAATCTTAGTATGCCTAAGACTCCCTCTAAGCCATCTAAAGTGGGTAATCCACCGGTTGCTTTGGTATTTTGTTGTGAATGTTGTGGAGGCCAAGGCCATGATGTCAATGTATGCCCTTCCGCTACTTCGAGCCTAACCAAGATGAAAACATTGAGGAAGTAAGCTTTGCACAAGGTCAAGGATTCCATGGTAACTTCAACCCTCAAGGGAACTATCAAGGGGGTAACTACAACCGTCCTTGGAACCAAGGAGGTGGGTACAACAAGCCTAACCAAGGGTACCAAGGCCAAGGTAATCAAAGTGGTGGTTATAACAAGGGTTACAACCAAGGTAATCAAGGAGGATTCCAAGGTTACAAGGGGTACAATCAAGGTAACCAAGGAGGAAACCTATGTAATCAATGGGGAAATCAAAAGCAAGGCAACCAATGGAACCAAGGGGAAACCAAAACCAAGGTAACCAAGGAGACAACCAAAATCAAGGTAACCAAGGTGGTGAGCAAGGTTCTAATCCACCGGGGATGTATAATCATAAGGGTAATGGGCCGCCCGGTTTCACCAAGCCTTCTCAAAACAAAGAGGGTGGTTCTACAATCTCCCAAGAAGACACCAATGCGGCAATGATTCAACTTATCAAGAATCAACAAGCTTCAATTGCAAATTTGGAGAATCAAATGGGTCATATTGCTAAGGCACTTTCGGAGAGAACTTCGGGCTCTTTACCTTCCAATACCGAGATCAACCCCAAAGGTCCGGAGCATTGCAAGGTAGTGACCTTGAGAAGTGGAAGACCCTTGCAAGATACAACCTCTACCCCAATTGACTCTAAAAAGGTACAAGATCCTAATCTAATGGTTGATGATGATGATATTAATGATCCTCCTTCGGATGAAGTTGAGGTTGAAGTCGAACATCCTACGGGTAATGTGAGCACTAAGGTTGCCAAGGAACCTAGTAAGGCTACATCGAGTACACCACCGGTCTCTCCTCCCGCACCGGTTGTATCTCCATACAAGCCTAAGCCTCCATACCCATCTCGATTGAAGAAGGATGGCCTTGAGAAGGTTTTCAAGAAGTTTGTGGAGCGGATTAGTCAAATGCAATTCTCTCTTACGTTTCCCGAAGCAATGACTATGATGCCCCAATATGCTAAGTTCATGAAGGAACTCTACACCAACAAGAGAAAGCTACCGGAGACATCTCTAGTCCACCTTAATGAGGAATGCTCCGCCGTTCTCTTCAAAAGTCCACCCAAAAAGCTCAAGGATCCGGGTACCTTTACTATCCCTTGTGCTATTGGTAATATTTCTCTTGCTAATGGTCTTGCGGATCTAGGTGCTAGTATCAATGTCATGCCTTATTGCATATTTGAGAAGCTAGGGTTGTCTAATCTTCGTTCTACTCGTATGTACATTCAACTTGCGGACAAGTCGACCAAGAGTCCTAGGGGGATTGTTGATGATGTGCTAGTTAAAGTAGGCCCTTTTGTCTTCCTAGTTGACTTTACGGTCATAGATACCGATGATGTGGATGTCTCATTGATATTTGGTAGACCATTCCTAGCTACTTCTCGTGCTTTGATTGATGTGCATGACGGAAAATTGACATTGAGAGTAGGACAAGAGAGTGTCACATTTTGCATAGCCGATGGCATGAAGTTTGCTCACGCACAAGATGATTTAGAGTACTCTTGTGATACTATTGCTTCGGCTAGTGTGTGTAGTATTTCTAACTTCGTGTGTCGAGATTCTTTGGATGTTTGCCTTAGAACGGATGTGCAGGAACATTTAGGCACCCCGGAGTTAAAAGCTCAAGTGGCTTACCTTGATGAAGGGAGAGACAAGTTAGAGGGTGAAACAGTTTTTGTTGCTCTCCCGAAGGTGGAAAGGGTAAAGACCTCCTATGAAGAACCACCTACTCTTGAGCTCAAGCCTCTTCCCGCACATTTGGAGTATGCTTTTCTCATGCCAGATTCTAAGCTACCGGTCATCATCAATTCTGAGCTTCTACCCGAGCAAAAGGACCGTCTAGTGGAGCTCCTCAAGAAGTACA
The DNA here is from genome assembly GCA_034768395.1 of Linum lewisii. Lineage (NCBI taxonomy): Eukaryota > Viridiplantae > Streptophyta > Magnoliopsida > Malpighiales > Linaceae > Linum > Linum lewisii. The sequence goes on along the minus strand of CM068301.1, from coordinate 17,308,096 downwards.
TGAGAGCTATTGCGTGGAGCATCTCGGATATTCGAGGTATAAGTCCCACATTTTGCTCACATCGGATCCTTATGGAGGAAGATTTCAAGCCGGTTGTGCAACCACAAAGAAGGCTAAATCCTAACATGAAGGAGGTTGTGAAGAAAGAGGTTATTAAGCTTATGGATGCGGGGATTATCTTTCCTATCTCGGATAGCCCTTGGGTTAGCCCCGTGCAAGTTGTTCCCAAGAAAGGAGGGATCACGGTGGTAGCTAATGACAAGGATGAGCTTATCCCGACAAGGACGATCACCGGGTGGCGTGTTTGCATAGATTATCGTCGACTCAATGATGCCACTAGGAAGGATCACTTTCCTCTACCTTTCATGGATCAAATGCTCGAGCGTCTCTCCGGTCACGAGTACTATTGTTTCTTGGATGGTATGTCCGGGTACTTCCAAATCCCGATCGCCTCGGAGGACATCGAGAAGACCACATTCACATGCCCCTTCGGTACTTTTGCTTATCGACGGATCCCCTTTGGGTTGTGCAACGCTCCCGCTACCTTCCAACGGTGTATGCTTGCCATTTTCGATGATTTTGTGGAAGATATCATGGAAGTGTTCATGGACGACTTCTCGGTTTTTGGGGATTCATTCGACCTATGCTTGAGGAACCTTGAGAAGGTCTTGCGTCGGTGTGAAGAGACCAATCTTGCATTAAGTTGGGAGAAGTGTCATTTCATGGTCAATGAGGGGATTGTTCTTGGTCACAAGATCTCTAAAAAGGGCATTGAGGTTGACAAGGCAAAATTGGAGACCATCTCTCAACTTCCTCCACCCTCATCCGTGAAAGCCGTGAGAAGCTTCTTGGGGCATGCCGGTTTCTATAGGCGCTTCATCAAAGACTTCTCGAAAATAACTACTCCTATGACTCGGCTTCTTGAGAAGGATGTGGAATTTCGTTTTGATGAAGAGTGCTTGCAAGCTTTTGAACTCCTCAAGGGTAAGCTCACGAATGCCCCTATACTCATTGCTCCGGATTGGTCAAAGTCATTTGAGTTGATGTGTGATGCTAGCGATTACGCCATTGGAGCGGTTCTAGGCCAACGAATCGACAAGAGATTCCATCCAATATACTATGCAAGTAAGACTCTCAATGATGCTCAAAGGAACTACACAACTACGGAGAAGGAGCTCTTGGCCATAGTGTTTGCTTTTGATAAGTTTAGGTCCTACTTGGTACTTTCTCACACTATTGTCTTCACGGACCACCAAGCTTTGAGGTACCTTCTATCTAAGACCGATGCTAAACCAAGGTTGATCCGATGGGTCCTTCTATTGCAAGAGTTTGATATTGAGATTCGAGATAAGAAGGGGTCCGAGAATGTAGCCGCCGACCACTTGTCTCGCTTGGAAGAGGCGGAAATGGTACACAATGGTAATGAAGAGATCAATGACAACTTCCCCGATGAGCTATTATTCGCTATAGCAACTTTAGAGTTCAAGGAACCTTGGTTCGCGGATTTGGCTAACTATCTTGCTAGTGGAGACTTGAAGGAGGGCCTCTCCACTCAAGACAAAAGGAAGTTCTTTGCGGATTTGAAGCATTACTATTGGGACGATCCTTTTGTATTTCGAGTTGGCTCGGATGGTATGATTAGAAGATGTGTCACTTATGGAGAGTCTAAGGACATCATGCGACATTGCCACTCCGGTCCTACGGGTGGACATCATGGAGCAAATCGCACGGCTCGCAAGGTACTTGAGTCCGGATTCTTTTGGCCCTCGATCTTCCGAGATTGTCAAGACTTTGTCAAGTCTTGCGATGCGTGTCAACGTTCAGGTAACATCTCTTCCCGTAATGAAATGCCTCAAAATGTCTCGTTAGTGGTAGAAATATTTGATATATGGGGTATTGATTTCATGGGACCGTTTCCTACTTCGCATGGTAACAAGTACATATTAGTTGCGGTAGATTACGTGTCTAAATGGGCGGAGGCACAAGCTTTGCCTACCAATGATGCCCGAGTCGTAGGGAAGTTTCTTGTTAAGTTGTTCACCCGTTTTGGTACCCCTCGTGCTATCATTAGTGATCGAGGTACTCATTTTCAAGGGCAATTCGATAGAGTATGCCACCGGTTCGGCGTCACTCATCGGATGTCCACCTCGTATCACCCTCAAACTAGTGGCCAAGCCGAGGTGACCAATAGGGAACTTAAGAGAATCTTAGAGAAGACGGTCGACCAATCACGGAAAGATTGGTCGAAGAAGCTTGATGACGCTCTATGGGCCTACCGCACGGCCTACAAGACCCCTATAGGCACTACTCCCTATAGGATGGTCTATGGCAAAGCATGCCATTTGCCGGTAGAGCTCGAGCACCAAGCTTATTGGGCATTGAAATTTCTAAACCTTGATATGAGTCTCGCAGGAGAAGAGCGTAAGTTTCAGGTACATGAGCTCGAGGAGTATCGCCATCATGCATATGAGAATGCAAAGCTTTACAAGGAGAGGACGAA